>CM053791.1:225138997-225181497 GCA_028749045.1 Cupressus sempervirens
CTTCCCCCTAGAAATGGCATTCCTTCTAGAATCCTAATAAAAGGACATAGGTATGATTCTTTAATCTATGAGGCCTCCTCTTGGGTAGTTGAATGATCCTTATTAAGACCCCATTAGACCCTTACATAATCAATAGTTTGACCCATGAGGTTCAAAACCCACTACTCAATTGTGCATACATGCTTTAGTTCTATGTTCCCATTGCTTTCCTATAATGTAGTCCAATAAAAAATAACTAAAATGTTAGGATATATATCTTTTGATGATTGCAAGGGAAAAGTAGATGCCTTTAAATTACTATAAGTGGAAATTACATGTTTAGCTAACTATCGATAGGAAAGGGTTGTAAAGAGCCACTATGGGTATAAAATACATTTTTATTGCTCAATAAGGTAAATGAAATTCATCTAAAAAAATGTGATTTAATTTTGATCTCATATGCATAGATCTATCTATTTATCTCTTTTGTTATGTTGAGGGATTGAAATCTATAAGAAATAGGTACAAATAAATTTAAAATATTTTATGGATACTTGGTAAACTAAGGATCTGTAACAAGCTAACATCCTAAATATAAGCCTAAGAGAATTTAATACTATATAAGATTAGTTGACTAAGATGAAATCACAAAGAAGGTAACTCAAACAATGCGACATTGATAACTGAGGATGATAAAATAATCCTCTACATGCTTTCCAATTTAGAAAAAATTTACTTAGTCTTTCAATCTACATTATAACACAAAAGGTCCTTAGTACAATAGGGAAAATATTATTGATTGTTAATTTAACTATAGATATTACAAGATAGTGAGTTAAACCATTTTAGATGTGAACTATTGGTTCTTATGAATCTGATGTCCTTCTTTAAGAAAGCGGAAAAGGATCAACTCAATGAAAAGATGAGTCACCAAGGGATAATATAAGAGATAATATGGTCATAAAATTATGTCTCAAAGAGAGATATAAAGTAATGTTCCTAATGAAAAAAATTAGAGCATATGACTAGTTATGTAGAAAATTAAAATGAAAAATAAAATTTATCATGATTTTCTTAGTAGATTGCCCAAAAATGTAGGCTCAAATCATTTGTATGACAAGCTATGAGAGATCTCACCCTCCATTTTCCAATGAGAAATTTGAATGGAGAGAAATAAAAGAATGTTGTGTAATCTAAGATTAGAGTGTGCAACCCTCCTAAAGAAAGAGGAATCAAGCATTATAGAAGAATTTATGAATAACAATCTTAGAAACACATAGAATAGAACAATCTAGGATGGGATTCGTACGCAAAGATCTTTGGCCAATTCAAAGACAAAGTGGAAAGTGGGGAATGGTGAAAGCATCATTTTCTAGTAGGATAATTGGTTAATTTAGGGGCCTCTCATAGATTTCCCTAATTATGAGAGATAGAATAACTCATTTATAAGAAGATTTGGATTGAAGGTTAGCAACTATAGGATAGACTAGGGGTGGAAAGACCTATCCTTAGTATCACAGGACCTCAAACCACTAATGATTATACTGAATTCTATGATTTTAAATAACAAGAGGGATGAACTTATATGGGGTGACAATACCAATGGGTTATACCTAGTTGCTTCTGGCTATTGGAATAGGATGGATAGAATCATTTGGGCTATGGCTTGGATGACTGGTCTCACCCCTAAAATCAATATCTTCTTTTGGTTGATGTTACAAGATAAAATTCTCACACTAGAAAACTTGGCTAAGATAGGTGAATATATTACAAATTAGTGTAGTCTATGTAAGGATAATTTGGAGATGGTTAACCACATGTTTATTCTTTGTCACTATTCCATGGAGGTTTGGGAACTTATGACTAAGACCTATGGGGTCAACTAGTGTGAATGACACAACATCCAAGATTTCTTTAGCCAATGTGATTGTTTTCATAAAGGCATGAAGACATAGATCATTTGCTCCTAGACTCTTCTACATTTCTACTAGGGAATATGGAAATAGAGAAATAACCAAATCTTTTGGGAAAGGGAAGCTCCTACCTTTGTTCTTACAAATAAAATAGATAGTACTATGAGAGAAAATTATGCTAATAGAAAGGAGGAAATATGGAAGAAGGAGGAAAAAAGACAGGGAGGTGAAAAGATATGAGGCTAAGTGGTTTCCCCCCCCGTAAAGAATGGCATAAAGCCAACTTCAATGGCGTAGCCAAAGGGAATCCTATCTCAGTTGGTTGTGGGGGAATAATAAAAAATTGTCATGGGGTTGGTGTAGTAGCCTTTTCCTATTCTATAGGGACTCATATGAACCACTATGAAAAGTCTAGTGTGTCTCCTCATGCTATCAAGCTAGCTCTTGCTATTGGGATTGAAAATCTTTGGTTGGACAGGGACTCTTTAAATATAATGCAATGTTTAGAAGGATGCTCTCATCCCTCCTGGATCATTGCTAACATGGTGGAGGAGATCCAATTTGATTAGGAAAATTCAAAAGGATCCACATCATCCATGTGTATAAAGAGGAAAACTTTTCTATAAACTAGTTTGCAAATGAGCTCGTGACCAAAAATATGGTGATAATGTGACATAGTGGAGACAAATTTCTAGTGGCCATGAAATATATTTTAATTCTAGAACAAATCTAGGGGAGTACGAAGGTAATATTGAGTTAAAAATAGAAAGATATGCTAGATAGCACAAAAGACAAGGTTTTAATGAGAATCATGGGGAGGTAATGAGATACCATCATTTCATGTATTTGTGGCATGTTTTATGGGTCCCATTTTTATCTTGCATTAAAAATGCTAAAGGAAAAATGTACTTTGTGAATAGAAAAGCTTAGAAAGTAGAAGATTGTGAGGGGTTTAAGAAGTGACAAGAGGTCAAGATGGAAGGTGAGAGGAGCAGGAAGGAGCCAACTGAGGTGGTGGAAAAATGGTGAAGGAGAACAAAGGTCTAGAATAGACTAGAGAAGGGTGCAATAGTGAGGTACATTGAAAAATTCCATGGTTTTGACAAGGAGATTACTAAGCTCATGGTGAACACTTGGAAGGATGGAAAAGTCAAAATTGATGAGTTTTTACACCAGGTGAGAGTGGAAATTATTTCTCTTGTCGTAGAGATTCCTCAGGAGGGGATAAATTTTTATAGGGATAAGAAAATTTTGGCAAAGGTATTGAAAGATTTTACAAAGGATGTAGAAGAGAGGAAGAAGTTACTGAAGGTTGAGACTTATTACAAAATGGATTCAATATAAAAGCTATGGAGTTATATTTTAATGGTTGTCATTGAATTCATTTCCCTAGATACTAGATTCGATAGAGTTAGAACACACCACCTTGTTCTGCTAAATCATTTAAGACATGCAATTAAAATTTCTTTTCCTTTCTATTTGTTCAGCGCTTTGAGCAAGAACATTGTGGGTTAAGAGAAGAAATCTAGTGCAAACCTAGCTCTTCATGCCGGTTTGCTCCTTCTAGTTTACGAATACCTCAATACCCAGACTAGGGGAAATCCTTAGGCTACTCAAGGGATACTTCAAAGGATATCAAGAGCTCAAATTTTCCAGACTTTGAGGAAATCCAAAGTCTTAACTCAGAGAAAGAGGATAATACCCCCTTGACATGCAAGAAGCCAAAGAGGGGTGAAAATTTTTCTCCATGCACTAGTAATGTTCCAAGCAGAAACAGTCCAAGAGGATAAACACCCAAGTCTGTAGAACGTCGGGGGGGGGGGGGGGTGGATGAGTATAATGACAATGACGAGGAAATAGAGTTAGAGGATGAGATGAATGGGGAGGATATTTCTATTCTTCCTAGTAATCCCAAGAAGAGGAAGGTTGAAGAGGATATGCCTCTAGAAAGGAGAAGTAATGAGACACTTGAGATTCCTACCCCCCCTCACTCTCTTAACCCCAGGGGAAGACATAGGAGATCTTGGTGGAAGATAGTGGTGAGGAGGTAATGAAATTAAGGAAGAGGTAATGGAGAAACTTCAATACTAAAACTAAAAAGATGGGGATCACTAGAGAGACAATGAATCCTTGAGTTCTTAAAGACAAGGAGGGAAAGTTTATTTCAAGAAACTCATAGACCCAACTTTGGTTGTGATTTCAAACAATGCAAGGGAGATAGGGCTCAACTTGATTAATAATGCTAAAAATATTATGATAGAAAACTTTCATTCAATTAAGTGGCTATGCCATGAGATTCAAGAGCTTAAGGAGAAAAAGGGCTAGGAGGAAGGCCAAAGGAAGAGTAGCAACTAGGATTTTTTAGCCAACAAGGAGGATCATCTTACTAAGGTCAAGAAAAGGGTGTGAAAGATGGAGATATCAAATAAAAATCTTGCCAATCAGGTGATTTCCACTCTGAACACTCCTAATCAAAACATCAATAGCCTACATGAATCATTGAAAAATGTGGGCATTGGTGGGGAAAAGGAAAAAAGGGTCAAAGAGGAATCCAAGCAGGCTGAGGGTGAAATGAATCAGACCAAGAGCCTAGTGGAATGTTCTAATGATTTGAACTAGGAGTATGAGATCATGGAGATCTAGAATGATTATGAAGCAGCTAAAACCATGCAAGAACTTGATAGGAAGATTAAGTAGTAAGGGTTTTATTTCCTATCCTACCCTTTTTTTTTCTGTTGGGTCTATTCACTTTTCTTTCTAGCTATTGGCCTATCTTTTGTTATGGCCTTATGTAGCAAGATTTACTAGGTTTGGGCTTTATTTAATATTATGTTTCCAACATTTTTGTAAAAAAATTTGGGTTTCAAGATCCCTGCAAACCTATTTTTTTAAATCAAAAACACATAAAATAGAATGCTCATTCTCTCTTTGACATGACAATATGTTTGAAAATTGGCGTAGCTTGATTCCCCTTTTCCTCTTACATTCTGAAAGAGATAAAAAAGCTCAACTAGAATGTAAATAGATTCCTCCTTTGCAAGCATGGAATAAGAACAATTTTTCTAGAGCTTGATGAGGCTTGGGTGCGTCATCCACTTAGACAAGGAGGTGCAACAAGTAGAAAAGACTAAACATTCAAGAAATTTTTGTAATAACATAGCTAAATTAGAAACTATTATCAATATAAGAATGAAGAAATTAGCTATAGAAAATTACTCCCAGATTATCCTAAAGATGCTGGGGAAAGGGAAAACACCCCATTGGATCTTAAATTTGAAGCATGAATACACTGTAGTGCTCCTTGTTAAGTTTGAAGAAAGTAGGATTACTCATATTTTCTATGAGAGAAATGAAAAATTAGATTATCTAGCCAATAAACATGTGGGTGGGATACATATTATAAACATTATTAATTTACATTTAGGATAAATGATAACATTTTATGGTTCCTCAAAAGGAAATTTCTAAAAATCTGGTTGTGGCATGTGTTTACAAAATCATTTGGATGAAGTTCTCGCATTCAAATGTCTCTCTTTGCCCTCAAGAATGAACAATACAATAGAGGCACTTGGTTTACTTTATGGTTTGGTTTTGGCCAAGAACTCAGAATAAAAAGTGATTCATATTGAAGGTTATTTGAATCTCATCATTAATGGTTGCATCAAGAGACAAATCCTTAACTAGAGAATCAAATATATCATGTCTCAAATCTAGTAATTGATTGACTTGTTTTATTCTTACCTAATTTCACATACCTATAGAGAAGGCAATTCTGCTACTAATCTTTTAGCAAAATGGGGGTTTAATGGCATTGATCTTGATTCCTCAAGACTAAGTATCTATGTGAAATATTTTCTCTATTTAGAACACATAATTGATATAGATAAAGAGCTTCATGCCACTCCCTAGGAATCCTTTTGTCAATGTAAATGTAATTGATATTGATATGCTCTTTTGTATTGGTTATGAATTGGAGTTTTCTTTCCAGATTCTTTCCCTAATGAGCCCTTGAATATGGTACATATATATATGCAAGGGAAATAGGGCTCAACCTACTCAATAATGCCAAAATTAGTATGATGGACAACTTTTTTTTGATTTAGTGCTTGTTCCATGAGATTGATGAGGTTAAGGAGAAAAAGGGCTAGGAGGAAGGCCAAAGGAAGAGTATCAAATAGGTTTTTTTAGTTGACAAGGAGGATCATCTTACTAAGGTTGAGAAAAAGGTGCAAAAGATGGGCCTACCAAATCAAAATCTTTCCAATCAGGTGATTGTCACTCTAGACAATCCCAATGAGAACATTAATAGCCTGGGTGAATTGTTGAAAAATGTGGGCATTGGTGGGGAAAAGGATGAAAGGGTCAAAGAGGAATCCAAGATGACTAAGGTGGAAATGAATGAAACCAAGAGCCCAGTGGAATGTTCTAATGATCTGAACTAGGAGCATGTAACCATGGAGATCCAGAGTGCTTATCAAGCAGCTAAAACCATGCTAGAACTTGATAGGAAATCTGAGTAGTAAGGATTTTATTTCCTATCTTGCCCTTTTTTTTGTTGGATCTATTGGCTTTTCATTTTTGGTTGTTGGCCTATCTTTTTTTATGGCCTTATGTAGGCATAATTACTAGGTTTGAGCTTTATTTAATATTATGGTGCCAACTATTTTGTAAAATATTTTAGGTTTCAAGATCCCTATGATCTTGTTTTTTTTAATAAAAAATACATAAAATAGAATGGTCATTCTCTCTTTGACATGTTAATATGCCTAAAAATTGGCCTAGCTTGATTTACCCTTTCCTCTTATATTCTAAAGGAGATAACAATGCTCAAATAGAATGTAAATAGATTCCTCCTCTAGAAGTGTGGAATAAGAACAACTTTTTTAGAGCTTGATGAGGCTTGGGTGTGTCATCCACGTAGACGAGCAGGCACAACAAGTAGATAAGACTAAAGATTCAAGAAGTTTGTGTAATATCATAGCTAAACTAGAAACTATTATGAATATAAGAATCAAGAAATTAGCTATAGAAAGTCACTCCAAGATTATCCTAAAGATGTCAAGGAAACGGAAAGCACCCACATTGTATATTAAATTCAAAGCATGAATACATTGTAGTGCTCCTTGTTAAGTTTGAAGAAAGTAGGATTACTCATATTTTCCATGAGAGAAATGAAAATTAAACTATCTAGCCAATAAAGGTGTGGGTGGGATACATATTATAAAAATTATCAATTTACATTCTGCATAAATGATAACATTTGATGGTTCTTGGAAAGGAAATCGCAAAAAAGCTGGTTGTGGCATGTGTTTATGAAATTATTCGGGTGAAGTTCTTGCATTCCAAGGTTTGTCTTTTCCCTCAAGCACAAAAAATACAATAGAGGCAGTTGGATTAGTTTATGGTTTGGTTTTAGCCAAGAACATGGAATAAAAAGTGATTCATATTGAAGGTGATTCCACTCTCATCATTAATGGTTGCATCAAGAGACAAATCCTTAACAGGAGAATCAAATATATCATGTTTAAAATATGGTAATTGATTGACTCATATGATTCTTACCTCATTTCGCATACCTATAGAGAAGGCAATTCTGCTATTGATCTTTTGGAAAAATGGGGGTTTGATGGCATTGATCTTGATTCCTCAAGAATAAGTATGTATGTGAAATATTATCTAGATTTAACAAACATCTTTGATATAGATAAAGAGCTTTGTGCTTCTCCCTAGGAATCTTTTTGTCAATGTAAATGTAATTGATATTGATATGATCTTTTGTATTGGTTATGAATTGGGATTTTATTTCTTGATTCCTTTCCTAATGAGCCCTTCAATCTGGTGTATACATATATGTGTATGTGTATGTGTATGTGTATGTGTATGTGTATGTGTATGTGTATGTGTATGTGTATATGTATGTATATATATACATATATGTATATGTATATATATACATATCTATATATATACATATACATATATACATATACATATGTATATATATATATACATATGTATATGTATATATGCATATATATATGTATACATATATATCTATATATATGTATGTGTATATATATGTAGATATATATGTGTGTGTTTATATGTATATATGCATATATATGTATATATATATACATATACATATATGCATATATATGTATATATATATACATATACATATATACATACATACATATATACATACATACATACATATATACATATATAGATATATACATTTATACATATATATACATATATATGTATACATATATACACATATATATATATATATGTATATATATGTATATATGTATGTATGTATGTATATATGTATGTATGTATATATATATATATATATATTTATGTATATGTATATGTATATATGTATACATATATATACATGTATATATGTATATCTATTTATGTATATGTATATGCGTGTACATATATATACATGTATATATATATATATATATAGACACACACACACACAAACACACACACACACACACATGAATACATTAGAAGAATATTTGATCTCATTTTGTGAAGAAGAGGACATATATTTTTTTTTATAGCATCCAAAGTGCACTTCCACATGTGCCAAATATAGAAATCTTGTGAAGCCATATTTGATTTAGATGTAGGGTTTTTCACATGCAATAGGAGGAATAGATGGTAAGATTTTGCAACTTCATAACTATTCAACATGCCTCAAAACCAAATCCATCATATTCATCAATTATGAGATAGAGGGAGTATGATTTTAGTACTATTTGACACAAGTTAGACTTTTTGATATGATAGTCTATAGAGTCCAACACATGCTAAATTGACAGGCTTTCATTGAAGGTTGAGATGGTTAGATCATACAATCATTTTTCTTTGTGCATCACCGTTTTTGGCATCTTTTTTTCCTAGGAATCCATAGTTAAAAAATGTTGTGCTATTATCCTATTTTAGCCTTGGACTCTCCAAAATGGGTAAAGGCAGAGAAATGTGAGATGGCATTTTGAGGTGTCATTATTGGGTGGTTTCTAGGAAAGATCATGCTTATGAAATATTGCTTAGGTATTATATCTATCATTAGGATTGTAGGGGGGGATTTCTCCAACATTATTGATGGAGCAGTCTTTGGTGTAGCTTATATGAACCATTTTTTCAATGTATTTTACATTTTTATTATAGATTTAAAGTCCATGTTGAAATAAAATATAGTAGTTATGTTTGCGATGACCATTCTCTATGTTGATAGGGATAGGAATTCAATTTTCAATCTATGATATCTTTTCAAACCTTCCTCCTTCTTAAATGACCATCCTTAAACATCATAGACTAAGGGCCCATTTGGTTGTCAAAATATAAATTAAGCATTGGCATTTGGAATGCTGACTTTGGGATTCCAAAATTCAGAATCCAGATTATGATTAGGGAATTCAATTTAGGGCTATTTGGTTGACCAAGAACTCATTGTGAGAATATAGATTTTCTCCATTTGGTTGCACATTGTAGAATTGGAATATTAGCCAAAATAAGTTGTGTTTCCTGACAATGTTTCTTAGAAGGTGGGTTAAAAAATTACATAAAAAATGGAAGGCAACAACAAAGGGATTTGAACCCTAACAAAATGGACATGAATGCATGAGTAGAATGAACTGAACCCTAGTGAGGTGGACATGAAAGAGGAGGGATTCAAGCTGAAGTGAAGTGACAGAAGAGCATAATAATAAAAACCTTCAATCATATAAATTTTGTAGCCAAAATATTTTAAAATGCATTCAACCCATATTAAGGGACTTAACTTGATGAACTGCCCAGATTGTGAAACACAAAACCCTTCACTTTTGATGTCACTAAGGAAAAACAATAGTATTTCCAAAATACAAGAGCCCCCAAATCAATATTTTATTGAAGAAAAAAGAAGATTCGATGAATAGAATTTGTAGTTAGAATGAAACACACAAAAATCCAAAATGGATACCTATGTGAGAGACAAAAAATAGAGGCAACAAAATAAATGAGAAGAACAACACACAAGTAAAAGTAGGATAGAACAAGCAAGAAAATCCTAGGTCAAGCGAACCTCAAAAATAATTCATTTCCAATAATATTCAATGCTCATTTTTAGACAAATTGGAATTCACTTGAACATTAGATCAATCCCGCCTATTTAGGTGGAATACCAAATCTAGATTTTTTGGAGTTAATGGGCACAATAGGTTCTTGTTTTTTTCAATTCAAATTCCAATTTAGCCCACCCAAACAATGAATTAAATTTTTTTGGGAATTTTGTATGCTAATTCCATCCATATTGTGCGAACCAAATGGGCCCTAAGGGAAGAATTAATTTTGGGGAAAAAGTCAACTTTGACTATTTAACACTTTTGGTCTAGAAATTAAGCTTAGTGTGTGATGTTTAAGCCATCTCCTATTGGCCTAGATTATAAGGAGGAAATATTGAAAGACGACTAGCTTGTTTAGATATTTTCAATATTGAGTCCTATAATTTTCTTGGCTTTAAAAACAAATTCCCTAACATTCACTATAACTGGTGGTTTCTTCTAAATAGAAAATCTTACACATGAACAAGAGTGAAGTGGAGGGGCCTACAATGGTTTCTTGAAGAGATTAATGTCACCATGGAAGATAGTGATGGGTTGGAGGTAGAGGACGAGAGATATTTAGACTAAGCCTTGTTTTTTACTAACTAGATAAACATATACTTACTACAAGCTTCTTATCTATTTTAAATATATGATATATAAAAGATGTGGTATTAGTTTTCTTCTCATATGGGTTATTAAAATATTCTAAAGATAGAAGAAAAATGGAATAGCAGGTGTTAGAATATGTTATTTTCTTATTAAGATAATCATCCAAATTACTTTAATGTATAGGTATTTTAGAGAAAAATGGACCAATAATAAGGACACAACTATTATCCTGATGAATCATTCATCCATACTAAAAACACTAGCATTATCCATATATACCATCCATCTTTGACATATCAAACAAAGTAAACAGAGAAAACTTTGTCAGTGAAACTAAACTTGACTTCATCCGGTACAATTTGATTGATAAAAAAGAAAACCCTTTTTTTCAAAATTATATTATTATTAATTCAATTCAATTACTATTATTTTATATCATTATTATTTTCTTGTTTTAAAATTATTTATTATTTTCTTATTTTATATCATTATACATTGTCGAAATGACTTATCATATGAAGATTCAGTTGCTCCTTCAACATGATCACATGCCAATATTGTTTGCATACACTCAAATATAGTGGGTTTTCACATTGAATGAATTTAACTTATCACAGAGAGATTTTATTTATCATTTGACATGATCGAACATAGAAATTGTAGACTTTTGACGCTTCACATGATTGCAAGTGAGTCTGAGCAAAGAAAATCTTGCTTTAATGTTGCAAAATCCCTTCACATAAAAATAACTCATGATGTCATGAAAAAATGAAATAAAAATTTTAGTTTTAACCTATACAACATCACAACATCGAATGAGGAAAAAAAGGCATGTTAAATTAAGTAAAATTTATTTAATAAGCTTTTACATTTTGTGAAAATGCACAAAATTTTTGACATGTGCAACATTGCAACATGTAATCCCTTCCTCCACAAATGACCTACAATGTCACACACACTATAGTTTTAGCCTATGTAATATCACAACAACAAATCAGCAAAAAAGGCTTCCTAGGATAAGCCAAACTCATTCGACAAGATCTTATAATGTAACACAATAGAAAACTACACTATATTATAGCTTTCAATTCCCTTTGTACCATTGACTTAAAATAAAATAAAATAGCCTATACAGCAAGATAGAAAATTGAAACATCCAGTCAAAAATAATCCCGCAATCTCACACTTCACAAGATCATGACATCGCAAGATCACAAGGTCACAAGGTTGCAACTTTATAGTTGTGAGGCCTCGCCCCAACCCTTCGTAGCCTTAGTTGTTACATTAATATTATTTTGATACTCATGACTCAAGATGTTGAGACATTATCTGATGGTTTGAACATATTATATTATTTCATGCTGTGTGATGTTACTTCCACATATTTGATGTTCATCATTTAATGTTTTATGTATATATATGTTGATGAATTAAGTAGAATGTAGGATTAACACATTGATTTTGGAATCTTTATGATTATGGATATAAATAGGATGAAAGAAACCCTGATTGATGTATGTTTCAATTTATATGAATTTCTGTTCGTATATATATATATATATATATATATATATGTACATGTGATTTTACGGGGATACTGATGTGTGCAATGAGTGTGCAAGATATTTAGCTGAGAAACCTGATGGAGGAACAAAATTGATCCCTATGTGCTAATTTTGGAAACCTTGTTGTTCGTAGTCAAATTCATTGTGAGATGTATGTATGTATCTTTTTGTGATCAGTAAATTTTAATGTTCGTAACTATGTTCTTTTAGTGTCGTTTGATGCTCATGAATTATTTATTTTCTTCAACGTGCTAATTAGGGTTAGTTGTGCAACCTTCTGGCCTAAGTCGGATTAAGTTAGTGTCTTTTTGCTAAGTTGGTTCTTAATCGAGTTTAATCACCCTTAATCCAAATTAGTGCTTAATCTGCATTTTTTAGAGTTGTTAGATGGTCCTAATTATTTCCTAGCTTTTGTTTGGTTCCAAACCTATTCTTAAGGTTGTAAAACATGAAATATTTATACCCAAAAGGTATGGGTATGGGTTGCGGGTCTTTTCCAACCCCTAAGCCCCTTTTAATGACGTTTGAGATTACTCAAAAAGTGTCTTTTTGCCTTTGTACAAAAATTGACTATGGCTACCATGAGTTGCCTCACCTCACCTCCACTTAGTGTTTAACCATAGTGTGGGTTGAGTTAGGAGCTTCTAGATTTGTAGGTGGGTGGGAGAAGTTATTGATCCTTTTGGTAGTTGAGTTGGAGGCTTATTTAGAGGCCCTTCTTGGAGTAGTTTAGGTTGTTACCCAATCTCTACATTTAGAGAGGAGTCTTGGAAGATTGAAGCAAGGAAGGGAAAAGCTCTACTAAAACTTGTTCATTTTCCATTACCTCTTTGTGAAGGTAGGAATTTTCATCTCCCTTGTACAAATTTTCATGTTTGTTTCATGCTTGTGCTATCTTGTTGTTGTTTGAATGCTTGTATGTTTGTGGGTATGTTGGGAAGATTTGAAAACCATGTTTTTTTGGATATTTTCCTTTCATGTTTATGTTTGAATTTTGAGATATTTTTGCATGGGTGTTTTGGTATTACTCACCCTTGGATAGGGCACAAGTGACCAATTTTGGGAAAGGTCTTTTTAGTTGGACTCCAACTAGTGTAGAGTCTCTTCTCAGGATGAGAAGAGGGAGAGAGGGTAGGTTGTTATGGGCCCCTACTTGTCAGCACAAACCTCATATGAGTATGGCATGTTAAAATGGAAGAACAAAATTTCTTGGTTTATAGCCTCGATTGGACATCTATTTTGGTGTTGCACTTGACTTCTCCTATTTGAAGAATCCACCTTTCCTTAGTTTCGATTCATTGTGAATCCTATTGTGATAACCTTGTATGAATATGCATGTTTGAATTGTTTCTTGGTCATGCTTGTTGTCACCTGATTAGATTTTGTTCTCTCCATGACTCTTAGAAATGTGTTGCGAAAATTGTTATGGAACCCCTAATGAGGGTCATGAAGGAAATTCAATTAAATTTTTGTAATTTAGGATTGAAATTCTATGTAATTTGTATTTCAAACATTGTTGTAATCGCAACGACGTCGGGTTTTCTTCCTGGTTCTTTCCCGGTTGAGCCTTTGAATAAGGTTTGCCAATAAAAATGGTGATTGAGTATATTTATTTATCATGTGATTTAATCATAATTTTCAATTAGATGAATGCACATCAGAAATAAGATGTTATGATGATAGTTTAATTAAGCAAAATTTTCAAGTTTCCCTATATGTTGAAAAATGAAAATTATGTTGATATATTTCTATTCAAGTTGTATAGGAGATCAAATAAATATGGTGTTAATGTGACACAAACTATTGTATCAATGTTTTAAATATATTCAAAATATACACTTTGAAAGAAAAATGCATTGCCTTGTAAACCTTGCTTAGAAATTTAAAAAAAAAAAAAAAAAAAAAGAGTTTCAAGAGAGTAAAAAATTTCTGTCTTTTGTATGGGAGAAACAATTAAATGGTCTTTGGTGATAGAGAATCAAAGATTCCCTAAAAACCCCTTTTGCTTTATTGAAAAATTATATTTACAAATTAAAAAGAATAATAATAAAAAAACATATTATAACATACCTTCTAAAAATATCCTAATATCTCTTCTCACCTAATAAAGTTTTTACCTTAAACTCATACCCATCTTACCTTGGGCGTCACTTCTCAAAATGCTTTTTTTAAAAATGGTTTTATAAAATAGTTTTATTAGAATTTTTTTTTTGGGAAAATCAATGGTCATCATGAAGATGACATCACCCTCTGTTCCCCTTAATTTTTTTGACCATGCAAAAAGAGTAATATTTGTTTGAATCTTTTTGGCAAACTTTTTTGCCATCCCTCTTAACTCTGGCCTGTGCATGTGTTTGCTTGTCTTGGTCTCCGCTAAGCTTAGGTTGGGTAGAGCGTTGTCCCAAGGACAATGCTTGGGAAGTGTTGCCCATGGTGTAGGGGTAGCTTAGGGGTGGGATAGTTAGTAGGTAGGTTTAGTTAGTATTTTAGGTTAGTTGATTTATTATTTTAGTGTTAGTTTTATATGTTTAGTTGTGGTGTTTTAGTTTAGTTTAGTATTAGTGTTTAAATTTAAGTTAGTTTAAAATGTTATTTAGTTTGGATTATAGTATTAGGAGTTAGTTTTATTTTTATTTAAGTTTTAAAGTTTTAAGTTGTATTTTTAGTTTCATCTTTAGGATTAGTTGTGTTTTATTATGTTTGTTTAATAGTTATTTGTTAAAAGTTATTGCTTTAAATTCTTATTGAGTTACATTAAAATTTGATTATCATGTAATTAAGGATAGAATTATGGCTAGTTTATTATTATATTTAGATAGTTTAGTTTTTAGATTAATTTAGTTGTTTAATTAACATTAGGAAGTTATAACTTAATGAGTAGTTAAAAGATTAGTTAATTTTAATATCAATGATAAATTAGTCTTTGAATATTATTTAGTTTTACTTTAATAGGTTGATAATTGATCATAACTTAATACTTTATATAGGTGTATGGGTAGATGTAATATTTTCCTTTAATGAGTTCTTGATTTGATATTTTTCAAAATAATTTGGAAAGAACTCATTTAAAATGTTATTTAAATAATTTTCATATATTGTTATAGAGGAAATTTAAATCTGTTGTTTTAAGATTAATATGAAATGAAATAAACGTCGATATTATTTAATAACGAGAGCTTCATTTTAACGATTTATTCCTTCTCAAGATATGTTATTTAAGATGAGTTGTAAAGAACCTTATTTAAACTATGATTGCAAACTTATCAAACTTGAGCATTATAATTATTATAATTTTTTTTTTTAAATGTGGTTTTTTGCCCCGTAGTTTGGGCATGACATTTTAGTATTAGAGCCCATGTTTCAACACTAGGAACTTTAAATCCTTATGCTTCTAAAACTTTAACTAAACATTAAATTGTTTAGGATGCCTCTTGTTACTCGAAGCAACCAACGGGGCAAAGATCATAGGGCGAGAGGTGGTAGAGCAGGACAGGAGGATGGACCACCTCCACTACCACCACCTCCACCTCCACCACCACCTAACCTGAACCAAGACATTTTGGATCCACTTCAAACATTGATCAATGTAGTTCAATAGAGGATAGTACCTGTAGTTTAGTGAGGTCAACAGATTCTAGTAGTGGAAGCAGAGGGACCCAAAAGAGGTAGGCCTAGAGGTAGAGAGAGGACTAGGAGTCCCCCACTGAGACAGTTAGAGGGGCAAGGTGAGCATGAAGGTGAGTAATACACAAGAGAGGACCCCACTTGACAAACCTCCTAGACATATAAGAGATAACATCATGGAATTGATTTGACTCATGCCACCATTATATACCGATTCCACTGAGGGGACAGTAGCAGAGGCATGGTTATAGAGAATACAATGGTCTTTGGGTTAGGCCCTTATGGGAGTAATCTAAAAGCATGCCTATCATTTCATCAGTTGAGAGGGGATGACTCCAACTGGTGGCATCAGGAGGAGACTACAGGAGGAGTGAGGATGGATACCCTCACATGGAAATCATTCTTGGAGAGATTCTGAGAGAGGTACTTGTCAGAACATTTTTTACAGAGACAGATAGAGGAGTTTCATTCTCTTTATCAGAGAAGTCTTATAGTGGCTCAGTATGAGAGCAGGTTTCTCGAGCTCCTTCCTTCTGTGGAATACATGAATGATGAGAAACTACGGGTGCATCATTTTATCATGGGTCTGAATTTCTCACTTCAGGGCCCAGTTTGGATGGCCTTCCCTACCACCTTCAGACAGGTAGTGGAGATAGCACTAGTATCAGAGGATACTTAAGGTAGACAAGAATCACTGGATCGATCTCAAAACTAAAACTCTAGCCCACAGAAACCCCCTTGGAAAGGGAATCATAACTATACACCAGGGTCCTCTAAGGGCCAATAGTCTTAGCAGTAGTAGCAAGAACTCTCATAGGGTTACCAGGGTTCTAAGCCCAAGCAATGGTAGTGACAGGGTCCCAAGCAGGATCAGAAAGTACATACCCCATAGCCATAGTCAGTAAAGACTTAGCAGTCTTCTAGGGGTGGATATAGTGGATCTAGTAGGTCAGGAGGCCCATAGCAGTCTCGATCATAGGATGCACAATCTTATACCCAAGGACCATGCTACACTTATGGTGGCATGGGTCACATAGCTAGAGAGTATTCACAGGGACAATCGTCTACTGGTTAGAGAGGGGCTTTTTCAGAGCTGATCGTTGGAGACATGGGCAAGTCCCATAGAGTTTTTATAGTAGATGACAACCGCCAGAATGAGCATCAGGCTATAGTGATTGAGGCTATAGGTGGAGTTGTTCACCCTAGCACTTCGAGGTAAAGAGCTGGACCAAGATAGGGTCCCATGGGATTCTTACAATGAGGTCACGACTTCACGGGAGGATGTGCCATGGATGTGATCTCAGTGCCTTTATCTTTTGATGAACTCTGGGAGGAAGTTCATGCCTAGTAGGGGAGGATGTGAGGCCTCGCCCTGACCCTTCATAGCCTTAGTTGTTACATTACTATTATTTTGATACTCATGACTCGAGATGTTGAGACATTATCTGATGGTTTGAACATATTATATTATTTCATGTTGTGTGATGTTACTTCTAGATATTTGATGTTCATCATTTAATATTTTATGTATATATATGTTGATGAATTAAGTAGAATATAGGATTAATACATTGATTTTGGAATCTTTATGATTAAGGATATAAGTAGGATGAAAGAAACCTTGATTGATGTATGTTTCAATTTATGTGAATTTTTGATTCATATATACATATGTACATGTTATTTTACAGGGCTACTGATGTGTGCAATGAGTGTGTAGGATATTTAGCTGAGAAACCCGACAGAGGAACAAAATTGATCCCTATGTGCTAATTTTGGAAACCTTGTTGTTTGTAATAGAATTTATTGTGAGATATATGTATGTGTCTTTCTACGATCAATAAATGTTAATGTTTGTAACTATGTTCTTTTAGTATCGCTTGATACTCATGAATTGGTTATGTTCTTTGGCATGCTAATTAGGGTTAGCAATGTAACCTTTGGGCCTAAGTTGGATTAAGTTAGTGTCTTTTTCCTAAGTTGGTTCTTAATCGAGTTTAGTCACCCTTAATCCAGATTAGTGTTTCATCTGCATTTTTTAGAGTTGTTAGATGGTCCTAATTATATCCTAGCTTTTTTTTGGTTCCAAACCTATTCTTAAGGCTTTAAAACATGAAATATTTATACCCAAAGGGTATGGGTATGGGTTGGGGGTCTTTTCCAACCACTAAGCCCCTTTTATTGACTTTTGAGATCACTCAAAAAGTGTCTTTTTGCCTTTGTGCGAAAATTGACTATGGCTACCATGAGTTGCCTCACCTCACCTCTAGTTAGTGTTTAACCATAGTGTGGGTTGAGTTAGGACTTTCTAGATTTGTAGGTGGGTGGGAGAAGTTATTGATCCTTTTGGTGGTTGAGTTTGAGGCTTATTTAGAGACCCTTGGACAGATTTTCATGTTTGTTTCATGCTTATGCTATCTTGTTGTTGTTTGAATGCTTGTATGTTTGTGGGTATGTTGGAAAGATTTGAAAACCATGTTTTTTTGGATGTTTTCCTTTCTATTTATGTTTGAATTTTGAGATTTTCTTGCATGGGTGTTTTGGTATTACTCACCCTTGGATAAGGCAGAAGTGACCAATTTTGGGAAAGGTGTTTTTAGTTGGACTCCAACCAGTGTAGAGTCTCTTCTCAAGATGAGAAGAGGGAGAGAGGTTAGGGTGTTATGGGCCCCTACCTATCAGCACAAACCTTGTATGAGTATGGCATGTTAAAATGGAAGAACGAAAGTTCTTGGTTTATAGCCCCAATTGGGCATCTATTTTTGTGTTGTGCTTGACTTCGCCTATTGGAAGAATCCACCTTTCCCTAGTTTTGATTCATTGGGAATCCTATTGTGATAACCTTGTATGAATATGCATGTTTGAATTGTTTCTTGGTCATGCTTTTTGTTACCTGATCAAATTTTATTCTCTCCACAGCTCTTCGAAATGTGTTGTAGAAATTGTTATGGAACCCCTGATGAGGGTCATGAAGGAAATTCAATTAAATTGTTGTAATTCAGGATTGAAATCCTATGTAATTTGTATTTCAAACTTTGTTGGTTTTCTTCCTAGTATTTTGTGAGCATAAAAAAAAAAAAAAAATTAATAACATTACTTGGAATTATATTTTGATGTTTAGTGAAGAATAATAAAAGTAAGAAGTACATAATTGAAAAATAAGAAAGTTGAAGTATCTTTTCTTCCCCTTATGAGTATAGTTTCATTGTAATGCATAAAATGAAAATAAATTATTAGTTCATTCCAAAAAAAATTAAAATATTCTTCACAACTTAAAAAAAGTTCTCTTCATATAAAAAAAATCTAAATATTACTTCTATAAAATTTCCATTAAAAAAGACATTGAAACTGAAACATAATAAAATAAATGCAATTTATTTCTATTAATAAGTGAACAATTACTGAGACCTTGCAATTTATATCTCCCAATTCCTTGAATATATAAACCAAAAGAATTAGACTTGAAAATTGCTATAAGCATGTATTAAAGAGGTTCTAATAAAGTCTAAGAAAAAAAGCAATTGCATAGTTCCACTTTTATTCTACATTGTCACTAACATCCAAGACATATGAATGAAATAGATAATCAAACCTCCACTC
The DNA here is from genome assembly GCA_028749045.1 of Cupressus sempervirens. Classification (NCBI taxonomy): domain Eukaryota; kingdom Viridiplantae; phylum Streptophyta; class Pinopsida; order Cupressales; family Cupressaceae; genus Cupressus; species Cupressus sempervirens. Next base: position 225,158,399 of record CM053791.1, read on the forward strand.
CTCCATTGATAATTAGGCACCCAATTAACATATATCATACTTATATTTAAAGATTTATGTTAAAAAAAAGTGTTATCATTTTTCAAGCATCTTTTTCTTTTACAATATGTCATTTTTTCCTTTAGATAAGTATTGTGATTTGAGGTATTTGTTACAATAATATGTTTTCACATATTTTATATAGGGAAAACCTTGATATACTTTAATTTATATAAATATTCTTCATGTAATATTATGCTTTTAAACAAATACACATTTAACATGCTCAATCATACACAAATTTAAAATAACGTTATTTAATTTTATTTTAAAAAAAAAATTGAAATTATTAATAATGGATAAGAAATAGACAAGTTTGCGATGACACCATAGCATGACAATAAGTCACAACCATATCTTGAAAGAGGTTTAGTGTTTTAATTTAGGTGGTGAGTTGTGTAGAGATTGGTGAGGTTGTTAAGCCATGATGTGTGCCCACCCATGTGATATGTTGGTGGAGATGATATGCCATGTTTCGAGTGTGCAGGGGTGGAGTCAGAGTGATAAGACATTTGGCATTCAAGGGCCACTACCAACTCATTATGAGTCATAAGAAGTACATTGGCAATTATTTTGAGAATCATAAGGAGTGATAAGATGTTTGGAATAATAAGTTAATGGAGTAAAATAAGGTGTGGTTGTATGCATAGATAAGGTGGTCGAACATGGGGGGTAGCAACGAATGGCAAGAATAGAATGCTAACAAAAAATGAGGATGAGGTCACTCAAATATGTGGCCTCCCTAGTTAAAACCTCAGTTAAAATTGATTACTGACCACTAAACAATGAAAGAAATAGACAAGTTAATTTTGAATTTAATTAAAATGATATAAATTTTTTGAATGCATAATAAACTATAATACATTCATTTTATAAGAAAATTATTAGCGAAGAGATTTTTCATACAAGTTAATTTTTATATCAACTACATTAGTTAATTAAAATCATCATTGATATCACATAGCATACAAATGTATTTTAAATAACTATAGTAAAATATCAAAAATCTAATAAATAATTCAAAGAACATTTCAAAACATAGTTCCAATTTATTAATAAACAAAGATAGATAAAAATTGTATTAAAATAATATATAGTAGAAACATAATTTCCCTCCAACTAAAAGAATCAATTTTAATGTTTTAAAAATTGCTTTCAATTTAAAATATTTATCATAAATAACATCAAATAACTATATTCATTAAAATGGAACATATAATCATTTTGAGTTTGATTAAAATGCCATAAATTGTTTGAATGCATAATAAAATATAATACATTCATTTTATAAGAAAATTATTAGCGGAGAGATTTTTCATACAAGTTAATTTTTATATCAACTATGTCAGTTAATTAAAATCATTAGTGACCAATTTCTTTACAAGATCTTATGCTTATTTTATTGATTTTGTTATAATTTTATACATTCCTTATAAGCCAAAGCAAAGAAACTATTTTTGTTTGTTGGCCTTCACTTCTTTATAACCTACTATAAAATAAAAAATCTTTCTAAATTTAGTGAAAGATAAATGAGATTTATTGGTTTTTTTGAAAGTTATCATAACATTCTGTTATTAGAAGATAGACAAAAAATAGAGACAAAAAATCTAATTTTCAATCATCAATAACCACTTTTCCTATAAAAAAATCTTTGAACCACAAGCATGGCCCAATATATACATTTTATTATCATTGTGTTTTGTAGAAATTCAAAAACAAATACTAAAGAAGTAGAAAGTGGTAGATCATAAAACAAATATTGATTGTGCATCTGTAGGAAAAGGATATATAAATGCATCAATCCTCTTCTAATTTGTCTCTTTAATGAATATCAAAATTTACGAAAATAATAAAATTACAAACTTTTTCAAAATATTTAAGAGAAGATATCTACATGCATAGTGAATTTAGACTTATCACATTTCGCCATTCTGTGTCCAAAAGAGAAAAATTATAGGAAAGTAGAGGATCCACAATACACAAATCACAAACAAAAAACCACATCCAAAAAGTTAACATTGGACATTTTTTAAATCCATGGCATTGGGTCCCAATGATGTAACCAACCATCTTCTCAAGCCCATCCTATTGGAGAATCTAGGTGAAATGATTTCAACTCTAAGTTGTCTTAACCCTTTTACTCAGTAGATACAAGTACCCTTTTACTCAATGATTCCTTTGTATCTTGAATACAAATATGGATCTCTTGTCCTTTCAACTAGAACTAATTTGGATGTCTTCTTTAATAGCCTAGTTCTAGTTCTCCTTAAAAACATAAGTAGAAATAGTAGAGTCACCCAATTCTTGAGTGACTTGATCATCATTGTTTGGTCTTGCATTGTTGATATAGTTAGGAACCCATTGTTGTCTCATTTACTTTTGGATGTTATTAGCCTTTGTCTTTTTTCCATCTTCAATTCTACCAATATTCATATAGTTTTTGGCAAGATGACCAAGTTTTGTACAAATGAAACATCTTTTAGTACTATCTCTTTTCCTCATATGATATTTTACACAATTCATGCCAATGTGTCCAAATTCTCCACAGTAATGACATCAACACCATGTATTATAGTCCTAACAAAACATAGCTTTCATAATTTGTTCTGCTAGATTCAATATCTTGGTTTTGCATTTTGATGACTTGTGTCTATGTTTCTTACATTTGAAACTTTTTCCTTCAAATTTTGGTTTCTCTTTGCATTCATTATCCTTATGACCATGTTCATTACAACTGCAATGTTTTCCATTGCTCCAATATTTGTTTGATGTATGACCTATCTTACCATAGCGATTACAAGTAGGTCTTTGATTCTTTTGAGCTCCTTGTTCAGAATATTCACCTTCTTCTTTGTATCCAATTCCCAATTTCCCCTTTTTTCTATAGAGATTTTTCTCATTCAAATAATTCATGTCTTCTTGGAATTTCATCATTCTTTTGTTGATTTTCCTTTTAGAATTTAGATCATTCTACAATCTTTGATTCTTAGATCTCACATTCATGATTTCTTCATTTGCATTAGTGAGTTGATTAATGAACTTAGTCTACTAAAGGGATAGATGTTGAATCTCATTGTCTTTTCCTTCAATTTCTACTTTTTTCTTCTTTTTCTCTTCCATGAGTTCACATAGCCTTACTGACTGAATTTCTTGCTCTCTTCTTAGCTTTCACACTGCTTCTTGTAGTGAACCATTCTTTTCCAAGAGTTCTTTGATTACACCATTTTATTCATCTGAGCTACTTAATGGATGAAAGTCTTCAATTCTTTCTTCAATCTAAAGATTATCATTCATTTTAATTGCAAGATCTTTTCTTCTTTTCCAGGGATTGGGAGAGTTTCTCCTTTCCTTTCTTAAGTTGGCCAATAGCCATTTCCAAATCCAAATTCTCATTTTCAATAGCTTTTTCAAGTTTGAATATCTCCATGGCCTTGATCTTTGCTCAAGTTATTAAACTTTCTCCTGATAACCAACTAGGCTCTAGTACCAATTGTTGGAAATATTTAGAAAGGCTAAGTTACTGAAAGGGGAGGGGTGAAAGTAACTCTAGAAAACTTTTAATTTCACTTTTTCAATTAGCATTTAATCCTTCTGTTCTAATTGCATGCATAAGAAAATAAAAATATGAAAGCATCCATTACACTTTGACACATAGATTTGGTGACTTAGAAACCTTTGAAATAGAAAGTAAAATTGGGGTGGGGATGATACCTACAAGCTTTAGTACTGCAGTATAATGTTGGCCTGTTAAGGCTTACATTGATCACTTCTGATGATTTTCCCTATTAGGAGCAAGGACTGCTAGGTCTGCCTTGTTAAAGGGTTTACAAACATACAATCAAGTATTTGAACTCGGTAAAGAGATTTCCTTAAGACTGTTAGGTCTACCTTGTTATACAATATTTCTGATCAACCATTATGATGAAACAGTAGCTGATCTTTAAACTACAACTTGGTTTGCTAAATGAGATTACTTTATATGAAAATCACCTTGCTCTGTTTTATATGTCTTTGTTTCTTCTTATGCTATTATATCCTTTTTAATTTTCTCTTTGTTTTCTACATTGATTATATTCAATTACATTACATTACCTCTTCACATTTGGACATGATACAATTCATTACATCTATACCAATTCAATTATACAATTACAAATCCAGCCACAATACAAGTTTACACAAATATTACAAACTTGGCCCGAATGAAGACACTTAGGTTCTAAAGAATGACTCAGTGAGGTTTTGATACTTGACATCTACTATTAATGCACAACATTATCATGCACTCGATAGACATAAAATCTTTTTCCATATTAATCACTTCCAACTAGCCTTGAACTTAGTCTACACTAGAGACTTGGTGAATACTATGAAACATTACATATAAATTAAAGTGCACGATTCACACTGTGTGACTCACTCAATGCTTCCTCTATGAGCTCTATATAAACTAAATCACTTGTTTAACATAGAGTAACTTTGTTAACACTAGATTCACATCACATCAATTGTAAACTCAATAAGCATTGCTCTACTTAATTTATACTATTAAAATGGGCATACATTGAGTTTCTTGATTTACTTTGCTAATCTTCAGACTAGCTATTATTACTCAACATACAGTGCAATTTGCCCAAAGGACTTGGTAGCAACTGTAGAACTTGGTAGTAACTAAAATGTTCGGTAAACATTGTTAACTATATAATAAGCTTGGTAGATACTTAAAATTTTAATAAGTGTTTGTTGCTAATAACAAACATGACTGATATGTCAATAGATTCATGTTATAAACAAATTTCACATGTACGGAGGCAGTAGCTCCTCAAGTTAAGTTCATTGAACCTATGGGTTATGAGATGAGTGAGGAACTAATTAAAGGGTATGAATAGATAATCCTACACTCAAAAATTGATTCTGAATGTCCTAGATGGTGGACATATACTAAGAAAATGGGAGAAGTTAAAACCAGTTAGATAATCAAGGACTCCAAGGAGAAGGTATAAAAAGTTACTGATTCCATCTTGAAGGAATCAGGAATGTCAAGAAAGGTGTTTGAAGAGGTGAAAGGGATAGCCATGGAAATGAAGGGCAATAGTCAATCCAAACTATTGAACCCTACACCTATTGCAATGGCCAAACCTACTAAAATGGTCATAGTGGCATAAATAAGTGCACAAGCACCTATGGTGCCATATCCAATAGTTTCTCAATAGTAACCTTTAAAGAATGCAAAGAAGATTGAGGAAGTGCCAGCACCCATGAATTCCACAAGGCTTGAAAGGACCAATCCTTTTCCTGAGAAGAGAATCAAACAAACAACAAGTGGTCCTACCAAAAGGAGAAGAACCCTGCAAATTTGTTCCTCTAGATCTGAAGAAGAAACAGGTGAAAGACCAATATAACTAGCAAATCAAGAAGTGAAGACTTTAGCAAGAAGAAAAGTGTGGAAACCAAAGGTAGAGAATCTTAACATGGAAATTATTAATGACAATAATTTTATGTAATTAATTAAGTATTATGAATTGTGTAATAATATGGATAGAAGATAGCTAGAAAATGTTGTTGTTAGAAGTATGATCCTAAAAGATAAAAGATTTGATAGTATAAGAGGTCACATAGCTGAAGAGTTTTACAATAGATTATTAAACAAAAAAAATAGAGTAATTGAGGAAGACAAGCATATAAGGATTAATATGGTGAAAAAGTTGTGCATGACAAATAATGAGGAAGAGATAATAGAAATTTTGAAAGGAATATCACCATTATTGAGAAATAAAAAGATATCCATTCTCCTCATGAGAAGAAATTATAAAGAAGTATATGTAGAAAATCAAAAGGTAATAGTCTAATACATCCCTACTATGCCAAAGGATAGTGCATAGCCAGAGAAGAGTGTGTAGACAAAGGAAACACATCCTACTTTAGTTAATCCACCTCATAGTTCTGAGAAACCAAATGATACACCAATTACAAGTGATTCACCACATATTACCATTGGTAGTGAATCTATGCAAGTGGATGACACTAATGTGATAGTTGATAAAACTAAAGACCCAGTTAAGGATTTTGGTTTCAACATTGTTTGTAATACTGTTAACTATAACAACTCATCTAATGAAGAAAAAGGTCAAGAGCCTAAGGAAGAAAATGCACCTTTCGCAAAAAAAATTGAATATAGCATTGAAGTAGCCACTTCAACGGTGCACTTAATAGTAGTAGTAGTGGTCACAAGAATAGCGGTACAGTCAAATGAAGAAGATGAGGAAAAAAATATCATATCTTCTTTAAGTAAATTTATTGAAAAGAAGAAATCCATGAAGTCTATGAAGAAGACTCTAACTTCAGTTCTTGAAAAGATAGTAAGTCCTATTGACACACTTGCACATATCCAATAGGAAGCATTAATTTTGTGTAAAACTTTTGATAATGAGTTTACAACACTTATTAATGTTGCTACAATTCAAGCACAAACTAAGGTTATGGTAAAATTCTTAATACCATGTGTACTAATATAAGGAATGATATAGAAACTCTAAATGTATGTATTAAAGCATTCAGACAAAGTATAGAAATAGGGAAGTAGTTATATGCTAAGTACAACTTGGTACACCTTCACCTTCAATGTTTTGATGATCAAATCAAAGGGAAGATAACTGAGCTTTACACGCTCACTAATAACTTTCTAAAATCGAATTAGAAGTTAGAAAGTATTAAGCACACAATAGAAGCACTTCATGATAACATCAAGGAAACTCAAGAAGAAAAGGAGAAAGTTCTAAAATGATTTATAATGTTGAGAGATCACTTATCCCCACATATTACATTTCTAGAAAATTAGTTGGAGGAATGCCTAGTAGGAAAGACTTCATATGACAACTTTGTAGCTATAGATTTGAATTCAGTAGAGTTAGCCACATATGTTTTATGTGTGCTAATTAGTGTGTTTGATGCATTGAAAGATAGTTGAAAGAAACAACTTGTGAAGTTAAAGACTAACTTCAATGATTATTTTTCAAGTTTTTGATGCAGCTAATAGTTTTTGACAAGATTTTTCCTTTTATTGGCATCTTTTTCATTGATGTCAAAGGGGGGGAAATAAGGAAAATTTTAACTATAATATATATAGTTATATTTTGAATTATAGTAGTAAGCTTTTCTTTATGCAAAAATTTGTTTTTCATTGTAGTCATGATTATTTGTGAAGGAGTATTCTCTAAGTATTAGATAGTGTTCCAGGAACATGACGAGATTTATTGATAGTAGAATATTCTCTTGCATAGTTAACCATAGATTCATGACATCATCCTGATGATGCATACTAGCATGCATGTCCCTATGATCAAATGAGTTCAAGTTATGGAAGAAATATTGATACAGATACCTCATAGTGTATAATAGAGCATGTCAGTAAATTGACTTGTACGACTTGTACAATTATTTTGACTATTAAATCTTGTTGAGTCAACTCTAAGGATGATATGTAAGCTAAGGAAGAAATTATTGATATTATTGATATAAGTAAAGAACATCATTTGCAAAGTTAAAGTGTAACAAGTATGAATGTGATATTATGATTTGTGATGCAAAGTAGTTTTATGGGAGATATGATGCAAATTGATGTGTGTGTGTAATCACTCTTTGTATGAAGAACTCACAATCAAAATATTTGCAAAGGACAACAACTGATCTAGTTTTGTATGTATATCTACTCTCTTGAAAAACTTATTGCATAGTTGCATGTTAAGGCAATCGGTTCTTCTTGCAAATAGTTGTATATGATCTACAAACTCCTAACAGGGTTGAAGCAATTCCTAATAGAGTTGAGGCTTCTAATAATGCCTAGTATCCTAGTAGGGACTCGTGACACTATACATTTTTTGTAGACTCCTAAAAGGGCCAGTATCCTTAACCGAATTCTTTATATAGTGAATCATCTTGTTGGTTCCATCCCCACTAGGGTTTTCCCTTGGCCAAGGTTTCCCTAGTTAAGAAAATATGGTGTTATGAGCTCTCTCTTTGTATGGTTGTTTATTTTGTTTAGCACTATTGGTTCTTTTCCTTATGCTTATGGAAATGTAATTAATAATATTCAGTTGTTGGTAAAAATATTGAAAATACTAATTCACCCCCCACCCCTCCCAGTATTATTTATTTCTAACACATTTATAAAAATTGAAGACCTCTCATGTGGATTGATATGACAACAATAAAAAAAAAAATGGTAATTTCATTTAGAAAGTCGATTATTGAATAATTAGAACATGGTGATTGCAAATAATTATTATTGTGCTAAGTTGAACTATAAGTCTTTGCATCAACAATCTACTATAGTAATCAAAGATGAGTTTGTAAACCAAGTAAATTATTTTCCATCTCCAAAAATAATTTGGGTATCCTACACCTATTGATTATAATGCCTCTAAAGAAGGGCTTTTCCAGGTAAATGGATTATGCACATAGATATATTCATGATGACTTTTTGGAATAGTTAAATGAGTCCACTAATGATTCTGCACAGATGAAGAAATTAGTCCCCATAAATCCTTGGTTGAAGGTAGAAGAAGGTCTATATGAGAGGGGAAATTTGACTTGAGATCTAGTGACATATAAAATTGGGTTGCAGTTATTTAAGAAATGGTTCTCAAAGAGAAGACTATTTTCCCCTCATGGAACCATTTGGAATTTTTACCTAGGAAAGCTACTTGTTCAAGGAGTATTTATGGATTCAGGCCTTGTTACCTCTACAACCTAAATGTATGACCTTGTAACCAAAATGTAAAACTCATTAGTGAATAAATTGAAAAGGTGTTTGGAATGGATTCCACTTTACAATATCATGAATTTATTGATTTTTAGGGTTTAAAGAAAGAGTACATGTCACATAAACATCAAATTAGGTGGGAGGCATTGAGAGGACATTTAGCTACACCTAGAAATTTGACATCGGTACAACCTTTACCAAAGAACTATTCAAAAAATAATTCTTCAAGTCTTGTGTCATAGATATAGGGTATGTGTAGGATCATCGTCAACAAAACTATGCTCCTAAGTGGCAATAAAAAATCAAAAAATCAGGGTTATGTCAACTTGATATTCAATTTTCTACTTGTTATTAACTTTATATCAAAAAGTTGAGAGAAAGGAATCTCTAGAAAATTGAGTCTAGTTTCTAAACTACTACAACATTTCTCAAAAAAATAAAAATTGATTGGTCAAAATTTTTAATTTTGATGAAATATTACAAAAATTTTAGATCAAAAATAAGAAGTAGACATATGTCTGACCACCTTAATCAAAACCAAATGATAATATTTTTTAATAATATTCTAGATATAAGTAGTAGACTCATGCCTAGATGTGACACATATTTTTGGTTATTTTTATTCTAAATAAATAACTAATAATTAATTTTTGACTTTAGTATTTTTTACCTAAAAAAACTCTTGTGTCTAACCACCTTAACTAATTAAAAACTCTACAAAATTCAATTTTTTATTTTTTTTCCTTATAGTAGAAGAAACATAGAATGTGATGCATCTTTTCAATTTAAAACATATTATACCATTTGAAAGTTATAGTTTTTTTTCAAGTAGTGTGTTAGATATCGCTTTATATGTAACTCCATTAGAAAATAAGTAATAATTACTTACTAAACTCATAATTTGACAAACCTTACATTTATAGAAAGATAAGAACATTCTTAAGAAACCCTTTTCATTTCTTCAAATTTTGGTGAAGAAAAAATTGTTAGCTACATGTTTGACGTAAAAATCACATAAAAATAGGTCAAAAGCACATTTTTAGGGTGTTTTTAAAGTTGGCCATATAGGTTTTATATCAAAATATATAGTAGACCTTATAAAGATATTAATTGTTCTCATTTAGAATCAGGGTGGGTGGTAAAAAAGTTGGAAAAGATTTTGTAATAGTTTGAGATATTTATGAACTACAGATTATTTAAATCGCCACTTTTTGGCACACCATGATCTTGCACATACCCTATATACCTATAAAATTTATGCATATGATGATATAGATTTGATCTTCTGGGGTTAGCATTATTTTTTATTTTGCATCATTTTTGGCTAAAGAAATGCATGTGCGATATATAGGTATTTTGAAAGGAAAATTTGATAAAACTTTTGGTATCTATTTTTTGTTAATGAAAATGTTTCTTTTCAAGGGATCTTAGTATCTAGAGAGAAAAATAAAAATGGTAGTTGAAGAGGAAAGTATGGACAAAGAAGTTGCTATATAGAAAGAATACAATTGACTAACAAAGTAGTTCAACCATAAAACAAAGAAAAAGAGCAATACACTGCAATGGTGGACATTGCCACCCAAATTGATGATTTGGTAGAAGGCCAAAAAATTTCAATAAATGTCAAAATATCAAAGCTTGATACAACACATGAAATTCAAGTGGTCCCACAGCCTGAGGAAGAACAAATAGAACAACAACAATCATCATGTGTAGTGGATGTGGAAGAACCTACTACTACAGAACAAGATGAACCACAAGGTAACCAATTTAGAAGTCATTCTATTGTTAAAGGAAAATTAGAAATATCTTTTCTCTTTTCTTGTACAATTTTTTTAATAGTGACAATTGTTTGTCTTGTTGTTAACATTTTTTTATCTAAGGACAACTATCCTTTCCCTCTAGGCTTGAAGCTTTTTGTAACTCACACTATATAAGTGAGTTCCCAAGGCTAGAGAATGGTCCAAGTTTTATTTCATTTTTCATATTATGTAAAGTTTGAGTCTATCCATGCGTACTATAAATCAATTGCAAAATTGAATATAAAAGTTACAGTTGTTGGCTTTTTGTGTTATCCTTCTGATAAAGATGAATACTAAGTTGTATATAGTTCAAACAAATGAATACAAGTGTTGAGAGCTGATTTCATTCCAAACCTTGTCTCTTTCCTTCTCTCTATTCTATTATCTAAAATTTTGATAAAAAATCTTATTAAATTTCTATTTTAATTCAGTTTGAATTATATTTCAACTTCCTTTTGCTAATAATCCAATGGATTTAGCAAATGCTTAATTAAAGATTCAAAGAACATTAAGGTTTTAAGTAAAGATATGGTGAGTATGGGTTGTAGATATGAATATACATAAAGTCTCTTGCATAATTTCTTTAGATAGGATCTAGAAATAGATGTGATCTCTATTAGTTATAGTCCAATGGATAAGGCACTAGCCATCGTTATGAGTTAAAATGAATGGAATGTTTTCACAATGCATAAATATTAAAATCAATCAATTTTATACAATTATGTTATCGAGGTGAGAAATGTTAGCTTTTACTTGATTCATGGTGTTTAGGGTTTGATGAAATAGCTAATTATGATCTCGCTATGAACATTGAGTTAAAATTGAAAAGGCTCAGTAATCTATTGTTATTGGCATTCATGTTAACAAACTTGTTTTTAAAATAGGGTAGAGTTGAATTCCTGAGGTAAACCCACTTTAATCTTGTAGAGTTAAAAGTGGAGAAGACCTTGGTGTCTTATTATTTGGCCCTTTTATTTTGATTCGTAGAATGCCCACCATGGTTTTTAGTGCATTCCTACATTTTCTCACATCATTAAAGGTAGTTTAAATTTTGTTAAAATGGGAGCCAACATACTAAATTAGGTTACAAAAATTAAAAACAAAGTACATTAAATTCTCAATCAAGCTTTGAAGAAATAAAAATTGGCTCCACTCTGGAGACCATAACTTTCACATCAAGAGTCTTATTAATTCCTTTCAAAATGTGTTTGAAAGGTATTGAAGACATTTATAAAATAATGGAAAAAGAATAGTTCTATGAAATGAATATTATTTTTCCATCCATTTGAATAAAAAAAATTCTAAATTAGGTAGTCATTGTTTCCCAAATATGGAGCAAATAGGTAGAGAATAGTGTTGTCATATTAATCCCACCTCTCATAATCAAATACACACACATACACACACTCATCTAGAATTAGTAAATCCTAATCACTCTTTCTCTTACTTACCCCTAACACATACACACACTCATGCACTTAGTAAATCCTAATCACTCTCTCTTACTTAGTTGTGCACACATGCAAGAACGTGTGTGTGTGTGTGTGGGCGCGCGCACACACACACACACACACACACAACCATAAGTCTTTCCCATCTAATCCTTGGTTTATGTTGCCTTGTGATTTTTTTATCTAGGTTCAGAGTACTACCAGAGATTTATGCAATAGCATGTTGTCAAAAGTAAATCCTATGACAAGACAAGATGCCTCTATTCTTCCATTTAGATATCCACCTTCTTTCTCAATGTGAATATATTTCCTTATCAAAGAGGTCAAATTGAAACCAACATCGCTATCTTGCTCTTGTAGTGACCCCTCTAAGATCATCACTCTCAAAAATCTTGATAGTTGTTAGATATCTTGTTAATAGGGGTGACTTATGGCTGGATTTGTTCGCAGTCAATATCCTAGTTACTTTTTGATTGTTTTGTTACGTAATGGGGTCATTTCTTTAGGATAGAATAGTTCAAAATTGTCTCCTTGGTTTATGTTCTTAGGTGATTGTTGTATTTTAGTTCAAGATACTCCCCTTGCAATCTAAATATAAACAAAAGTTTATTTTTAAATTGATTTTGATTTTTTTGAATTTTGGTTTGGTTTGGTTTCATCTTTTTTGTTATTATTTATAATATTATAAATCATAAATAAAAGATGCACTAATATGATTTGAATAAGAATAACTTTGCATAGCATTTTATATTGAAAAGATCTCTTAGAAGCTTTACAATCATCTAATTGAAATGTAGATTAGTATTTATTTTTTTGAAATTCTTATTCAACTTTCTACTAAATAGCACTTCATAGGGGGTCTTGGTGTGAATAGAGTTGCTTGATATATAGCCTATTATTAACATGTCTCATTTGTGACCTATTCACAATAGTCAAATCTTACAGGTTATTTTGAATTTTTCTCCATATGATTAGTGTAGACTTGTATTTTGAATGTCTGTTATGTATATATTTATCATTGCTTAACTAATACTATTTGGTTTTATTTTGTGTTCATTATTTTTAACTGCTTAGTAAATTGTTTGTAGATCTCAACCATAGTAAAATGATCAAGAAATATATCTCATTGTATAATAGATTATAAGGATCCACAATTTTGAACCTTATCTATGCTACATGTAATATTCAAGATTTCCATACATTACTCAAAATCCATTAGTAATAGGGATTCTTTAGCAAGTCCTCCTCCAAGAAACCATATAAGGAGTAGGTTCTCTCACTCTCCTTCTCCAATTCTTTCACATCCCTATTCACCTACAAGAAATAGAGGGTAGTGGCCATAAAATGCATGACTTTAGTGGAGAAAACCTCTAGAGTTTCAATTTTTTGCTAGATGCCAATGCGATTATCTACCAACTCCTTCATCGATTGCTCCAGCCTAATTTTATCGATTGCTACAATAGAACTATAGTTATGTTATCACATTACTATAGTTTTATTTTTCATTTTTGGCTGAAGAAATCCATGTGGGATTGATAGGGATTGTGAAAGGAAAATTCGATAAAACTTTTGGTCTCTATTCTATGTTGATGGAAATGTTTATTTTCAAAGGAGCTCAAAATTTTGAGAGAGAAATGGAATTAACAAGAAACTATGAATGAAATCCTCTACTAGTCCAATTATGGAGTGTAGATATACTTGGGATGTAGAAAAAGCAAGTTTTATAAGGTTTGATAGGTACTTCATTAAACAATAATCCTAGGATACCTAGATTGTTGTTAGTTTTGATTAGACCAATAGATTTCCCCAAAAATTTGAAAGTTTCCCATAATTGGGCATATATCATTCTATATCCAATGTAATGCCCCACCAAGGGATCTAAAGAATTAACCTAGAATTTCACTAAGTTTGATAACATTTTTTTTTTTTTTTTAATAACATGAAAGTAAATACCACATATAACTTGTACATAATAACAGAAGCAATAGCAATGTCCATCTAAAAGTAAACATAAAATACATAATCGATTTCATTCTTTAAGAATCCCTTAACGTTGAGTTACATCTAAACTAACTAACATACATGAATCCATCTAGTACAACATCCACATGAATAATAATGATAAGTCCAATGTTCATACATTACATTTCCAAATGATCAAGCATCCACTATACATGTCACAGGGTATGAAGGCTTAAAAGAATATACATATGTGAAATAAGGTACATCATCCTATTCCAATTCCACGATACATATGATACATTATCATAGAAGACATATACATCCATCATAAAGATCGAACAAAATAAACTAAGTGCATGGTTCTTCCCAACCGTTAATAGCATCATTAGACCATCGTGGATCCTAGCGATCCCTCCGTACATAAAATTCCAAAGCACCAAAGAGATCATCGGTATTATCATAGTAGGAATGTCACTCCTAAAACATCCTACTAACATGAAAAGTAAAAGCATAAGATAAAATCATCTAACATATGCAAATCATTAATATAAGAAACATACCAGTAAATGCATCTATCATAATGCTCCAAGAACATAATGAAGATAATACCAACCAAGAATACTCCAGCCACGGTGTCTCAAGCGGATCTCAAATGATAAGAGCAGAAAATACACTACCACCCAACTGCGTGGTACCTAAGTGGTCCACTCCCACCGTGCTGAGGAGATAATCTCAAGTCCCAAACAGGCTATCGATAACACATAGCACAAATCTCTATAGTCTAGGAATCCTAAAAGTATACTAACTCAAAGGTTCCAGTCACGAAACTGACATCTACTTCCCAGAGGCACACAATGACATGTAGGAACCTACTATGCAAGCGAGATAGTGTCATCACAATTATCACGTACAAGTTACCTTGGCAGTTAGCTAAACTCCATGGGCCCATACTGATCTCATCCGGCCACTAGTATCCTCTCATACTGACGGGGCATAATACGAAATGCACGGTCGCAACCATGCGTTCTCACTACTCCCATCCTAGCTTGTACAAGCACTCAAGGCATGGGCAAGAACCAAAAAAATTATCTTTTTAGGTTCATTTAATCTCTATTTAGTGTGTAAATGTTATCACTTATTAACAAAACTTACAATGAGTTACCTTGGCAGCCACTTAGGGCCCTGGCCCTCATTGCAAGCCACTTCTCGACACTACAAGTACATTACCTACCCTAAGCTCATGGAATCATAAATCTCAAAATCACAAAAGATAATCCATAATAAAATCATCAAATATGCATAAAAGCATCAAATATCCATAATAAGAATCATCAAATCACCAAGATAAGAATCGTCAAATCTCCATGAGCATCCGAAAAAGCATCCATAGAAAATCATGACCACAACATTTCTCTATTGGAAACTGAAGGCATCACTGATAATCATAAGTATCCATTGGTTCTCAATAACCAAAATATATCTCAAAATAAATCACAATATCCATTGGTTCTAAATAAGCAACCAAGAATATCTCAAAATCATACTGATCGAAGACTCCAAAATGGTTGAGTCAAACATGTCACAACATGACATCATCAAGAAATAAATCCACATTTCAGTCCCATCATGGCGACTAGAAAATAATCCAAGGATAACTGATTGATGACTCAAAAATGATTAGCTCAGGTATCTCATACACATACATCTCAACTTCACACATGAAGACTGATGAAAAAATACAAACATTTCATAGAGCATACGATCACATTACCATGGTTGGGCTTATAAAAATTGAGACCAAATAAGATCAACATACCATCACATCTCATAACCTCCAAGCCTCTGGAAACAACTTAGGACTGGTCAACACTAGTTAACCCAAAACCCAAAACAAGAAGCATATAGAATACACGATGTAGACACATGTTTTGGTTTTGCTATCTTACATAGTTGAATCAATTGTAGAGGTTTCCATTTTTCTGTTTACAAATATATTTTCAAGTGTCTTAAGTTTCATCATTTGACCTACAAGTCAACCCATTTGTTCCCCGATAGCATTATCCTTCTATTATTTAAAATAATATTCTAAGAATAGCTTAAGGGTAAATATTAAATCATTTGACACTTAGTAAAATCATTCACTCAATGTTACAAATTGAATGACTCTTCTTAATGTTACTTCAACTTTTAACATAAATCAAAGATCATTAATCATCTAAATTATAAGAGAGCCAATTACTAATCTTCGAATAAGAAGATTATAACTTTATTAAAATGATCAATTAAATCCACCAATTAACTTAGGTGCACAATTCCATGATCCATTAACATTTTAATGGTTAAAACTCAATTAAGTATCTCTAACACTTAAGCCTCTTAATTATAATCATTATTAAATTGTCACTAATAATTGTTAAAATATCTAAGTCATTATTCAAGTTATTAGAATAAGACTTATCAACTTTGATATCAATATTTTTTCTACAATCTTGTTAAAAGAATTATATCAATTAAATCTCTATTACATAACTTAATTATTAATTAAATCTAATTAACTCTCATTAATTGATTTAATTAATTAATGGCATAACCATAGCAACGTTCTAATTAATATCATTTGACTAATAACTAACTAGAATTCTGTAAGTTAAAAGTCAACTATAATTCAATACTCAAAAGATCATATTAATAATTCAATAATAATAATTCCGTATGACCACATTCGTCATATTTCAAAGAATACCAACATTCTCTTGATTAATTCTCATTATCATCAATTTTCAAATAAGACTCTATCGCACAACTTAATTATTAATATCATAGTTATAATATCAACTCAATTTGTATCAATAGATTAAAATCAATTATAATCCAAATCCAAAAATTAATATCTTTTACCAAACTTTAATCATCAAATAATCTCCTCTAGATTAACTCTAATCGAGTTTATTGATAATTATTTAAACCATTATTTATTAATAGTTTGTTAGACCCAACAAACATTAATAAATAATAAACTCATCAAACTATTATTTTCATAAATCCCATTAGTTAATATTTGACTAACTCTTAACACCATAAAGTATTCAAACGTATTAACATAACAATTCAATCTTAATCCAATATCATTTAGAGTTTCTAAATTTTAAATCAACATAATATAAATTATCATCTTACAATTATTTGATCAATATTAAAATCAACCATTAGACTCCATTTTCTAATTGTTCTAATAATATTTTATCTATATAAAGATCCCTATCACAAACCAATAAGACTCATTGTAAATTTTAACATGAATAATCTCCAAATTCTTAACATTATCATCTTCATTAAACAACTCTAAATTTGTTTAATATATATTAAATAGTATTCAATATATATTATAAAAAGTCCACTATATAAACTATCTTAAAATCTCTTTTCTTTTAATTTTCTCTCATTTAAAAATCCATTTACTTAGATTGACTAATAATTAATTACACTTCTTCTACTATTAACTAATCTTAATTAAATTTGATTTAATTAGATTAGATAATAAACCATATAAAACTAATGTATTATTAATAAGATTCTAATAAGAGAAGATTGTAATAATATCTTTAATTCATTTCATGCTTTGATATATATTATTTTTGTGAAGTTTAAGCATAAATAACTCTTAGTTATGAGAAATGGAGAAATATATATTTTTGAATAAAACAGTCCCAGTATGACGGTCATATCTCCCTAATGAACTGTTGGATCTAACTAAAATTAAAATATGTTGGAGAGGGCCAAGTTGCACCAATTATGATTGGAGCGATCGAATAAATTCGATCACAATAAAAAGTTACGAATGACTTAGTTCGGGTCTATCCAAGGGGCAGCGACAGGACAATTTGTGATGAATCAAGAATTTCCTCTTAAAATGTAATTGTTTTCTAAATTTATCCAATAATTTCACTAATGGGTTTGGCCATAAATTTTGAATCCATTTTCAAATCTATTTCAATTTGATTCTAATTTTAACCCAAACTTGTTTAGATCTAATTTCTTCCTTAATTGGATCTAAGATTTTTCTATTGTTTTCTTTGCAACCATACATATCTAGATTCCAATTTAATTGTAGATTCAATCACAAAGAGTATTCAGACACATATAACAAACATGATGAAGAGAGGAAGAAAAATAGTGCAAAGAGAATATGCGAATATCATGAGTGCACCTGGACACTGATGCTAATCCATCATGCCTTAGAAGTCCATAGAAAATCCCTTCCTTCTCCACCATTCACAATTCCTCCAGGATCCAAGACAACTGAAAACCTCCAAATGACTAGAAGTGCTAGAAGAAGCATAGAAGCATGCAGAAAATATATGAGCATATGAACTTCTCCAATGCATGTAAGCATTGAAGCTTCCATTTTAAGCTTGTAGCTTGTAGCTTCCATTCAGCTTCCATTAAGCTTCTATGAATGCCTGAATATAAAGAGCTCTCAAGAAACCTTTGGAATACTTCTTGAAATAGCTGGAAGGTGTCACCAACTAAGCATGGGTCTTTTCCAACCTTTTTGATGAGTCATAGAATTGTAGACACCTTGTGCTTAATTGATGCACTAACCCCCGTGTTGTTGACACATGTTAATTCCTATGCAAGCTTATAACTCCAATTTACTTTTTAAATAATTTCTATTTAAATTTTATAACTTTCATTTTATTTTTTATAACTTTTATTATTATTATTTTATTTATTACTTTATTATTTTTATTTTATAATTATTATTAATTTTAATTTCTAGTTTTCTTTTATTTAATTCCTTTTTCCCAATAATTCACTTTTAATTAATTACAATCAAAATATCAAAGATCATGATATTTTATTAAGTTTCTCAAATAAATAATTTATTAATTAAATCTATTTATTAAGACTTAATTAATGAAAAATTCACCATAGCCCTCCAAGATAAAATATGAAAACCCATCATAGAACAAATCATACAAAATAAATCTAAAGGGTTAAAAATTATGAAATATGTCATTCAACACATTCGGTGGGTATTCAACTTTGATACTTGTCCTAACTCACTAGGACAAATGGTTTTTAGGTTTGGAATTTTGACTTGAGAATTTATCTCCCTTCTCTTATCATTGAGATAATGTGATAGGGTGTGCTCATCCTGGCAATTCAGGGAAGTCGATACCCGGTACCTGCAACCAGCATAAAAACTATGCATGTACAAGCACAATATATACTAAACTAAATAGGCAATGGCAGGAAGTGGTGCATCGTGTAGATCCCGACTAGCAGGTGACTATGACTCCCTTCCTTAACCACATCAGACACACCATACAAAAGCAAACACACAAAGCAAACATGCACACCATACACATGGAAGTATGGGGTAAGTATCCATAAGAAAACACGTATGATAATAAATCATCTTACTAATCATCATTAATAACTGCAAACATTGAAAATAATCATCATACATACATGAAATGTAGAGTCTAAGTAATCTCATCACATATCAACTGAATCCATAGCACAATATCTGATAATCTCATAATAATGTTACTAACCATCAACATGAAACTAGCAATAAAAGAGTTCAGCAATGATAACAAAATGCGAACCAGGGGTAGGCACTACATCCAATGTCTAATATTTTTAGGGTATATGGATTTCAAGGAACTCCACATATTTTTCCTTACAAATTGCCTTCTAAGGTAGGTTTTGTAGAGATTTTATGGTAGATAGGTGGGTTGGAAGAGTTAGAGTTAACTGGCAGACCAAGGGGTTCCATTTTAGACCAAGATTTTCCATTTTTCCAAATTGTATAGTAGCACATCAATTTGTAATCACAAAGGGTGGTTGGGTCTTTCTATATAATTTTTTGAATCCGTACAAAATGGCTATCTCCCATTAAGATTCAATCACAGTGAAGGTTTTTTTGAGACTTTCAAACAAAGGGCCAAAGCCAAATCTCACAAGCATGAATTTTATTTCCAAGAAGATATAATAAGAGATGATTTTTATCTACAATTGTAATAAATAAAAAAGGAAAAAAGGATTGTCTACTCTAGGCTATTAGAATTCATTAATTTCTTTGAAAAGTAGTATAGTCCATTAAAAGATGCCAACACATTAGATGACAAGATAAATAAGTTAATGATAAATTTTGTAGAGATCATCAACATTGTGAATGAGAAGAAACCCTCCTTATTAGTACTTATCCTAACAAAGAAAGCAATTTAATGAAATGATTATCTTTTACTCCTACTATAGGTTCAGGCCAATTGATCATTGAAACAAAATTTAGTTACAATATAGTCAAGACTAAGGAGCAAGTTAGTGTCAAGCAAAAGAAAAAGGTTGGGTCAAGCACCAATGCTTTAAAAATAAAACTTTTAGAGAGGCCATTAGATTCAATACCTAAGAGTTAGAAAATAAAAGGGATATAGGTGTGACAATATGAAATGTATACAACATCCCAATCTCCCCTACTTGTAGGAGAAGAATAGATCACTAGGGATCAAATTGGGCAACGTAGATCCTAGGATTGAGTGTTCATTGCCACAAAAGAGCTAGAGGAAGGAAATCTTGAGGAAACTCCTATGTCCAGCCAAGAATTGACTCTGGCTGATTTCAAAGGAAAGGAGCTAGACCTTGTAATGGAATAGGCTAGCCATGAGTTCTTATCTGATGAGAATTTTAGAAAATCAAGGGTCTTCTACTAATTTGTATGGAGGAACAAATATTGAAAACTTTGAGGAAACATGCAATAAAAGAAATACTAAGTAGCTTGAGAAAGAAGAGTCAGTCATACAGAATGAAGTTAAGGAAGAAATGATGCAAGAATTTAAGGATGTAACTCTTGAGGAAGGAACACAGATGATCAAGTTAGCTAGAGTTCTATTTCTTCCAAATTGGAATATTGCATATGCCATGGTCTTTAATGCTATGAGAAATGATTTGAACACTAAAGAGCAACAACAAAAAGCAATAAGTGGTGTTAAGTATAGTGAGGATTATGGTGCCTTGTTTATTTGAACTATGACAAGAGGATCTAGAACTAGCATTCTAATCCTAGTGATTGTGTGTTAATGGGAAATTCTGATTGTCAAAAGGGTGGAGGATATCCCAAATGATGAGGTATCATAACTAAATTTTGGGCCAAAAACACTCACCCTAGCAATTGCTAAAAAAGAGAAGAGGGCTAGACATGAGTTATATAAGAAGTATGAGAAAGTCATGGTAGCCTTTAGTGAAGATGTCCAAAAAATTCTTAGAATTGAAAATAAAAGTACGAAAAGTAAAAAAGAAATAGATTAGAATTGCTTCTCCTCCAATTGTGTTACCTTTCAATGCCATTCCCTTTGTGGCAATTTTAAACACTCCTCAACAACCAAAACTCTACATGATGAGCTTAATGAGGAGAAAGCTAAGATCTAATCATTGTACTTTGAACTAGGCATCTGACATTAGAATAGGATCAGAGATACATTTTTTTATCTAGTGGAAAGGGTAGGGTTTCCCCTTCTTTACTTGGAATTGGCAAGTCTAGTAGAAATATGGAATAATTTGAATAATAGTGAATCCACCCTAAGACCAATTTTGAATAAGTGGATTAATAGGGATGATACTATCACAACACTATGTTTCATAATTATTGATTTCTTTGATGATGCAATAGAGAAAAACTCTAATCAAGCGAATGATCTCCTTAATTTTGACCATAAGAGGGAAATGCTATTGAGAAGACTATTTAAATCAATGCTTTTCTAGATACTTTTATAAGAATTTTGATCTTTCTCCCCAAGCACTCAAAGGTATAGGTGTACTATAGGATAAAGAAGAATGAGAAAATGATTTGAAAGAATTAATGAGTATCACATTAAATAAGGTTGTAAATAAAGAGAAATTTATATGGTTTGCAAGAACTACTGAGGAACTTGTGCAAGTAGAAATTTTTTTTATTCTTTTGAAAAAGATTTTGTTGAAATAAAGAAATTAGGAAAGATACATCTTGAAAAGGAAGCAATAAAAATTGGTCTTCAAGTGGGCATATGACACACTTTTTGAAAAGTGGATGGAAAATTATTCTCCAGCAACTGGGTTAATACAAATTGTAGTTAAGGAGGAAAGTATGGACAAAGAAATTGCTATAGAAAGAATACAGTTGACTGGCAAAATAGTTCAAACATAAGACAAAGAAAAAGAGAAAAAAATTCCCATGTGTTAGGCCTCGCCCCAACCTATCCTAGCACCGATGATACATTATTATTTTGATACTCATGACTCGATATGTCAGAACATTATTTGATGTACTAAACATTATTATGCTATTTTACGATGTGTGTTGCTTTACTTCAATTATTTTATTTTGTCATTTAATGCTTTATGAACATATATAATGATGAAGTAAAGGTATGCAAAACTAACACTTTTATTAAGCAAGTCTAATGGCCAGAAATATGAGTAGAACTGGATAAACAATTCATTATTAGAAAATGGATGCTTTAACTTATATGATTTTTCTTATACGTAATTTACATAATGCATGAGAATTCTTTATCTACTAATGTGTGCAATGAGTGTGCAAAAAAATTAGCCGAGAAAACTCAATGGGAAAGACAAGACTAAATCACTTGTTAATTTTGTGCTATCTTGCATTGTAATTCTTTAAAGGTTGTTATTTGGTTTCACTATCCTCCTAGCTTTTAATTGTTCCTATTAAGTCTTTAAGGCCTAGAAACATTAAATTTAAGTAGCCTAGGGGTAAGGGTATGGGTGGGGAGTTCTTTCCAACCCTTTATCCTCCTTGGTTGACTTTCAGGGTCACTCAAAAGCCCTATTTTTGGTTGATTGCGAAAATGGATTGTCTCTTTACTTGAGTTGGTGACCCAAAACTCCATCTTGAGTTTACTTGAAGTCTAGTTGAGTTAAGGGTCATACTTAGAGGAATTTTTTTAGTAGTTTTAGTTTTATCACCCAAACCTCTAGTTTTGGAGGAAGTTTTGAAGATTGAAGGAAGAAAAGGGAAAGCTCTTCTCAACCCACAATTTTTCATTACTCCTTGTGAATGTAGGATTTCTTCACTCC
>CM053791.1:225186497-225501497 GCA_028749045.1 Cupressus sempervirens
AATATCACTCCTAAAACATCCTACATTATATGCAGAAAATAATCTAACATGCAAAATAAAGCATAAGATAACATCATCTAACATATGCAAATCATCAATATAAGAAACACACTAGTAAATACATCCATCATAAGGTATATTATCTATCATAATGATCCAAGAACATAATGAAGATAAATACCAACCAAGAATGCTCTAGCCACGGTGTCTCAGACGGATCTCAAATGATAAGAGTGGAAAAACACTACCACCCGACCGCGTGGAACATAAGTGGTCCACTCCCACCATGCTAAGGAGATAATCTAAAGTCCCAAATAGGTTATCAAAACCACAAAGTATAATAACTTTCTAAGTCTAGGAATCCTAAAAGTATACTAACTCAAAGGTTCCAATCACAAAACCGACATCTAATTCCCCGAGGCACACAATGACATGTAGGAAACCTACTATACAAGTGGAAAAGTGTCATCGCATATATTGTGTACAAGTTACCCTGGCAGTTAGGTAAACTCCACGGGTCCATACTGATCTCATGCAGCCACTAGTAACCTCTCATACTGACGAGGCATACTATGGAATACAAGGTCACAACCATGCGTTCTCTCTACTCCCATCCTAGTCTGTACAAGCATTCGAGGCATGGGTGAGAACCAAAACAATTATCTTTTTAGGTTCATTTAATCCCCATTTAGTGTGTAAATGTTATCACTTATTAACCAAACTTACAATGAGTTACCCTAGCACCCACCTAGGGCCCCGGGCCCCATTGCAAGCCACTTCTTGACACTACAAGTAGATAACCTACCCTAAGCTCATGGAATCATAAATCACTCCAGTCCTATACAAGCAACTGGAAAGAAAATCCAAAAGATAATCCATAAAAAGAATCATCAAATATCCATGATAAAAGCATCAAATATCCACAATAAGAACCATCAAATCTCCATGAGCATCTGAAAAGAATCCATAGAAAATCATGACCACAATAGTTCTCTATTGGCAACTGAACGCATCACTGATAATCATAAGTATCCATTGGTTCTCAATAACCAAAATATATCTCAAAATAGATCACAATATCCATTGGTTCTCAAAAAGCAACCAAGAATATCTCAAAATCATTCTGATCGAAGACTCCAAAATGGTTGAGTCAAAACATGTCACATCATGACATCATCAAGATATAAATCAACATTTCAGTCCCATCATGGTGACTAGAAAATAATCCAAGGATAACTAATCAATGACTCAAAAATGATTAGCTCAAGTGTCTCAGATACATAACAATCACTAAATACAAACATTTCATAGAGCATATGATCACACTACCATGGTTGGGCTTATAAAGATCGAGACCAAATTAGATCAACATGACAACACGTCTCATAACCCCCGAGCCTCTAGTTACAACCTAGGATTGGTCAACACTAGTCAACCCAAAACCCAAAACAAGAAGCATAGAGAATACACGATGTAAACACATGTTTTGGTTTTGCTAAAATCTCATAGTTGAATCAAGTGTAGAGGTTTCTAGTTTTCTATTTGCAAGTATACTTCAAGTGTATTGGATTTATCATTTGAGCTACAAGTCAACCTGTTTGTTCCCCGATAGCATTATCCTTCCATTATTTAAAATAATATTCTAAGAATAACTTAAGGATAAATATCTACTGATTAAACTAATCTTCAATGACCCTTAATTAAATTTTTCTCTTCATTTGCTAAGATCCATGTTGCTAATTGAATAACTCTTCCTTTTCGTTACTTAATCTTCTCAACATAATCAAAGAATCATTATTCATTAAATTATAAGAAAGCCAAGTATCAATCTTCGAATAAGAAGATTATAACTTTATTAAAACGATCAATTAAATCAATCAATTAACATAAGTACACAATCCATGACCTTTTTATCATTCTAATAATACTTAATTAAAACTTAATTAAATATTACTAAAATTTAAGCCTCTTAATTCAATCCTTGCAATAATTAAATCATCACTAATAACCATTAAATATATAAGGTTATTATTCAAGCCATGACAGTATGACTTATCAACTTCGATGTAAATACTTAACAACTTCGCTAGAGGAAATGATATTAGCCTATCAATTAAGACTTAATTACATATCTTAATTATTAATTAAATCTAGTTAACCCTAATTAATTAATTTAATTATTAATTACATATCCATGGCAACGTTCCAATTAATATAAGTTGACTAATAACTAACTATAATTTGTGCATTAAAGGTCAACCATAATCCAGTACACAAATATTCATATTCATAGATCAATAATAATAACTTGTTAATAATAAGCTATATTGGAAATCTTATTAATAAATCCACATTCGTCATTCTTTTCAAAGAGTACTAATATTTCCTTAATAAATATGTATTATCGATAACCATTTAACTAAACCCCACTTGATTAATCTAATTAACAATCAACTATATTCCATTTCATTAATTTAATAAATTATATTAAAATAAATTCATGATAGCAAATTCTCCATTATTTTAACAACAATGTTATTGGTGACTAAATATAGCTTCCTTAACAAATGTTTCCCATTACATGAATCATTAGGACAAGACTTATCAATAATTTATAATTTCCTTGAAGATAATTACTTTCCTATAACATTTTCATTCTTCCCCAAAATCAATGTCATCAATCAATATCCCTAAAAGCATCTCCTAACATTAAAATTTAATTGATTTAATTAGTAGTTATATAGAACTAACTATACTTATTATTCGTTCATCGTTCATTCAACCATTCAATGAATATCAATTAAACATTGATATCTCTTTCCAACTAATCTATGATAATCGTTACAATTAAAGATAACTTAATTATTTCATCTAAAACATTCTTATTAACCTTAATTAAGGTAAATGCTAATTAAGTAATTTGATTAATTTAAAACTATATTTTTTATTCTAAAATTTATTTAGTTCGAATATATATATATATATATATATATATATATATATATATATATTATAATATATAATATATATACATATATAATGTAATGCTAATTATATAAAAAATATTAACAAATATTATTATCAATTAATACAATATCAAATAACATGTATTAGTAACAAATATTATTATCAACTAATACAATGTTTAATAATATATGCTAAAAGCAATCACCAAAAGCGATTTAAAAATCGCTGCCAGCCCTTGCAATAAGTGAGGCTTGCTGATTGCAGGTACCCTACGATGATGCAGGTACTCTGCAATCACGTAGAGGTTGCACTTAATGCTGTTGGAGGTAAAGGGAATGGGTGGTGTGGTGGTTAAAACCTCGCCCACCCAAATGATATATATATATATATATATAATTTATTTTTTAAAAATTATTATAACATTTTTCTAAATAACGTTTCACAATTAACATTTTAAATGCGATTTCAAATTTTATTAAAAAGATTTCCACTGCATTTAAAAAAAAAGATCAGCGTTTAATTATATATATATATATATATATATATACGTATATGTATATGTATATGTATGTGTGTGTATATATATATACACACGTAGATTGTTATCAATTACTATAGCATTTTATAATAACATATATATATATATATGTATATATATATACATATATATTTATATATACATATATACATATATATGTATGAAGATATGTATAAAAGAGAATGTATATATACTTCTGAATGAAGGGGTTTTCTAATAAGAATTTCTCCTTTAAAATATTTGTTCTCTAAATATGTCCATAAACTATCTAATAGATCTGTCCATACACATCTGAAAATATAATTTGATAGAAAGGTTACATCTAAGTTTTAGAATTTCCATTTTATTTTCAAACCTTATCTATCTAATTTCACAATTTAAATTCAAACCCAAACCCGACTCAGATCTAATCTCTTTCTCATTTGGAACTAGGGTTTTCTATTGTTTTCTTCTCAACCAAATACAATATCTAGATTCCAATTTCAAATTTTATATTTAATCATAGAGAATATTTAGACACATATAACATACATGATGAAGACAGGAAGAGAAAGAGTGCAAATAGAATATGTGATTATCACGAGTGCACTTGGACAATAATGCTAATTTTCCATGCCTCAAAAGTCCATAGAGAATCCCTTCCTTCTGCAACATTTGTAATTCCTCCAAGATCCAAGCCAACCGAGATTCCCACGTGATTAGAAGTGCTTGAAGAAGCATTGGAGCATGTAGAAACATATGAGCATGTAGAAGCATATGAGCTTCTCAAATGCATGTAAGCTTTGAAGCTTCCATTTAAGCTTGTCCAAACTAATACAGGAGCATCCAGAGGTATAAGGGCAATCCAGTGTCACCCAAAAAAATGTACTTAGACTTAGTTTCTGTTTCATGTCTTTTCATTTTTGGATACCCATTTGGGTCAAATAAAGGTTCCAACTCTCACAGTTCAGCTATCAGTGTGCTAGAAAATCCCAAAAAAATAGGAGCATGCAATTTGGCCATCATTTTGGTAACCTAGAAGTTGTGAATTGGCCAGATGAATGTAATTGTGATTTAGAGCATTCTAGAAAAAGAATCAGGTCAAAAGGCCCCACGGTTTGAAAGTTATTGCAGTTTTTTGGGTTTTGGAGACCTCCTAAGAATGCTTCAAAGTCAAGTTAGGGGCATTAAATGACCTTGAAAAGGGCCAAAAAATGGGGGATGAGAAAAGCTGGTCCATAGGGCTATAGAACACTTTGAGAGCTTTCCAAAAATGTAAACGGTTCGTCAATCGGAGCTACGGTTCGAAAGTTATGCCTCCCAGAAGTTCAATTACCATTTTTAGATTCTTCTAGATTTGCACCGACTTCTAACATAGCTTCTAGAACCTTCTATTTGGTTGGTGGATGCCTACTAGCACTTTCTAGAATGTACTCCTAGTCCTTAACCCTCCAGGGTCTATTTAAGGAGATTTCTAGCATTGTAAAAGGCAATTCGGAGTGGAGTTTGAGAGGAGGTACTGAAAGGAGAAATTATATCAAGATTTATGTTATTGTAAGTCCTTAGGGCACGTTTTGAAGTTTACTTTCTCTATACTGTTTGTACTAGCTTATCTTCTTAGTTAATACAATTTCCCTTTTCTGTTGTGTCCATTCTGTTCTTGGGTTGTGTCCCCATCAAGTGGTATCGGAGTTGGTTTTGCTGAGTGTGTAGACAGAGCGCCGACTATGAGGCAGTTTACACCAGGACTGTGTGGTTGTGGGATCGAGTTAGAAGATGCCTCCATGAAGAGAGCATGGTGGAAGGGCTAGAGCTATAAATCCTAAGGAGGTTAGAGCCCTCCAAAGGCAGGTACAAGCATTGCAAGAGGAGCTCCGTAGAGGAGAAAATGTTGCCGTGGGTGACAACAGTGAGGATGATAGTGAAGAAGAAGTTATAGGACTAGAAGAGGAATTTGATAGGGAAGTTCTGAATCATGCAGAGGAAAGGCATTTTAGGGTCATTACTAAGTTTGGGAAAAGACCCACAATTGAAGTGGGTATATTTTTAGGAAATCTAAAACCAGATGAGTTGATCGATTGGATCAATGAACTGGAAGAATACTTTGAGTATGAGGATATCGGGGACCTAGATAGGGTTAAGTTTGCAAAGGCCAAACTGAAAGGCCATGCCAAAATCTGGTGGCAAGAGGTCCAATTGGAAAGAAATAGAAGAGCAAAGGAGAAGATCACAAGATCGGATCACATGGTGGACAAATTGAAGAAGCAGTTCATTCCTGTGGACTATGAGCTGGATCTGTTTAAGAAGATGCATGGGTTAAAGCAAGCAGGATGATTAGTCCAAGAATATATAGAGGAGTTTTACTAACTCTTGATTAGAGCAAGGCGTGCAGAACAAATAAGGAGAAGGTTGCTCGTTATATCAATGGGTTGCGACCTAGCATCTAGGAGGAATTAGGTCTAGTAAGAATGACCAGCGTTGAAGAGGCATACTAGTTTTCCCTACGAGTTGAAGAGAAGCTGAATAAAAGGTTTGAAGGAAGACAAAGAGGGCGCGGTCAAGGAGGAAGGTGAAGTAGTAGATCATCTGGAGGCCGTAATGAAACCCAAAAGAAAAATGAAGATGAGGGTACTAGCAAGAACTAGAGGAATGAGGGTTTCAATTGCTCCCATGACCAAGAGTTTGGAAATCAGAAAGGAAGAGGTAGAGGACATGGACAAGGAAGAGGAGGCTTCTGTGGTACCTATTTCCATTGCAATGAAGAAGGTCATCGTGCTTTTGAATGCCCTCAACGACAAGGAAGGATAGATAGGAGAGCTGAGGGCCAAGCTAGGGTTGCTCATGTGGATGAGGATGCACAATCATCACATTCAGAGGATGCAAAAAGAGGAGAGACCTTGGTAAATGAAAGAGTCCTACTAAGTGGTGAGATTGAAATAGGACAACAGAGGAGTTTGTTCCATACCAGATGCAAGTGTGAGGATAAATATTGTGATGTGATCATTGATTGTGGTAGCACTGATAACTTGGTATCAGAAGAGATGGTCTCTAAGCTGAAGCTCAAGAGGGAGAGACATCCCCAGCCCTATTGGATTGCTTGGGTAAAAGATGATCATAAGGTCCTGGTATGTGAACAATGTTTAGTGAAATTCAAAATTGGGAGTTACCATGATGAAGTTCTATGTGATGTTATTTCGATGGATGTTTTCCATCTATTGTTGGGTAGACCATGGCAGTTTGACAGACATGCAATGCATGATGGACATGCAAACACATACTCTCTGACAAAGGATGGAGTTTGCCACAAATTGAAGCCCATGAAAAAGGAAGGTGAAAAGGTATGTAGCAGTGCTAGGATTTGTCTTTTTGATGGAAGAAATTTTTTAGATGGCATGAAACATCAACATATGTGCTATGCTTTGATTCCTAGGAAAGATAAAGAAGGTAGTAGTGAA
Source organism: Cupressus sempervirens (assembly GCA_028749045.1). Taxonomy (NCBI): domain Eukaryota; kingdom Viridiplantae; phylum Streptophyta; class Pinopsida; order Cupressales; family Cupressaceae; genus Cupressus; species Cupressus sempervirens. The sequence continues at coordinate 225,193,437 of CM053791.1, forward strand.
ATACCACTTGAAGTTTCAAATTTACTAGGGGAGTTTGGAGATATTATCTCTGATAATGTTCTAGATAGATTGCCACCAATAAGGAAAATCAGTCATCAGATAGATCTGATTCCAGGAGCTAGTTTTCCTAACAAGGTTGCTCACAGGATGACTCCTATTGAAACAGAGGAGGTAAATAGACAGGTTCAGGAGCTGTTGAGGAAGGGCTTGATTCGAGAGAGCCTGAGTCCATGTGCAGTACCTACAGTACTTCCACCAAAGAAGGATGGAGAGTGGAGGATGTGTACACATTCTTGAGCTATAAATAGGATAACCATCAAGTACTAGTTTCCTTTGCCAAGGATGGATGGTCTTATGGACTGTTTGAGTGGAGCTCAGTACTTCACAAAGATAGATCTCAAGACTGGCTATCATCAGATTTGGATTCGAGAAGGAGATGAGTGGAAAATAGCCTTCAAGACCAAGGAGGGTCTTTATGAGTGGTTAGTCATGCCCTTTGGATTGACGAACGCCCCAAGCACCTTCATGCGACTCATGAATGAGGTACTTAAGAAGTTCTTTGGAAAATTTATTATTGTCTATTTGGATGATATTTTAATTTTCGGCAAGATTTTGGAAGAACATTTACTACATATTTGTAGTGTCCTTGAAAGGCTAAGGGAAGAGAAACTATTAATTAATCTAAAGAAATGTATCTTTGCAAAAAGGGAGTTAGTCTATTTGGGGTTTGTTATATCACCTGAAGGTCTCAAAATGGATCCAGAGAAGATAAAAGCCATCTTGGAATGGCCTACTCCAAGGTCTACTACTGAGGTAAGATCATTACATGGTCTAGTTAGTTTTTACAGGAAGTTTATTAAGAATTTCAGTGGCATATGTGCACCCCTAACTGATACAATAAGAGGGGATAGAAAAGAGTTCAAATGGACTGTAGTAGCTGCGAGAAGTTTTGAATTGCTAAAGAAGAAGGTGACAGAATAGCCTGTGTTGGCACTTCCAGATTTTAGAAAGGTTTTCCAGGTGGATTGTGATGCTAGTGGCAGCGCTATTGGGGCTATAATAAGCCAAGAAGGTAAGCCTATTGCATATTTTAGTGAAAAATTGAATGATGCAAAGAAGAAGTATTATGTTTGTGATCAAGAGTTCTATGCAATAGTTCAAGCCTTAAAGAAATGGAGGCATTATTTATTTCCAAAAGAATTTGTTTTGTATACTGATCATCAGGCATTATAGTACCTAAATAGCCAAGGTAAATTGAATCAGAGGCATATGAAGTGGGTAGAGTTCTTGGAAATGTATACATTTGTGTTGAAGCATAGAAGTGGAAAATCTAACAAGGTTGCAAATGCACTAAGTATGAGATAGTTGTTGCTTACAGTAATGCAGGTTGAAGTAGTTGGGTTTGATGAACTCGGGAATTTGTACCCTGAGGATCTTGATTTTGCTGAAGCATGGAAAGCTTGTAAAGAGCCTGTTGTTGTAGATAGAACCAAGTGGTTAGACTACTTGATTCAGGATGGCATGTTGTTCAAAGGTAGTCAATTGTGCATTCCAAGGAGTTCCATGAGGGAAAATTTGATTAAGGAGAAATACAGTGGAGGGATGGCAGGACATTTTGGTTGAGATAAGACCATTGCCATTCTTAGAGAACATTATTTTTGGACTCAAATTTCATAGGATGTGAAGAAGTTTGTACAGAGTTGCCAGGTTTGTCAAGTTGCCAAGGGGTTTATTCACAATACTGGCCTATATTAGCCATTGCCTATTCCATCAAGGCCATGGGAGGACATTACTATGGATTCTGTTCTTGGATTGCCAAGGACACAAAGGGGTAATGACTCAGTATTCGTGGTGGTTGATAGGTTCTCCAAAATGGCACATTTCATTCCGTGCCACAAAACTCATGATATTGTCCATATTGTAGACTTGTTTTTCAAAGAGGTGGTAAGACTACATGGTCTTCCAAGGAGTATAGTTTCTGACAGAGATACTAAATTTGTGGGGTATTTTTGGAGGACATTGTGGAGAAAGTTGAGAACAAACTTGAAATTCAGTTCCACGCATCACCCACAAACTAACAGCCAAACAGAAGTCTGGGCAATTTGCTGAGATGTTTAGTTGGGGATAAGCCCAAGGGATGAGATTTGATTCTACCACAAGCAGAGTTTTCTTACAATAACTCTATGAATAGGAGTATTGGAAAATCACCATTCCAAATTGTATATGGGAGTAGCCCAAGGACTGCACCAGAGTTGAGGAAGATAGAGCAAGGGGAGAGGACAAGTGCTGAAGCTAAGGAATTTGCTGAACATATCAAGCATCTACATGAGGAGATTCAGGCACACATTACCAAGATGAATCAAGAGTATAAAGCTAGGGTTGATCAAAGGAGAAGACATAAAGAATTCCAAGTAGGGGATTTAGTCATGGTGCACTTATGAAAAGAAAGATTTGTAGCCGGTACTTACAACATGCTAAAAATGAAGAAATTTGGCCCCTGCAAAATTCTGAAGAAACATGACTCAGGAAATGCATATGAGGTGGAGATGCCAGATGGTATTCACATTTTTTCCATCTTCAACATTGCAAATTTAACAGAGTATCATGATGATGGTGCATATGAGGAGCTGGTGTTAGAGTCATGTCCAATTCCTGCTTCTAAGAAGGAGGAGATAGAAGACATTCTAGATCATTGTATGGGTAGGAGTACCAGAAATAAGCAGTATGAAGAGTATTTGGTGAAGTGGAAAGGACAGCCGATCGAGGACTCAACTTGGATTTCAGCAGTTGAGGTTTCCCATTTGGGATTTCCTCTACCATTCATAAAGTGACAGGGTCACTTTTCAATCTACCCTGGGTGTCTGATGCAGGAGCATCCAGAGGTATAAGGGCAATCCTATGTCACCAAAAAAAATGTACTTAGACTTAGTTTTTGTTTCATGTCTTTTTATTTTTGGATACCCATTTAGGTCAAATAAAGGTTCCAACTCTCACAGTTCAGCTATCAGTGTGCTAGAAAATCCTGAAAAAATAGGAGCATGCAATTTGGCCATCATTTTGGTGACCTAGAAGCTGTGAATTGGCCAGATGAATGTAATTGTGATTTAGAGCATTCCAAAAAAAGAATTAGGTCAAAAGGCCCCACAGTTTGAAAGTTATTGCAGTTTTTCAAGTTTTGGAGACCTCCTAAGAATGCTTCAAAGTCAAGTTAGGGTCATTAAATGACCTTGAAAAGGGCTAAAAAATTGGGGACGAGTGAAGCTGATCCATAGGGCTATAGGGCGCTTTGAGAGCTTTCCAAAAACTTAAACGGTTCATCAATCGGAGCTACGGTTCAAAAGTTATGCCTCCCAAAAGTTCTGTTACAGTTTTTAGATTCTTCCAGATTTGCACCGACTTCTAACACAGCTTTTGGAACCTTCTATTTGGTTGGTGGATGCCTACTAGCACTTTCTAGAATGTATTCCTAGTCCTTAACCCTTCGGGATCTATTTAAGGAGATTTTTGGCATTGTAAAAGGCAGTTCGGAGTGGAGTTTGAGAGGAGGTACTGAAAGGAGAAATTATCTCCAGATTTATGCTATTGTAAGCCCTTAGGGCATGTTTCGAAGTTTATTTTCTCTGTACTATTTTTACTAGCTTATCTTCTCAGTTAATACAATTTCCCTTTTCTATTGTGTCCATTCTGTTCTTGGGTTGTGTCCCCATCACAAACACACTAGGAGAGCCTCTATTTAAAGGCCTCTTAGATGCACCTAGAGTGTCTCTAGAACCACCTAGAAGATAAGCATGACAACTAAGCATGAGTCTACTCCAACCTTCTAGATGAGTCATAAGGTTGTAGACACCATGTGCTCAAAATAAAATGCTAACTCCTAAGTGTAGACAACTTGTGCATTCTTAGAGTGCAAACTCCTGTTTTGTCTACATGACAACTTTAGAGAATTTGCCAACTCCTATGTGAGAAAATATTAAAATAATGCACAATCATTAATATAATATTTACTTTGCTCTTTCCAATTTAATTAATTTATTATTTTTAAATCTCATGCAATAACTTTAATAACTCCACTTATTCTTATCTTAATATATTTATATTTTAATCACATGAAATCTAGAATCTTTTAATAATTTTAATATATTTTCCACTTTTAAATTTCATTTTCAAAACTTAATTGCTAAAATATTTATTAGCTTTAATAATAATATTATTTAGTCAATTATTTAAAAATGAACTCCAAATATATTATTATTAAAATAAATATTGTCACATTCCAAATTTAAACTTATAACTTTTATTTTCAAATTTAATTATTTTATTTAATTAATTTCTCAATTAATTAAATAAAATAAATATTAAAATATCATATTAATTTTCCATTAAATTAAACCATTAATTAAATCTTTTAATTAGGCTTAATTAATAGAAAATACATCAAAGGCTCACAAGGTAAAAATATGAAAACCCATCATAGCCAAAATACATACAAAATCAAACCAAGGGTTAATATCACGAATTACGTTATCCAACATATTTGGAGGGTACTCAACTCAGATACTTGTCCTAATTTCCAATTAGGACAAATGGCTTAAAGGGTTGGGATTTGGACTTGAGAATTTATCTCCCCTCTCTTATCATTGAGATAATGTGATAGGGTAGGCTCATCTTGGCAACTCAGGGAAGTCAATACCCGATACCTGCAACCTGCATAAAAACCATGCCTGTACAAGCGCAATATATACTAAACTAAACAGGCAATGGCAGGAAGTGGTGCATCGTATAGATCCCGACTAGCAGGTGACTACCACTCCCTTCCTTAACCACATCAGACACACCATACATAAGAAGAAACATGCACACCATACACATGCAAGTATGGGGTAAGTATCCATAATAAAACACATGTGATAATAATAAACCATCTAACTAGTCATCATTAATAACTGCAAATACTGAAAATAATTGTCATGCATACATGAAATGTAAAGTCTAAGTGATCTCATCACATATCAACTAAATCCATAACACATATCTGATAATCTCAAAACAATATTGCTAACCATCAACATAAAACTAGCCCTAAAAGAGTTCGACAATGATAACAAAAATGCAACCTAGGGGTAGGCACTACAAAAACAAAGTCATATGAGAACACAAGTCAGTTAATCATAAAAGCAGAAAGGTAAGAACTTTGGCGCATGCATCCCTTGTTTTATTAGTTTCTATTCATGAAAAGATTAAATTAGCGACAAAATAGATAGTACAAAGCCAATAGATAAGAGTTGTAATTTTTTCTTTATTAGGAAGTAGTGCTTGAAGAAATTGATATTTTGACCAAAGGATTTTGAGTACTATTAAAATAAAAAATTAGATTAGAGATTAAAAAAATATTAAAACTTATAAAATCTTCTATCAAAAAAGTATAGAACAAGGATGCATAGCATCTAGTTCTAGTCAATTTATTAGTAATATACTTAGGCTACCTATTTGAATTTTGAATATTTTAAGTAAAAAAATATTTTATTATATTTTTTTATGAAAATAAAAGTTTGACTATAATACATGTTTCTCATTCTATATTATTTATAGAATTTTAAATATAACATAATATGTTTCATTTCTTTAATTAAAGAATCTCATTATTCATATACACTATTGGTGAGAGGATAATAAGCTAATACAAATCTTTTCAAATGTAATGTCATTGATATTTAATGTATATTGATTTTGTTATGGTAAATCTGTTGAAATACAACTATCTTATCGTTTAAAGTTTTTCTAAGAAAATGACAAAAATTGTTTGTGGTAGATTTTCACATGTTTATGCATTGGAAAACAGTGTCTGAGTTGTTAGAAATGTCCCTTGTCCATAATAGAATATAGGAGGGTCATTATTAGAGCATAGATGAATCATTATATGACTTTTATGAGGGTTTAAACTAGGATTAAAAATTATAGACAAGATTTATTTTTTAACCTAGCTATTTTTTCCATCTTGGAATTACAAATGTCAAAGATAGGAAACATGTGGCATGCTAGTTTTTCCCATTGTTTTGTAAAACCACAAGTGGTTACCAATTTTTAAAATCACTATATATGTAGGGCTTGGGGATGAGTTTGTGTCATTGAGTTTTACTTGCAATTCTAGGTGCTAGAAGGTGTCTCTTCGAGTTTGAAATTCTAGTGATGCTCCTGTAAGAACTTGCAATGCAAGTGTATTGTAATTCTATTGATTTCATAATGCATTATGCAAGTTTTAGAGGGTGGATTTTTTATCCTATAAGGGTTTCCCTATAGTAATCACTATGTTATGTGTTCATTCTTATTTTGATTTTTCATTAATACATTGCTTGACATCATTTGTGGTATTTAAGTTGAAATTTTCATAGTCATCCTCTCAAAATTTGCATAGGTGGTGTTCTGGCATATCTTTACTTCCTAAAAATGTATCAAAGTATAGCTAATTTTGGTTCTACTTATCAGGCAGAAGGGTTCTTTAGCTAATCAAGCTTTGAGTGGGAGCTTGTGTAGAGTATTTCATATTTTATTTGTGGGATTCAATTGTAGCATATAAGTCTTTCTAATATTTTACAACACTCAACATGCTACATCTATGTAAATTGTAATTTTTTATAAATTTCTCAATCACTATTGGCCAAACAACATTCAAACATTTATCCAAATCATTTAAAGTTCCATCAAACTGGCCAAGATAAATAGGCCCTTCTTTCATCCTATCTAATTCATATACAATGTTGTCAACTCATACATAGATATTGAAATTGTTCCCATAATTTTGAGACAAAGAATTTGCGGCCTCTTCTCTACCAAAATTGTTGTGGGCATCGTGAAATGCTCATTATTGGTAATACAAAGAGATCTGAGTACTAGTGTGTCAAAATCACAAATGTATTATAAATTTGAGAGTTGTGCATCAATTTCTCAAAAGCGATGTGAAATTCGTGAGAATGGAAATAATGGCTTAAGTTGGCCATGCATTGTTGAGTTGTAGTTGTGTAACGAAGAGATTGGGAAGATATAATATAGTTCTCTTATCATTTTTTGGTAACTTTATCTTAGCAGGATGATTAGGCCATAATTGGTTAGAAGATAATTTAGGCATTGCAAGTCTAGAAAAAGTAATTGCTCTACTTGAACTCCCTTCACTTTCATTTCTTGATTGGCTGGTGTTAGAATGCCTAGCTCATAGTAGATTGAGCACCAAGATAGTCTAGACTGTATAGATGGAAATCATGAGTTCTAGGATAAGGATAAGAAAATGTCTAGATTTAGAACATTATTTCTTCAAATAAAGAAGTAAGTGAGGGTTTTGAGAGGTAAGGTAAGAGTTATACAAATCACATGGATAGATTTCAAATAAAAGTAGGGTGTTTTTTTTTTTTTGGAAAGTTAAAGTTGTGGTAACCAATTTATTTGAAATTTTAATTAAAACTCTTTTCATCTAAGAAAATAGGATGATTCTAATTTCAGTTGTATATATATGAATTTTAAAAATTATTATATGCATGTTATTTTAAGATTGTAATTATTTGAAATACAAAAATAAAATATGATAAGATATTTGTAAAAAGAATTTTATATTTTTTTTCCACTTCTAGTGATTCACAAAAAGGTTGAGATAATAATGTATAGAAGGTGCTAATTATTTCTTAAATCTAGTTAATATGTTTAGCTAAAACTTAATGGAAAAAATGTTGGCACAATTACAAAATTAACAAGTGTCATGTAGTGGCTTATAATTTTTGTAAGTTGTAATAATTTTTTTTTGGCAAAACCATAATATTTGTATTATATCATTAAAATATTTACATCATTTTCTTTCAAGTTCAAAAGGAGCCCTAATGATATCTTAAGAAACCTTCTCCAATCCCCAACCAAAAATGACAAAGTAGGAAAGCCAATTAAAAAAATATGATCATAGAACCCGCATTACATCAAAATTATTTTTTAGATTGTAATCATTTGAAACATGAAAATAAAATATGATTAAATAGTTGTAGAAATATTTATTTATTTATTTTTACTTGTTCCACTTCTAGTGATTCACAAAAGGGTTGAAATAATGTATATAAGATGTTAAATATCTCTAATGTTGGCACAATTACAAAATTAATAAGTGCCATGTAGTGGCCTCTATAAGGTAAGACTTTAATATTTATATTATATCATAATAATACTTACATCATTATTTCCATTTTTAAAAAAAGGGTCATCGAGGAAAACTAAGTTGCTTGTTATAACTTAAAGTTTATTAAAATAAATTAAATAAATATAAGTAGAATATAGGTAATAAAAGTTTGATGGAAATAATTGACTTAAAAGAAGTGATCATATAATATTTATAAAAAAAAATTGAAATAATTAAATTAGTATAAAATTATGTATAATAGTATTTAAAATATTTATGTGCATTTTATATATAAATAAAATATATATGTGAAAAAAATGATAAGGTGGTGTGAGGAATATTATTTGTAACAAAAATATCTTTAGAGTCCAAATTGAATAAATTAGTTACATGTAATTTAATATGACTAGAACCCAGAGCTAGAAGTGAGATAGTTATCATAAAAAAATTAAACTATATATATATATATATATATATAGTTGAATTTTAGAATATTGCCTCAAGTAGTGCTTCCTCAAAATTTTCTCCTATAACACCCAAATATATTAGCTAATCAAATTGCATTAAAACAATATTAATAATTTTAAAATTTTAAAAATTCAAATATTTTCTTTAGATAAATATAGATTGATAATAAAACATGAAAATATTTTCATCTAATTGGTTAAAATAAAATATATGAGCAACTCATTAAGGAAAAATGATTGCAATGGTATAGCATATGACAAATACAATAATGTTGATAAGACTATCACTAAATAAGGTTGTAAGTAATTAATTTTTTCTTATAAATCCATAAAATTTAAAATATTTATTGATCAAAGGAAAAACTAAAGGCCACATTACAAGGATAATACTATAATGTTTAAAAACACACACAAAATATGGTGTGGAAGCTTAAGAAAATAACTAGGTCATGCACAAGGGAAATGCATTTTCAACTACATTCTATAAGGGAGCACAAAGGCATAAGTTCCAATTCAGCTAAGTGTCATGCCCAAAATCTAGGGAAAAACACAGACACACAAATTTTATTTTTTTGAAAAGAAATAATTAAGATAATAAGGTCAGCAAGGATTTAGATGATAAACTATAAAGGAACAAATTGATTAGGTAGTTTGAAATTTGGATAACTAGACGTACTAGAAGATAGGAGCAAGTCCACCTTGATATAGAGAGGGTGAGTACATAGTTGAAAACATAACATACAATAGATGGGTTGGATGAACTCAATGTTCCTTAGTAGTTCAATTTATTTAATTTAAATGACAACTTGTTTAACATTAAGAGACTTTGAAAATTCTAGGAGGTCAATTATATTTAACTATTCAACCATGCTAACTATGTTTTTAAAAAAAATCCTTAATCCAACATCTAAATTAACCTTAGATAAATACATACAATAGAGACAACTTTGTTACCAGTTATACTATTTATATTTTAATTTATGTTTTCCTCCAACATACTTAACAATCTAATTAATTAATTTAATGTTTACCATCAGAATTGATGACTAGAGTAAATTTGATAAATCTATAATGTAATCTAACCTTCATTTGAACTATCATTAATTTAAGTCCATATTAAGTCAATCTAACAATACTCACAATAGTAATGAACTAATTAATAAAACATTAAAATTATTATAATTAAAGTATACTAGTTTCAAGTTAAACTTTTTAAATTAAAACTAATTTTAATATTCTAATATCTAATCACCATTTATTATTAACATCACTACTTAACATAAATATAATCCATTACCTCCTAACACCATCAAAATTACAAATCTAGCTGATAGATTAATTCCATTCTAATTTAAAATTAATTATAATCATAAATTCAAATTAATAGTTACTAAACCATACATGCTAATTAATACAACTAACTATACTAACAAAATAATCCTAACTACCAACTATAAACTACACCACATAACAAAAAAATAAATTAAACCAACCTACACTATGCAACTACCCTAAGACCCCATCTCCCAACTCCACCTAGACCAAGTGGTATGTCCCCATGTGTGACATCTCCTTTCCAAAGGACTGTACATTGTTCAACGTCTGTGCGCAACAGTCCTGATCCCCCCTTTCATGTCCACCTTGTGTGACTCAATATACAAGAAAGGTAAATGCATGAGAGGGAAGGGTTGAGGGGGTGGGTGGGAGGTTAATGTGTTAATGTTTTATAAACATTTCTTTTGCCCCCCCTTTTTTTCCATGATATGACATGTTAGAGTGACATGAGAGGGCATAGTACCCTTGCTCACACCTAGCCTTCAATGGGATGCAAAAAAAAATATAGTAAGGGAATGGGAAAGGAAAATACAGTGGGTAGTTTTGAATTTTTTTAATTTATAAAATGACTAGATATAATGATCCAAGTACCTCACCCCTTCAATGCAACAAGGAGTTTAAGTGCAAAAGTTTTATAGGTAGAATATGTCAACAAGATATGTAATTAAATGTTTTAGTTTTAATTGCATTTAGTTTATATTGTTTTTAGAAGACATAGTATTGTTTTCTTTTCTTCTTCTATTTTTAATTTTCAATCCAAAGGGATAATATAGAGAATATTCTCTATGACTTGGGGGGACTAAAATTTTCTCTCATACATTTTCCAGAGAGCCTTTTTTCTCCTGGAGGTGCACTTTTTTTTAAAGCCCAATTTTTGTCTAAGTGTTGACATGTCTCTACTATAATTTATTTTGGTGATATGCTGAGAGTGATTTCTAACCTAAAGACAACATTGATTCCTTTTTACAATATACCATTTCAAGGATGTGTGTTATGGTTATTCCTTTCTTTCTTTTCTCCTAAAATTTATGTTTTGAAAAACATCATATGCAAGGTCTATTTTTCCTTTATATTTAGGATTCAAGGTGATGCATAATTCTTGATCAAATTGATTTTGAAAATTATGAAACTTAACAAGGAGAGAGATAACTTAGTGACCGCAATGTAGGAATTTTATTTCATCTTAATGCTTAAACATCGAATTGGAAACTTCAACATATCAAATAGTTTCTCATTAACATAATTGAAAACTTGAACATTCATAATTCAAGACATTATCTATCATTATATTTTCTCACATTCATATGAAAAATTTGAAATCACATAAGAGCAATACAAGGAGGTTTTCATAATCTTTTTCTTTCTTTATTATTCATCCTGGTTCAAGGCTCCATCAGGAAAGAACCAGTAAGAAAACCTGATGCCTTTACCAATACATCAAAATTCAAATACATTTTACATAATATTACAATTCAAATGAAATCTCTTCAAGATCCTTCACAAGTGCTTTCTTCCAAAACCTTCAAAACTTCAAGGAAATACAACGAGAAGACAAGAGCTGACCCGACTGAACCATCACAACATCAAGAACAATTCAAGCATGCACCCTAATGTGGTTTTGCACAATAGGTCCAAACATAGAACCTGACTAGAGGGGAGGTGGATTTTCCCAATGGGAGACATCAATCACCATGCTATAACATAGCCCTTTCAAGGCTAAAACTTCAAGAACTTATGTTCTTCTACAAGGCCCTTTTGAGGCTAATACCACAAGGATTTTCATTCCTTTCCATATTCAAGAATCCACAATATCAAACAAGGCATGTGATGACAAGTAGGGGCCCATACACCCTACCCTCTTTCCCTCCTCTCACCATGAGAGGAGACTCTACACCATTGAGCTCCAACTAAGGCCCTACCCCCATACATGGCCACTTATTCCCTATCCAAGGGTGAGTAATGCCATAACAATCCCCATGAAATCCCCTCAAAACAAATCATCAATACAAGCATAAGAGTGCATCAAGAACAAACAAAAATCCCTCCAAATCCATCCCAACACACAAGCAAGAAAAAACAAGAACAACACAATACTTTATGCAAGATTCAAGCATGAAAAACATGAAGAACAAAACCAAAAGAGTAAAGAACTCCAACCTTCACAAAATCTTATGGCAAAATGGTAAGTTGAGAAGATATTTTCCCTTTTTCTTCCTTCAATCTTCCAACTTTCTCTAAAACTAGAGATTGGGTAACAACCCCAAAACTACACCAAAATGCCTCTAAATATCATCCCTAACTCAACTAGACTTCAAGCAAACTCAAGATGGAGTTTGGGTCACCAACTCATGTAGATGACAATCAATTTTCGTAATCCATCAAAAATAGGGCTTTTGAGTGACCCTAAAAGTCAAACTAAGAGACTAAGGGGGTGGAAAGTACTCCCCACCCATACCCTTATCCCTAGGGCACTTAAATTTAATGATTTTAAGCCTTAAAGACTTAACAGAAACAAATAAAAGCTAGGAGAATAATAAAATCAAATAATAACCTTTTAAAGATTGACAATGCAAGGATAGCACATTTAAATGAGGGGTTCAATTCTGTCTTTCCTTTAGGTTTCTCAGCTACATGTCCTGCACACTCATTGCACACATCAGTAGGTTCAAGAAATCACATGCATTATGTAATTTACATATCAAAAAAATCATATAAATTAAAACATTCATTTTTCTAATGATCAATTATTTATCTAATTCTACTCATATTTTCGACCATTAGAATTACATAATCAAAGTGTTAGTTTTGCATTCATTTACTTTATCATTTAGTTGAATTTCAGAATATTGCCTCAAGTAGGGCTTCCTCAAAATTTGCTCCTATAACACCCAAATATATTAGCTAATCAAATTGCATTAAAACAATATTAATAATTTTAAAAATTTAAAAATTCAAATATTTTCTTTAGATAAATATAGATTGATAATAAAAAATGAAAATATTTGCATCTAATTGGTTGAAATAAAATATATTAGCAACTCATTAACGAATAATGATTGCAATGGTATAGCATATGACAAATACAATAACGTTGATATGACTATCACTAAATAAGGTTGTAAGTAATTAATTTTTTCTTCTAAATTCATAAAATTTAAAATATTTATTGATCAAAGGAAAAATTAAAGGCCACATTACAAGGATAATACTATAATGTTTAAAAACACTAAAAAAAATATGGTGTGGAAGCTTAAGAATATAACCAGGTCATGCATAAGGGAAATGCATTTCCAACTACATTCTATAAAGGAGCACAAAGGCATAAGTTCCAATTCAGCTAAGCAAGGAAATAACTCAAATCAACATCTTCAAATCAAAAGAAGTAATATAATTCATTCAATGAAAGCTATCAAAATATAAGAGTAGAAGACAATAATAACAAGTAAGAAAATCATATAATATTTTCAAATAGAATTTAAAATTAATTGTGAGAAACAAAATAAAATGATTTAATATTGATTAATATATAATCAATGAATATAACATTGAAAATTTCATATACAATTTATCTTTATTTTAAAATCAATTAAAAGTTTTGAAGTACTAAATAGCAGCTAAAAAGATGGGGGCTGATGTAAAAGTTCAAAAATGATGAAGAATCACCTAGAGGTTACCTCCTTGTCATCTATCCACCTAGTGCCATGGACATATTCTTCAAAATGATAGTAAATAAGACAAGGATCTAGTTTAGATTCCCATTTCTTTGATATAATTCATTGTATTAATAAAAAAATTGTGTACCTTCTATTGTACATGTTTCCTTCAAATAGATGTTTCAAGAATAGTTCATTGATCATCCTACCAAACACAAAATTATCTTATATGCAAGTGAAGATATCTTATTGAAGTGTCTTGCACACATAAAATAACTAGAAATAATTTATAAATGATAACTAATTAACTATTGAAGATGGAAAGAAACTATTACCTCCTCTATGTTGAATTTCTCATTTAATCCTACAAGTGAACATGTTATTTATAATTTAGTTAACATTTAGCTTATGTGTTGTGATCTATGATTATTTCAAGTAATATGCTATGCAAAATACATCAGAGAATTCTTATCAAAGAAAAAATAGAAAATTCATAAATTACTTACTCACCATTATAAATGAGATTAAACTAGTAAAAAGAAAGCTCATGTGTTAAGGGATGCCAATTTCATTTATGATTTGGGTAAGTGAACCAAGTTGTAATGCCAAAAAGGTGACACATTGTTTTTTTTTTTTTTTTTCAATGTTCAATAATGCGTACTCACTTTAGTGTGCATGCACTATATAGCTTGGGTAACCCAAGCCATATTGCACATACACTCTTTTAAAAAATCAAAAATATTACAAATGGGCTACCTACCTATAGCCCATTCATCTTCACTCATTTTTCCTACTCCTCACTACAACACATATGGGGATTGTATCAAGACAAGTTTTTCACCACCTCCCTTGCCAATATGCCTCCTCACCATCAAAGTTCAAGATCACAAGCATGTCGTATGTTATCTATCTTTCTTTTTGCATTGTTTGGTATGTTTTTAATATTGTTTTGTAGGTTTTTAATAATTTTTCTTTAAATTTTTATTTTTTTTAAGATTTCAATTAATTTCTTATCAAGAAATGTCAATAATGACTTGACAAATGCCTAATAACATCAAAACCCTCAACAAGATCAAAACGAAAACCCTCAAGAAAATCAAAACCAAAACCCTCCATATGAGGAACAACAAATTATGCATCCTGAACCAATTGCAAGACCTCATCCTAGCACAAAAGAAAATATAATAAATGAAATAGAAAGAGGCAAAACTAAATTAGGGCTCATTGGTCCATTTAAAGAATTTGGACAAACCAATCCAATGAGAGCTCAATTGGAATCATCCCTTGAATACACTAAGACCCACATAGCTTCCATTAGTGGTCAGTTAGATGTTTGGTGGGTTAGGAGTGATAAACAAAAAATATATTATGCAAATAAATTATCATATCAAGATGTTAAAAAAAAAAGATATACCAAAAGGTAAAATATGTGCATTATTTAGAAAACTTGATGAACAAAATACTCTTAGAGAGAGTACTAAATGGTTCCCCATCCATTGGTGCATACACAATGTTATTAGAAATAATTTTTGTGATAGATGGTGGATGGTTTTTCATGCCCCGCCTTGCAACAATCATGAGGTCCCCATGTATTTATTAAAGAAATTTTATTGTGAATTTCTCCTTATGGAGATCTCCAACTATTTTGATATATAAGACTCGTAGGGTAGAGGTGGGGGGTCATCATTTGAGAGGTTGGGGGCACGTCGTGACCTTAATGTAGTTAGGGAACCTATGGTAAAGCCATAAGGTGAGCATGTTACTATTCCTTTAGTTGTGAAGGGACATGTAGAGGAAAACACTTTAAGGACTATTAATTCATTGACGTAGACCCTCATTCATTGTACAAGTCCATTAGTTGAGGGGGAGCCTTATGTGCATCTTGGTCAAATGTGCACATGATGTGGATCCTTATGCACATTTGGCACTCATGCTAGATATGATGCAGATGATGGGCTCATCCTTGATTAGTTCTTAAATGAGACATTTAGCATTGACACACAGGTAAATTAAAATTAAAATTTACTGACTTGATCACATTTCATATGTCTATATAGTGAATGATTAATTAATTAGCATCTATTGACACTGTGCAAAATTTAGGGTTAGAGTGTTGGTAGGCATAGTAGCGATCCCCCAATCCCATTTTTTGTCCTGTTGATGAGTCCAAAGGTATGTATCTATTTATTCATTTAAATTAATACATATATTTATTAATTAATCATATTAAGGATTGACAAAAAAAATTATGCATCTGCACCAGTTCTCTACAAGACCGTCAACATTCACTATAGACTCAAAGCCTAGATTTGATATGAGCTTTGTAGTGGTACATTTGTTTCATGTTAATTTAATTAATTTGATTATAGATGTTTCATGTTCCATATTAGATGTATCGTGTATTTTCTGACATGCAACTCTTGACATTGGAGAGTCCTCATCTCTAGTAGTCCATCGATCATGGAGTGGTTGCAGCTATGGCTAGTTCATAGCCATTGACTTAGGTATGAAATAATTTTCTTGGTTTTACTTATTGTTTATAATAGTTAGTATCAAAATTTTAATGTTATTTATAAGTGATTATATTAATTAAATTTTTAGAGGATCTCGTTACACCTGATCGTCCATGAGCCTTCGAGGTGGACTTGGAGAGTGACTATTTGATGGCATTAAGAAAATAATTAATTTTGTGTCTACATATATTTAATTTCAACATATAATAATTATTGATTCATATCTACTTTGTTTGTATCAACTTGAGTTAGAGAAGAGCCTCAACAAGAGGACAAGTGAGTTTGTGAGGAAGACCCCATGATCACCACCATTTCCCTCCACACAATGACAGAAGACCTTGAGAGATTTGTTTTCATCCCCTCATGGGAAGGAGAAGATATAGTTAATAGATATGTACATGTATAGGCATCAGTGGACATATATGTTGGATTTTATGTCAGTTGACATATTTGATATACATTTGATGTATATATGACATTTTATATTTGATGTATGACATTTATTTGATGCATGATATTATTAGACTTATGACATTATTGCTTAATATATGATATGTTTTTTCATGTATGACATTAAATTCAATACCCAATCAATTTGAAACTTTGATAGAATATTGATTAGCAATAAACTTTATCAACATTTAAGCATAAGTTTATTATTTCCAATATGTCATCATCATATGACTTATGATCTTGTTCATGTTTAAAGTTTTCCCTCTCTATCATTTGTTTATCAATCTTAATTCAATACCAAAATAGTTTGAATTTTTATACAATATTGATCAGCAATAAACTTTATCAGTGCTAAAGCCAAAAATTTATCATTTGCAATTTATGTCATTGTCATATTGATTTATGATATTCTTGTTCATGTTGTAGAGCCTAATAGTATTAGTTGTGATGTAGAGCCTAATAGTATTATCAAGGTTTCATTAATTCCATATGTTAGGTAGTCCATTATAGAATACCAATTGTAATGGGCACTCACATGTATTTCAACACATATATTTTTCTATATGTATAATTTGTTAATGTTGTACCTTATAGAATATAGAATTTTATGGGTAGAATTACTTAATCTTGTACTACACTAGATAAGATGTTCTCTATTATGCATAATGTTTAGCTCTAGAATTTTTTATAAGAGTGTTACAAGGTTGGGAACCACTTCAATATCCTTTGCATGGTTTACAGGTAATGTCATTGTGGCAAAGTTTTATGTAAGGGATTGAGCCTCATGATTTTGGGATTTACATAGAAGCAAAACTTTCTTCTTCAACTCCTTACACTCAACTCTTCATTGAAGTTAATCTTATAGTACTAAGAATAGATGCTACAAATTCTTGGAAGCCAACGGACCCTAAACCTACGCTACATTTTCTAGAGACATAGGAGAAGTTACTATATGCTTGAGTACTTCATAACATTCTAGATCATATAGTGATGCCTAAATTAATAGCAGTAGTAGATACTTGGGATCCTCATAGTGAGACTGTGTCAATACATGCATGATTACATCCTTGGCTTCCATTTTTGGGCTGGCCTATGGAGCCTTTATATCCAACCATTCATTATAAGTTGGGGAATGTACACATAGTTTTCTTATGGCTCATTAAGTGCATCACTTCTTGAGATTTTACTTCAACCTGGGAGCATGTCATCTTTTCCATATTTTCTATATTTATGAGTTCAGGATGGGAGTGTCAATAATGTCATAAAGTCCTCCAAAAGTATCCCCAAATATTTTTTAACTAGCTAGGTCTCATTTAATGGCTATTGGTAAAAAATTGAGAGCTCAACATGAATCCATTAACCAATCCAAATGAATTTGACCAACTAAATATATATAACACTTTCTTATGATTATAGAAAGATTAAAATTACACACAAGTATTTTTTTTAGTTTTATTCAATTTAATATTGATAATAAATTTTTTTTGATTTCTAAAATAGAGAAATTTTGGACTACTTAAAGCAAAGACAGAGAAATTTAACTTCTAATTCCCTATCTAAATGCAAAGAGCTATTATCATTGATTCATTATGTTTGGGCATATCAAAATATTATCCTAGAAACAAAAATATGATCCATCCCATAGCAACTTGTGGACTCAAAATTTTTGCAATTAAGGAGGAGAAGAACTTTGAAGAGCAATACTTTTATGGCATCATGTTAAGACAATTATGATGCAACTAGTTCCTAGTTCTTTGAATCTAGACTATCTTGGTGTTTCACCTATGCTAAATACAAGTTGCGTTTAGCCCTAATGTGAGTGGAAAATATGACATCATATTTTTTATGAGAATTGGAAAAACATACTCCCAAAAATTTCTACAACTTCCACCCCAAAATTGGATGAATATTCTTAATGCTACATTTATGTTGATCCTAGCACATTGAAAAATAGGGTGTATGTAATATGATTCTCAAGATTTAATGAAACATTAATGAAGAAAAGATCTAACTACTACAAAGGTTTAAAAATTTATTTATCGCCCTTACTATTGTTCTCTTGAATATTTTCCTTTGATCTGATTCCTTCATAATGCCCTTACCTTATGCATTGATTATCATTATTTTTGTCTCTATAGTGATGCAAAATAATGATGCATTGATAATTCATTTGTAAACCCTCATAATGATGGAAAATAGTGATCTCTATCATTCCTTTGATAGTTTTAACACAATATTATAAACCTATGGCACATTAGAATATGTGCCATATTAAGCCTATCTCTAATAAACACTTAAGATCATGAGTTATGACAAGGAGGAAAAGTTATGAGCCCTCTATAATCTTATCCTTCTAGAAATCACACCATGTTTTCTCCATGATAATTTCAATGTGGGGGAGATAAATAGAAACTTTTGAAATCTTGTAAGCCCCTAAATGTGTCATTATCTTTTTTAGGGATGTTTTTGTTCAGCATTCCTAAGAATGTTCAAGAACTCAACAAGATGGGAAGAGGTTGGGGCTAGTGTTCACCTAGCCACTCAGAGCTAACGAAATAGACAGTTTGATTCCAAGAGGAAAGGTGAGAGAGATTTGGCACTTTGTATTGGCCAACACTACAAGTTTTAGCATCACTAGAGATGGCATCAGAAAATTAAAACAATGTAACATCTTCAAAAAGTGAGATAGGTTACTATAGGTCTCTACAACATGGTCCTATAAGAACTAGAATCACATCATACCTCACACGAGCTCTAAGATATGCCCTATCAAAGATCACAACCCTATGGCATTTAGTGACCCATAGGAACATTTTAGTTTGGCATGCCTGAGAATGTTTGAGTGCTAAATAAGATAGGATGAGGTTGGGGATAGGGTTTTCTCAACCACCTAATGCTAATAGAGTAGATAGTTTGAACCCACAATGAAAGGTGAGAGAGATTTCGCAATTCACAACTTTGTACCGGCCAACACTACAAGTTTTAGCATCACCCAAGATGGCATCACAAAATAAAAATAGAGTATGTTCTCTAAAAAGAGAGAGAGGTTATTATAGGTCTCTAGAACATAGTCCTCTAAGAACTAGAATCACATCCATACCTCACACAAGCTCAAAAATATGCCCATCAAAGATTGCAGTCCTATGGCATTTAGTGACCTTTAGGGATGTTTTGGTTTGGTGTGCCTGAGACTGTTCAAGCATTCAATAGGATGGGAAAAGGTTGGGGATAGGGTTTACCTAGCCACTCGAAGCTAATCGAGTAGACAGTTTGATCCCACAATGAAAGGTGAGAGAGATTTGGGAACTTTGTACTAGCCAAGACTACAAGTTTCAACATCACCTGAGATGGCATTGCAAAATCAAAATGGAGTATGATCTCCAAAAAGTGAGAGAAGTTATTGTAGGTATTTTCAACATGGTTCTATAGGAACTAGAATCACATCGATACCTCACACGAGCTCCAAGATATGCCCCATCAAAGATCGCAGCCCTATGGCATTTTATGATCCTTAGGGATGTTTTGGTTCAGCATGCTCAAGAATGTTTGAGCACTGAATGGGATAGGACAAGATTGGAGATAGGGTGTATCTAGAAAACCAAGCTAATGTAGTAGATAGTTCAATCCCATGATGAAAGGTGAGAGAGATTTGATAGTTGGCACATTTGTACTAGCCCTCACTACAAGTTTCTGCATCACCCGAGATGGCATTGCAAAATCAAAATGGAGTATGATCTCCAAAAAAAAAAAAGAGGTTATTGTAGGTTTCTACAACATAGTCTTATAAGAACTAGAATTGCATCCATACCTTGCATGGGCTTCAAGATATGCCCCATAAAATATTATAGCCCTATGGCATTTAGTGACCCTTATGAACATTTTGATTTAGCATACCTAACAATGTTTGAGTGGTGAGCACGATGAGATGAGGTTGGAGATAGGGTTTACCTAAGTAGTTAGGGCTAACATAGTAGATATTTCAATCCCATGATTAAACGTGAGAGAGATTTGGCAGTTGGAAACTTTGTACTGGCCAACACTACAGGTTTTAGCATCACCTTAGATGGCATTGTAAAATCAAAATAGAGTATGATCTCCAAAAAGTGAGATATATTATTGTAGGTCTCTAAAACATGGCCCTATAGGAACTAAAATCACATCCATACCTTGCACGAGCTCTAAGATATGCCCTATCAAAGATTGTAGCCCTGTGGCATTTAGTGACCCTTAGGGACATTTTGGTTCAACAAGCCCGAGAATGTTTGACAACTGAATGGGATGAGATGAGGTTGGGGATAGGGTTTATCTAGCCACCTAGAGCTAATAAAGTAGACAGTTCGATCCCATGACCCTTTTTCCACTAAGTTACAAATTTCAGCAACTTTTATAACTTTTAACAATGCAACTTTTCACAAAAAGTGCATTTTTTACATTTTTCACTTGATTCAAATTCCACGACTTGGAAAATGATTAGACACACTAAAATTTATTATTTCCAAATGCTTAGCCCTTCACCAATTCCAAAACTCCTACAAAGTTGTCGGCATTTTTGCAATTTTGCTTTGACAACTTTTGCAATTTTTTGCAATTTTTGACATCTTAACTCCCAGATGGCTAAAACTTAACCTAATGACCCTAAGGACCTTTATCACATTTTAAGAAATGTAAAAATCCTTTTTTCCTTGAAAAATCACCTATATTTTTCATTTTTATGCCTAAAAAGTGTCCCATAGTGTAACAGCAAAGACTTGGTCCAAAAGAACCATACCTCATCTTTTGATATGTTATAGAGGAGTGAAATGGGTATCCTAATCTTCAATTTATTTTCTTCATGTTAGAGAAAAATGTGGAAAAAATGGAAGTGGGTAGCATTTTAGTGTTCTTATTGATTAGTGTTGAAAATGACTTGGGATTTGAGTTAGTGATGATATGAAGGCTCTAAATTGTATTCAATCCAATTTATTCAAGCTTTCATACTCTCGTAGGTTACCTAGTGCACCTAGTGTACCTAGTGTCTCCAACATACCAAATATCCAATCAAGCTTCCCACACTAACCCTAACACCTTAGATAACCCTTTCAAGGCTTATCTACCTATTAGAATTCTTTAGAATAACTAAGAGGGGAGGTGAATCAATTATCCAAGGTCCAACTGTCCTAATAATAATTTTTTCACAACTTATAATGAGCCCATAAACTTTTCATCCATTCAAACTTAAATCAATCAGCAAATTATAGTAAATCAATATGCAGGAATAAAACATGCAAGATCAACACATGACACAGTGATTTACGTGGATACTCAATTTTGGAAAACCACCAGTAACATGCCACTTGATTTTCACTCTTCTAAACTGATGCCCTGTTAAAAGCCTACCCTATTAAAGGCTTACAACACACTGTTAAATGTGACCTTGTTAGAGGATTTCACCATACTATTAGGAATGGGCCTGATCAAAGGACTATAGAACATTCACTTGGAATGTCACCCTATTAAAGGATTTATAACATGGCTATTAAACCAACCTAAATCCATAGGGTTTAAACTATTTGTTACAATTGCTAGAGAGTAACAATAATGGCCTTTTGATCTAATACAACTTACAACATACTTTGCACATTTCAGATCACGCTTCAGTTCAATCCTTTGCTTAGCTGTAATCACTTCAGCTCCGATAGCATTTCATCTCAAGCTTCATCTCCTTGAGTCTTCTTACTCATCATATCAATGCAATCATATCTGTGGTCATCTGTTGAAGCAGAGTAACTGTGCTCTCTTACTCCTTAGCACCTCCTTTAGCACTTATGCTTTCATGCTTGACCTCCTCTCTCTCACTTCATGACCTTATTACTCCTTAAATAGAAAACTAGTTTTCCTTTGCCACTCAATTCTCCCTCTTCAATTTTAGGGTTTCAAATGGATTAGGTAAGATACAATGTGTCTACCCCATATCTTGCTCTTATCTAAAAACTTCTTCTAGAGTCTAGTTGTATTCTCCAAAAATGTTCTACATGGTGTTCTGTGCCACCAGCTCATCATTCTTACCATCTATTTAATTCACAAAATTCTAGATAACAACCTTGTTGGCTTAGTTCTGGTGAATTTTCAATTTTTGAAATAATGCAGCAATTCAACACTATTGGTTTACTAATACTTAGCACCTCTGTGTTACTCGACACTTGATTCTTGCTTGACACTTGATTTTGGTCGGCACTTGATTCTGCTCGACACTTGATTCTGCTTGACATCTGAAGTTCACTTGACACTTGAAGTTGAACTTGCTCGGGTTCAACTAGGAATTTGTTCAATACTTAATAGTTTGCTCAGCTTCCTCTCTACTTAGTTAGGCTTTACAAATGTCTTAACTAAAACCTGACACCTTTGATATATTTTAGTGTTCCCATTCTTTGTCTCTTAGAGTATGTCATTAATTGATGGGGACACAACCCAAGAACAGAATGGACACAACAGAAAAGGGAAATTGTATTAACTAAAAAAAAATAAGCTAGTACATTCAATATAGAGAAAATAAGCTTCAAAACATGCCCTAAGGGCTTACAATAGCATAAATGTGGAGATAATTTCTCCTTTCAGTACCTCCTCTCAAACTCCACTCCGAACTACATTTTACAATGCCAGAAATCTTCTTAAATAGACCCTGGAGGGTTAAGGTCTAGAAGTACATTCTAAAAAGTGCTAGTAGGCATCCACCGACCAAATATAAGGTTCCAAAAGTTGCATTAGAAGTCGACGCAAATCTAGAAGAATCCAGAAATGGTAACCGAACTTTCGAGAGGCATAACTTTTGAACTGTAGCTTTGATTGACGAACCATTTACATTTTTGAAAAGCTCTCGAAGAACTCTATAGCCCTATGGATAAGCTCTACTTGCCCCCATTTTTTGGCCCTTTTTGAGGTCATTTAATGCCCCTAACCTGACTTTGAAGCATTCTTAGGAGGTCTCCACAACCCGAAAAACTACAATAACTTTCAAACCGTGGGGCCTTTTCACCGAATTTTTTTTCTGGAATGCTCTAAATTACAATTACATTTATCTAGCCAATTTACACCTCCTAGTTCACCAAAATAATGGCCCAATTACATGATTCTATTTTTTCAGGATTTACATGAACACTGATAGTTGAACTGTGAGAGTTGGAACCTTTATTTGACCCAAATGGGTGTCCAAAAATGAAAACACATGAAATAGAAACTAAGTCTAAGTATATTTTTTTTGGTGACATAGGATTTCCCTTATACCTTTGGATGCTCCTACATCAGACACCCAGGGTAGATTGAAAAGTGACCCTATCACTTTATGAATGGTAGAGGAAATCCCAAATGGGAAACCTCAGCTGCTGAAATCCAAGTTGAGTCCTCGATCGATTGTCCTTTCTATTTGACCAAATACTCTTCATACTGCCTGTTTCTAGTACTCCTAACCACACAATGATCTAGAATGTCTTTTATCTCCTCCTTCTTAGAAGCAGGAATTAGACATGGCTCTAACACCAGCTCCTCATCTGCACCATCATCATGATACTCTGTTAAATCTACAATGTTGAAAAGGGGAGAAATGTGAATACCATCTGGCAGCTCCACCTCATATGCATTTTCTGAGTCATGTTTCGTCAAAATTTTGCAAGGGCCAAATTTCTTCATTTTCAGCTTGTTGTAAGTACCAGCTAGAAATCTTTCTTTTCGTAAGTGCACCATGACTAGATCCCCTACTTGGAATTCCTTATGTCTTCTCCTTTGATCAGCCCTAGATTTATACTCTTGATTCATCTTGGTAATGTGTGCATGAACCTCCTCATGTAGACGCTTGATATGTTCAACAAATTCTTCCGCTTCAGCACTTGTCCTCTCCCCTTGCCCTATCTTCCTTAATTCTAGTGCAATCCTTGGGCTATTTCCATATACAATTTGGAATGGTGATTTTCCAGTACTCCTATTTATAGAGTTATTGTAAGAAAAATTTGCTTGTGGTAGAATCAAATCCCATCCCTTGGGCTTATCCCCAACTAAACATCTTAGCAAATTGCCTAGACTTATGTTTACCACTTCTATTTGGCTGTCAGTTTGTGGGTGATGCGCAGAACTGAATTTCAAGTCTATTCTCAAATTTTTCCACAATGTCCTCAAGAAATACCCCACAAATTTAGTATCTCTGTCAGAAACTATGCTCCTTGGAAGACCATGTAGTCTTACCACCTCTTTGAAAAACAAGTCTACAATATGGACAGCATCATGAGTTGTGTGGCATGGAATGAAATGTGCCATTTTGGAGAACCTATCAACCACCACAAATACTGAGTCATTACCCCTTTGTGTCCTTGGCAATCCAAGAACAAAATCCATACTTATGTCCTCCCATGGCCTTGATAGAATAGGCAATGGCTGATATAAGCAAGTATTGTGACTAAACCCCTTGGCTACTTGACAAACCTGGCAACTCTGTACAAACTTCTTCACATATTGTGAAATTTGAGGCCAAAAATAATGTTCTCTAAGAATGGCAATGGTCTTATCTCAACCAAAATGTCTTGCCATCCCTCCACTGTGTTTCTCCTTAATTAGATTTTCCCTCATGGAACTCCTTAGAATGCACAATTGACTACCTTTGAACAACATGCCATCCTGAATCAAATAGTCTAACCACTTGGTTCTATCTACCACAGCAGGTTCTTTACAAGCTTTCCATGCTTTAGCAAAATTAGGATCATCGAGGTACAAATTCTTGAGTTCATCAAACCCAACTACTTCAACCTGCATTACTGTAAGCAACAACTATCTCCTACTTAGAGCATTTGCAACCCTATTAGATTTTCCACTTCTATGCTTCAACACAAATTTATAACTCTACAAGAAGTCTACCCACTTCATATGCCTCTAATTCAATTTACCTTGGATATTTAGGTACTATAATGCCTGATGATCAATATACGAAAAAAATTCCTTTGGCAATAAATAATGCCTCCATTTCTTTACGGGTTGAACTATTGCATAGAACTCTTGATCATAAATAGAATACTTCTTCATTTCATCATTCAATTTTTCACTAAAATATGAAATAGGCTTACCTTCTTTGCTTAATATAGCCCCAATAGCACTACCATTGGCATCACAATCCACCTGGAAAACCTTTCTAAAATTTGGAAGTGCCAGCATAGGTTGTTCTATCACCTTCTTCTTTAGCAATTCAAAACTTCTTGTAGCTGCTGCAGTCCATTTGAACTCTTTTCTATCCCCTCTTACTGTATCAGTTAGGGGTGCACATATGCCACTAAAATTCTTAATAAACTTCCTGTAAAAACTAACCAGACCATCAAATGATCTTACCTCAATAGCAGACCTTGGAGTAGGTCATTCCAAGATGGCTTTTACCTTCTCTGGATATTCCATTTTGAGACCTTCGGGTGATATTAAAAACCCCAAATAGACTAACTCCCTTCTTGCAAAGTTACACTTCTTCAGATTAATTAACAGTTTCTCTTCCCTTAGCCTTTCAAGGACACTACAAATATGCAGTAAATGTTCTTCCAAAGTCTTGCTGAAAATTAAAATATCATCTAAGTAGACAATAACCAATTTTCCCAAGAACTTATTAAGTACCTCATTCATGAGCCACATGAAGGTGCTTGGGGTGTTGGTCAATCCAAAGGGCATGACTAACCACTCATAAAGACCCTCCTTGGTCTTGAAGGCTATTTTCCACTCATCTCCTTCTCAAATTTATATCTAATGATAGCGACTCTTGAGATCTATCTTTGTGAAGTACTGAGCTCCACTCAAGTAGTCCATAAGATCATCTATCCTTGGCAAAGGAAACTGGTACTTGATGGTTATCCTATTTATAGCTTGAGAATCTGTACATATCCTCCACTCTCCATCCTTCTTTGGTGTGATTACTACAGGTACTATACATGGACTCAGGCTCTCTCGAATCAAGCCCTTCTTCAACAGCTCCTGAACCTGTCTATTTAGCTCCTCTATTTCAACAGGAGTCATCCTGTGAGTAGCCTTGTTAGGAAAACTAGCTCCTGGAATCAGATCTATCTAATGACTGATTTGCCTTACTGGTGGCAATCCATCTAGAACATTATCAGAGATAATATCTCCAAACTCCCCTAGTAATTTTGAAACTTCAAGTGGTATTTCACTACTACCTTCTTTATCTTTACTAGGAATCAAAGCATAGCACATATGCTGATGTTTCATGCCATCTAAAAACTTCCTTTCATCAACAAGACAAATCTTAGCACTGCTACATACCTTTTCACCTTCCTTTTTCATGGGCTTCAATTTGTGGCGAACTCCATCCTTTTTCAGAGAGTATGTGTTTGTATGTCCATCATGTACTGCATGTCTATCAAACTGTCATGGTCTACCCAACAATAGATGGAAAACATCCATCAAAATAACATCACAAAGAACTTCATCATGGTAACTCCCAATTTTGAATTTCACTAAAATTTTTTCACTTACCAAGACCTTATGATCATCTTTTACCCAAGCAATCTGCTAGGCCTGGGAATGTTTCTCCCTCTTGAGCTTCAGCTTAGAGACCATCTCTTCTGATGCCAAGTTATCAGTCCTACCACCATCAATGATCATGTCACAACATTTATCCTCACACTTGCATCTGGTACGGAATAAACTCCTTCGTTGTCCTTGTTTAATCTCACCACTTAGTAGGAATCTTTCATTTACCAAGGTCTCTCCTCTTTCTACATCCTTTGAATGTGATGATTGTGCATCCTCATCCACATGAGCAACCCTAGCTTGGCCCTCAACTCTCCTATCTATCCTTCCTTGTCGTTGAGGGCATTCATAAACACGATGAACTTC
Organism: Cupressus sempervirens; assembly: GCA_028749045.1. Taxonomy (NCBI): domain Eukaryota; kingdom Viridiplantae; phylum Streptophyta; class Pinopsida; order Cupressales; family Cupressaceae; genus Cupressus; species Cupressus sempervirens. The sequence goes on from CM053791.1 coordinate 225,220,858, forward strand.
TTCATTGCAATGGAAATAGGTACCACGAAAGCCTCCTCTTCCTTTTCCATGTCGTCTACCTCTTCCTCTCTAATTTCCAAAGTCTTGATCATGGGAGTGGTTGAAACCCTCATTCCTCTGGTTCCTGCTAGTACCCACATCTTCATTTTTCTTTTGGGTTTCATTGCGGCCTTCAGATGATCTATCACTTCCCCTTCCTCCTTGACCATGACCTCTTTGTCTTCCTTCAAACCTTTTATTCAGCTTCTCTTCAACTCGTAGGGCAAACTGGTATGCCTCTTCAACGCTGGTCATTCTTACCAGACTTAATTCCTCCTGGATGCTAGGTCACAACCCACTGATATAACAAGCAACCTTCTCCTTATTTTCTTTTGCATGCCCCACTCTAATCAAGAGTTAGTAGAATTCCTTTGTATATTCTTCAATTGATCTTCCTTCTTGCTTTAACCCATGCATCTTCTTAAACAAATCAAGCTCATAGTCCACAGGAATGAACTACTTCTTCAATTTGTCCACCATGCGATCCCATCTTGTGATCTTCTCCTTTCCTCTTCTATTTCTTTCCAATTGGACCTCTTGCCACCAGATTTTTGCATGGCCTTTCATTTTGGCCTTTGCAAACTTAACCCTATCTGGGTCCCTAATATCCTCATACTCAAAGTATTCTTCCAGTTCATTGATCCAATCGATCAGTTCATCTAGTTTCAGATTTCCTAAAAATACACCTACTTCAATTGTAGGTCTTTTACCAAACTTAGTAATGGCCCTAAAAATCCTTTCCTCTAAATGATTCAGAACTTCCCCATCAAATTCCCCTTCTGGTCCAATTTCATCTTCTTCATTGTCATCTTCACTTTCATCACCTGCGGCCACAGCTGCTCCTCTATGGAGCTCCTCCTGTAATGTGTGTACCTGCCTTTGGAGGGCTCTAACCTCCTCAAGATTAATAGTTCTAGCATTTCTGGCATGCTCTCTTCATGGAGGCATCTTCTTAACTCAAACTCACAACCACACAGTCCTGGTGCAAACTGCCTCACAGTCAGCGCTCTGTCTACACAATCAGGAAAACTAGGCTTTGATACCACTTGATGGGGACACAACCCAAGAACAGAATGGACACAACAAAAATGGGAAATTGTATTAACTGAAATGAAATAAGCTAGTACATTCATTATAGAGAAAATAAGCTTCAAAACATGCCCTAAGGGCTTACAATAGCATAAATGTGGAGATAATTTCTCCTTTGAGTACCTCCTCTCAAACTCCACTCCGAATTGCCTTTTACAATGCCAGAAATCTCCTTAAATAGACCCTAGAGGGTTAAGGACTAGGAGTACATTCTATAAAGTGCTAGTAGGCATCCACTGACCAAATAGAAGGTTCCAGAAGCTGCGTTAGAAGTCGACGCAAATCTAGAAGAATCCAGAAATGGTAATCGAACTTTCGGGAGGCATAACTTTTGAACCGTAGCTCTGATTGACAAACCGTTTACATTTTTGGAAAGCTCTCAAAGCGCTCTGTATCCCTATGGACTAGATTCACTTGTCCCCCATTTTTTTGGCCCTTTTCAAGGTCATTTAATGCCCCTAACCTGACTTTGAAGCAGTCTTAGGAGGTCTCCACAACCTAAAAAATTGCAATAACTTTCAAACTATGGGGTTTTTTGACCAAATTATTTTTCTGGAATGCTCTAAATTACAATTACATTCATCTAGCCAATTTACACCTCGTAGTTCACCATAATGATGGCCTAATTACATGCTCCTATTTTTTCAAGATTTACATGAACATTGATAGTGGAATTGTGAGAGTTGGAACCTTTATTTGACCCAAATGGGTGTCCACAAATTAAAACACATGAAACAAAAACTAAGTCTAAGTATATTTTTTTTGGTGTCATAGGAATGCCCTTATACCTCTCGATGCTCCTGCATCATTAATACATTATTTTATCAATAGCTTAGCTGATCCTTGTACTTCATTACAACATCATAACTTCAATGTTTCTCTAGGTGATATAGTTACATCTTTATTGATTGCCTCTTCCTTGTCAATCAATCAATTAATAGTATTTGGATCATTAAAGCAATTGTCATTCCTGCAAGTAGCAAGTTTGACATCAATGACAAAACAATGATTGAGAACATTCTTTACTAGTTCCATATAATCATTTCCAATGATCTCCCTCATGATTTTTTCAATCATTTCCAACAATCTCCCTCTTTGGCATTGATGGCAAACCAAACTGATCAATTGATCAACTTAGTTACCACCAAGGTTGTATATGTTGTCTAGCTACTACATCCTTACTACTAATCTCATATATCTCCCTCTTTCTTTGTATTGATAAGTTTTATGCATATTTCTCCCTCTTTGACATAAATGCCAAAGATGTAGCATCTTTATCATACAAAATATAAGCTTTGGCTTCTTGATGTCTTCTCCCTCTGTCACCATGCTTGTGATTGATTTGGAGTTTATGCTCCTGTTGTCATCCTCTCCATCATTCTTCTGATATTTCAATAATTTTTTACTATTGATGTAGGGCAGCATCCTTGTTATTTTATACTGCTTGATTTAGGGGTATTATCCCCAACTTGCCTCTAAGATATTCATAAGCATCCTTAGGGAATGGTTTGGTGAAGATATCTACAGTTTGTTCCTTTGTGTGAATGTATTCTAACTTCACTTGTTTTTCTTCTACCAATTCTCTGACATAGTGACACTTGATTGAAATATGCTTGGTTTTTGCATGCATTACTAGATTTTTGGATATCTTTATAGCACTTGTATTATCACAATACAATATCATAGGTTTTATTACCTCTTCTTTCATTCCTTTCAATAGATGTGTGAGCCACACAATGTTTGTACAATTGACTACTGCTACCACATATTCTGATTTTGTAGTGGACTGGGATGTGCATGTTTGTTTCTTGCTGGTCCAAGTAACTAGCCTTTTACCTAAAAATGATCCACCTCCACTTGTGCTTTTTCTATCATCAATGTTGCCTCCCCAATTTGCATCTTTATATGCATTGAGCTCAAACTTTCCATTCTTTTTGTAATATAGATCAAAGTTATCAGTTCCTTTGAGATACGTCATTATTCTTTTTACTGCCATGAAATGGTTTTCTTTGGGATTAGCAGAGAATCTAGGTACTATTCCAACTGCTAATGCTATGTTTGGTCTTCTATGTACAACATATTGTAGTTTTCCAATCATGGATCTGTACATTGTTTGATTGACTTCAGCTAATTTATCATTTTTGGATAGCTTATTTCCTATTGCCATTGGTGTGTTGACTGGTTTGGACTCCTCCAATCCAAATGTTTTAAGTATCTCTTTGATGTACTTTGATTGTATTACAAATATACCATGTTTCATTTTTTTTTGGTTTCTCCGAACATAGACATCTCAAATTCATGTTTCATTTTGTCAACAAAGCCTTTGCAAAGCACTTCCTTTCCTCCAAAAACTATGTCATCCACAAAGATTTTAGATACAATAATATCCTTACCTTCTTCTAATTTGATGTACATGTTGCTGTTATGATCAGTTCTTTTAAATCCTATTTGCACTAGCTACTTGTGAAGTCTCTCATACCATGCTCTGGGTGCTTCTTTCAAACTATAGAGTGCTTTCTATAATTTACAAACTATATCCCTGTTGTTCTCATCAAAAAATTATTCTGGTTGTTCAATGTAGACTTCTTCTTCTAGTATACCATTTAAAAAAGAAAAATTTACATCCATATGATAGACTTTGAAATCTTTATATGCAACATATGTAAGTAAAGTTCTTACTCCTTCCATTCTAGCAATAGGGGCAAATGTTTCCCCATAGTCTAATCCTTCTTCTTGAGCATAACCCTTGCATACTAGTCTAGCTTTGTTTCTAGTAATCTAACAATTTTCATCTAGCTTTTTTCTTGTTACCTCTAGTTTTACTGCCAAGAATTTAAATTTTTAAAGTGTGGCTTGTGCAACAGTTAGTCTCGAATTAGTATTTTAATGTTACGACCTACAAGTTTTTGGCCATCAGATCTAAGCGGTACCGACGGTTGGCGCCATTGCACTATAAAGAAAATGTGTGATATTTATTATAGCGCAATGATGCCCTGACGCCACGTTGCAGGGGTGGGTCCAACATTTCGCAGATCAAAAAAGGTTCTTGACACCCTTGGCGCTATGTCACTATCGCATATCGGTCAAAAAATCTCCATAGCGACATAGCGCTCGGCGGAAATAGTCATGGCAGCGAATTTCAATGACCAACAAAATCAGGTGTTGCAGTGACAAATTAGAAGGAACCACGTGTGCCGGGTCAGAGTTCCTGTCAGCACGACAAACACAGTTAGGGCTTACGATCACCATCGTCAGATCAGCTCAGATCAACGCTAAGCGCCATCAGGCTATGGAGGAGTTACGCAAGGGTTATGATAGTGACATCACGCCCTGGTAACGATTGTTAGGTGGGGCCGTGTCTCAAGGCGATGCTAGGTGTATCGACATGGAGGGCAGAAACACAAAGAATGACGAGTCCTCATGATCGTCAGATTGGGTCACATCGACAAATGGCGCCATCTCAATATGGCAGAGATGCATGGATTTTATCATGGTGACATAGCGACCATCTGCCACGTGGATCGACAGGACCAAGTCTCACCAAGGATTGCCAGGTGTCATCTAGAGTGTGGTGCAGTTGCAGACATGGCACCGAGTGGGATGGGTCCGATCGCGGATCATAGAGTACGATAGGTTAGAAGTTTCATGGTGGTGGGCAAACAAGTTTCATGGCCCGAAAGTTTCAAAAAATGGTGAGGCGCCATGGTTCCAACGAAAAACCCATGCATTTTCTGATGGCGACATAGCACCCAAATGGAAAGTTCACCGTGGCAAGGAATGATCAAACGGATGGGTCTCAGCGGGTGCTATGCAAGCGCAGTCAACATGGCGAATCAGATGGGGACAGATATAAATCTTAGGGCACACTGTCAGTAGGCGCTATGGTGCTATGGGAATTTGGTCTCGATTTCCGCATAGTGACATGGCGTCTAGCTGACACATGGTCGCTCTGCGAATCAGGTCTTGGGTTGCCATCTAGTGTTTTGACGAACCAAATGAGGTGGTGCCATGTGTATGAGTCACTGCATGGTGTATACCGGGCCCAGTAGTCTCAGCACGAATGGCAAGTCTTCACGATCGCTGGATCCCCAGGGATCTACGACTGGCGCTGTCTCGCTATTGAGACTTTCTCGGGAGTTAACGTCGGCGACATAGCGCCCGTGCACCACGTGTCCTAGCGGGGCCACATTTCATGTCGCCGGTGCAGTTAGATTCAAGTAGCCAACAAACCAACAAGGAGATGCCACGTACCAGCGGGCCCAAAAATTCAATAGAGAAGGTGGGTCACAGGAGGTCAAGTTTTGTGATCGTTGGATTGGAAAGGGATCGGCGGCAGGCGCCATCTCGCCATGGTGAAGCTGCAAGGTTTTTTTGCATAGTGACTTGGCACCCTTTCGCCATGTGTCGATGGGGTCAAGTCTTGCCAGGATGCATCACTGAAGTGGTGCCAAATAGAAGGGGCCCAGTCGCACGGAAAGGGTGGTAAGCACCCAGTTAAATGTAAAAGACTGCCAAGGTGGTGAGATCGAAGTTGTGATTGGCCTGCATGGCCCAGTTGGCTCGTCGAGCTTGTTTGATTGATCAATTATGATGGGTGCACAAATCATTAATGATGAGAAATCTGGGTTTTGCCATGATCTGATAGTAGGATTAATTGCTACTAACTCGAAATGAATGCCAAGTTCAGGAAGACACTCCATCCATCCGGTCGATCCATCTACCATGTCAGGGAATGTTGTGGTGTCGTTCCTGTCTTCTCCAGGCTCTTTCTTAGAGGGATATCAGATTTCTTGGTATGTAGGCCATGTTCAGATCAGATCTTTGATTGGATTCTCAAGATGGAAAGTTAATGCCAATAGGTGAGAAGTGAATGTAATGCAAAAATCTCCAGTTATGCCTAATCTATAAAGGCAATTTGGTGATCTGTTCTTAAGGTTGACTCTTCCTGATTTTCTCTGCTGCTGCTTGCAGACTTGTAGTGTAAACTCCCTTTGTCTCTGAGCTAGATAAACATCCTGTATCATCTCTTTCAGCCATCAACGTGTATGTGTATCATTTTGCCTCTCATTGATGCATTTTTGAGATCAGTGGTCTGCATACTATATCTATTTTTGGTGTATTGAATAATATACAAGTGAAATCTTCTATTCTTGGTGTTATTCAGTTGGTCTCTTGATCTGTATGTGGCTGTTGGTTGATATAAGTCTGAATGAATGTATGACCTTGAATGTTACCCTAGTTCTGTAGAGCATATATGGGCAAAAAATGAGTCTGAACACTCTGTTTTGGTGCATCACTACCTTAGATTAGACTAGGTAGATTTTCTTTAATGCTCTCTTTCTCCCTTTCCCTTCTGAGAATAGATAGGTGCGCCTTGACAGTAAGAGGAAGCTGGCCTTCTTCGGAGACTCAACCTCACAATTCAAGTCCCATAGCTTGGAGGTTGTTTCCATGTTTCACTAGGTCGTCCTCGCACATAGGCCTTGGACAAGGGTGCAAACCTAAGTGACAACAGTTTTGGCACGCCCGATGGGACTCATATCAGAAGATTTTAGGTCTACTGGTGTCAAGAGGAAACAATTCTAGAGATAAATGCTGAAGAAGTAGTGCTGGTTTTAGTTTTCAAGCCTTTAAGAAGCTAATGCTTCAAGTACTTGGCGACTCTAAACATCAAAAAAGTCTGGTTCTAGACCATGGTTGCAGTAATTCATGCCCAGGATTGAAACAAGGGCGTCTTCTAGAGGTAAATTTAAATATCAAGAGCTTTCTCTTTCAAATCCTAGGAGAAGGACTAGAACTTCATTATCACCAGTTAGGGGTAGAATAACAGTTGATATACCTATAAGATTTGTCTCTACTCCCCCTACTGTTCGAACTCAGCCTAGATTGCCATCAACACTCATCAATAGAAAGCTTGTTTATATGGTACAGCCAAGAGTTCATTCTTTTGCCACCTTTAATGGTGGAAGTCCCCTATTGTTAGCCCAAAGACATGATATACCAGTATCTGCACTAAAAAGTATACCGTATTTTACTGGTGAAACTTCTATTTCCCCTTTAGAGCATATCCAAGAGGTAGCGAATGTTTGCAATATTCACGGTATTACAAAAGATGATGTTGCCATCAGACTTCTAGCCTCATCTTTAAAAGGAAAAGCATTACAATGGTATAGAGGCTTAGCTCATGGTTCCATAACTGATTGGGATGGACTAGGAGGAGGATTATGCAAACATTTTGAGGATAAGAGTGACCATCTGTCACTACTAGAGCAGCTAACTATAATAAAAAGAGCCCCCCATGAATGTATGACTGATTTTAATTTCAGATTCCAAAAGACATGGGATAGAATACCTACTATAGTGAAACCTACCCCTGGTAATGCCTTCTTGCATTACCTTAGAGCTTTCAACAGTGACATTGCCACTACAATCCAAACTATGGGAGGAGATACGTTACCGAATGCTTATGAGACAGCTATAAAAGCTGAGAACATCCTAATACAAGGAGGAAAGTTGGCTCCAAGGCCTCCTATGCCTTTCTTTCCTGATGTTCCCAACCACCAACCAGCGATAGCCCCCCTTCCTACAATTTCTACATCACAAGCCCTTACTCCAGTTCCCCAAGCTTCCACATCCTCAAACGGAATAGATGAACTCAAGGAAATGCTCCAAGGTCTAGTGCTGAATACAGATAAAAGAGAGAGGACTCTGGATAAAAAATTACAAGAGCAGGGGAAGGAGTTGAAGGACCAAGGGAAGAGATTAGAGGATAGTTTTTCTCTAATACAAAAAATAAGTAACAAGGTGGTGGCCTTAGAAAGGCAGCAAGCCCAAAGTGGCAAGCCCCCCCAATTACAACATCAGGCTCCAAGTGGTGGTAGGCCTCCTAATCATTTGAATAGCCCTTTTGATCAGAATAGGCAAAATAGTCATGCTGTTGCTTCAAGCTCAAATCAGAGTAGAGCTTTAGTTCCTCAAAATAACTTAGCCCAAGATCAATACTTTTGTCCTTCATGTAACTATTCCTATGCCTACTGCCTATGTCAGAAGGCAGAATCTTATCTGGCCCTAACTATCCAAGAGTCTGTAGTAAAGAAATCATACAAGGAAGATCATCCCAAGGAGGCCTCATATGTTCAGAGGCAGGGTGATTGCTCTTTTATGAATCACCAGATGGAGGAGCATTGTAATGTAAACCAGGATTCTGTTGCCCATAACACAAGAAGCAAGAAGAGAGCTATGGAACATACTACCCCCCTTTCTCCTGGGCAGGCCTCAACTTCGAGTGTTATACCTCATACACAAAAAGCAAATGAGCAGACAAACACTTCACAATAGCAAAGGCAAGGTCCAAGAAAGGAGGATGCAAGTGATCCCTATGTTGCTCCATCTCAGCCTCTCATGGGTACAGCTCCCAAAGTTTTTGCCAAAATTCCTAATGCACCCTCGAGTGTGGTAGAACAAATGAAGAAAACCAATGTAAGAATTTCCATGTGGGATGTCGTTGCCACCATACCAATACAGAAAAGGATGCTGCAGCAAGAATTGGAAAAGATTGAACCCAAAGATCAGTCATCTACCATGGAGAGTGACACTAGTTTAGTACAACCAGCAGGTGATGTGGAGACAAATAAAAAGGTTAGACCTCCTTCATTCTATGTTTATCTGATTATAGGGGGCAAGTTAGTCCATAATTGCATGATAGATTTGGGGGCTAGTAGCTCAGTAATGCCTAGGTGTGTTGCTGATGCTTTAGGAATGAAATATGAGCCCATTATGAGGGATGTGTTACAACTAGATGGGAGTACTGTCAAAACCGTAGGCATCCTTAGGAATGTGGAAATCCATCTGTCTTTCAAGAGACTTCATTGCCCAAATAGGTGGATTCATATCTGCTAATTGGTCTTATATGTCATTTAAGACCAGATATGGGGCCTATGCTTCAATTAGAGCAGAACCGCAAGCCCTTCATCACACTGAACCCTACACTCCCAACTTCATTAATATGAATTGCCCTATTTTGGAGATGGATGAAAATGACATAGTAAATGAGCCTGCCACCTCCATAGTAGAGATTCCTAATTTCTTCTTAGATGAGTGGGCAAATACATGTCAGTTTGAGCCTATGTTGGAAACTCTTGAGATAGGCCTTAGTACATATTGCATCATAGAGAAGGAGGCTCAAGTTCCTGATCTTGTTGGAGCTAATCATGATATAAGTAGAATATGGAGTATGTAATTTGATGGCTCAAGGAATAGAAATGGAGCAGGGGCTGGTGTCATGTTGATCTCTCATGCACAAATAAGATACTACTTCTCTTTTAGGCTCCAATTCAGTTGTACCAATAATGTGGCCGAGTATGAATCTTTGATCCAAGGTCTCTTACTTGCCCAAAAGAGGGGAATTCAAGCCTTGAAAGTATATGGAGACAATGAGTTGGTAGTGAACCAAGTGAGAAATTAGAATATCACAAAAAATGGCCTGCTCAAGTCTTACAAACACAGAGTCTGGGATTTGCTTGAGGGTTTCCAAGCATTTAATATCCAGAGCATTCCTAGGAAAGAAAACAAATATGCTGATAGACTTGCAGTAGTGGGTGCATCTTATGATGTGACAGGGAATCTTGAGGAAAATAAGAAGCAACAAATAAGGGTGGTAGTAAGGCCTGTTGTTCCTGATAATAATACTCATTGGCAAGTGTTTGAGTCTGATGAGCAGATTGTGAGTTTCTTGCAGAATGAAGCAGAATTTTTAGAAAGAAATCAGTCAAGACTACAAGATCAGTATGGTGATCAGATCATTCACCTCAGTTCCAACAAGTTTCCCAAGGTTCTCATTACCTTGGAGAGTTTCTTTAATCTTGATGATCAGACAAGAGGCAAAGGAATAAATCTAGCTGCAGAAAAGGATGATCATGCCCCAGTTACTATTGCGGATGGAAAATCTCTTAACATGGGGAAGGTATGTTCTGAAGTGGAGCAAGAAAATTTCATTCATCTATGTCAAGAATTTAATGATGTGTTTGCTTGGACATATGATGACTTAAGGGGGTTTCACCCTAGTTTGTTTCAACATACCATAGATTTAGTAGATAAGGTCAAACCAGTAAGACAAAAACAGAGGCCAGTGAATCCCAAGATTGAACCCTTAATGAGGAAGGAACTATCCAAGTTGATTGAAGCTAAGATAATTTTTCCTATCAAACACTCATCATGGGTGGCTAACCTTGTCCCTGTAAGGAAGAAAAATGGAGAAATCAGATTGTGTGTGGACTTTAGGGATCTTAATCAGGCTTCCCTTAAGGATCACCATCCTCTCCCTTCTATGGAGCAAATTCTGTCCAAGGTCAGTGGGTCAAGGAGGTTTCTCTTTTCTTGATGGATTTTTTGGTTATAACCAAGTGTTGGTTAAAGAATCTGATAGATATAAGACAACATTTACTACTAAATGGGGGACGTATGCTTATTGCAAGATTCCATTTGGACTAACAAATGCCGGTGCCACATTCCAAAAGGCAATGGTGGTGGCTTTCAAAAGATTAATCGACAAGTTTGTCTTAGTATACCTTGATGATATAACTGTATATTCCAAGAATGTAGAAGATCATCTTGATCATTTGGGATAGGTATTTCTAAGATGTAGAGAGTTTGGGGTTTCCCTCAACCCAGCCAAGTGTGTCTTTGGTACAAGCCAAGGAAAATTACTGGGACACATTGTATCTAAGGATGGGTTGACCATTGATCCAAAAAGAACAAAAGCAATACTTGCCCTTCCTCTCCCTAAACACAAGAAGGGGCTGCAAGGTTTCCTTGGTAGGATAAATTTTGTAAGAAGGTTTATTCCTAATCTTGCCATCATGATGAAACCCCTCACGGCCATGCTTAAGAAAGATATGGTCTTCTCATGGACCAAGGAGATGAAGGAGAGTTTTGAAGAAATTAAGGCAGCCATAGCCTCAGCCCCCACTCTCATGAACCCAAATTTTGAGAAAGATTTCATCCTCTACACTTTAGGTGGTGAGTCAAGTGTTTCTATTGTCTTGACTTAGACAAATGACAAGAATGAGGAGCAGCCCATAGCCTTCTTTAGTGAAGGACTCAAGGAATATGAAGATAAGTATAGCTTTGTTGAGAAGCAAGCCCTTGCAGTCATTAGAGCCTTGAAGAAATTTAGACACCTCTTATCCCACAATAGGATCCATTTTTTGGTGCCCCATGCGAGTGTAGAAGACTTCCTGTTAAGCAAGGACATCAGTGAAAAGAGAGCTGGATGGATCACTAGGGTAATGGAATATGATGTTGATATTCAGATTACCAAATTGGTAAGAGGGAAAGGATTATGCAAAGAAATGTTATTAGGTCAGGATTCAGATGAAGGGACTACTATGGTAATTGCAGAGCAGTAGGAGGAAAGAAATCTTAATGCCCCAAGGAGCTAGATGGATGACATGAGGAACTTTTTATCAGGGAATGGATACCCTCAGGGATTGGACAGAGCTAAAAGAAGACAATATAGACTGCAGTCCATTCCCTATGTTGTGATTGATGATATCCTATTCAAGATGGATTTTAATGGGACCCTATTGAGATGTATTGAAGAGGATCAGGTTGAGAGGATGATTAAAGAACTTCATGATGGCCCTGATGGTGGCCAGTTCTCTGCAAGAACAATCACCATGAAGATCATGAGGGCTGGATATTACTGGCCATCGCTATTCCATGATTGTTATAGGTATGTGAGAAAATGTGAGAAATGTGCCTTTTTCTCAGGCAAATAGAAACTTGCAGCTCTTCCTCTTCATCCTATTCAGGTGGATCAGCCCTTCACCTAGTGGGGGTTGGATTTTATAGGCCCCATTAATCCTCCATCTAGTGCAGGTCATAAATGGATCTTGGCTGCTATCGATTATTTCACTAGGTGGACAGATGTAGTTGCCTTCAAGGATGCTACAGAGCCATCAGTTGTTGAATTCCTTGATGGAATTGTATCTAGGTTTGGAGTTCCTTCCACTATCATTTCAGATAATGCCAAATCTTTTGTTGGAACCCATATTTGTGCATGGGCAATGAATCAGAATATCTATCTGAGCACATCATTTTATTACTACCCCCAGGGTAATGGTTTAGCTGAATCTTCCAACAAAAATCTGATCAAAATCATAAGGAGAACGATAGAAGACAATCAGAGGGTCTAGCATAAAAAATTAACGACTTCTCTGTGGGCTGATAGGATAACACCCAAGAGATCTATTGGGAATTCACCTTTTGTGCTGGTATATGGTAGGGAGGCCAGACTTCCAATCTCGTTGGAATTCCCATCCTTGGAATTGGCTCATCAGCTAGAATTGGTTGAAAATAGTTCCATGTCAGTGAGAATGGCAGAATTGATTGAACTAGAAGAAAAGAGAAACAAAGCTATGCAAACCCTGGAGATACACCAGCATCAGATGAAGAAGAGTTTCGATAATAAGGCAAGGGCTAGAATCTTTAGAGAGGGAGATTTAGTTCTCAAGTGGGACTCAGACAGAGCGAAACCAGGAAGGCACTCCAAATTTGATCCACTATGGAGTGGCCCTTATCTGATCTCCAGCCACAAACAGGCCAATGCATTCCAGCGAAGCAGGCCAAATGGTGAAATTCTGCCCATTCCAGTCAATGGGATCCATCTGAAGCCCTGTTTCTAAAAAAAGTTGTGAATCCATGTACATAGTTAGTTTAGTTGCTTCCTGTTTGTTCCTGTTTTGCAATAAGTGCGCGTGCATATGGCTCACTTCTTGAGTCGCCAGTTCCTGAAGTTTTGACAAGTCTCAAGTTACTTAGGAGGTCCTATTTTTGTTTCCAAGTTGCAGAGACAAAGCCAGAGTTCAAGGGTTTTTTAATGTTTTGATTTCCTCATTAAGGGTTAGGGTTTCTTGCAACTCTCAATTTCGTACCTTCTAGGCCCTCTTTTTTGAATCCATGGCCCAATGGATCATTCTCAAGCACTGGTCATGGATTGAGCAGGCTCATGCCCCCTGCGAGTCGCCAGAGGTGTTACCTCTTGTTTTATCGCCAAGAATTTAAATTTTGAAAGTGTGGCTCGTGCAACGGTTAGTCTTGAATTAGTATTTTAATGTTATGACCTGCAAGTTTTTGGCTGTCAGATCTAAGCAGTACCGACAGTTGGCACCATCGTGCTATAAAGGAAATGTATGATATTTATTATAGCACGATGACGCCTTGACAACACGTTGCAGGGGTGGGTCTGACATTCTGCGGGTTGGAAAAGGTTCTTGATGCCCTTGGCGCTATGTCGCTATCGCATATCGACCAGAAAATCTCCATAGCGACATAGCACCTAGAGGAAATAGTCACGGCAGTGAGTTTCAATGACCGAGAGAATCAGGTGTTGTAGCAACAAATCAAAGGAACCACGTGTGCCAGGTCAGAGTTCCTGTTGGCACGGCAAACATAGTCGGGGCTTACGATCACCACCGTCACATTAGCTCGGATCAACGGTAAGTGCCATTGCGGTATGGAGGAGTTGTACAAGGGTTATGACAGAGACATCATGCCTTGGTGATGCGTGTTAGGTGGGGCCGTGTCTCAAGGTGATGCCAAGTGTATCGACATGGAGGGTAGAAACACGAAGAACGATGAGTCCTCATGATCGTCGGATTGGGTCACATCGACGAATGGTGCCATCTCGCTATGGCTGAGATGCACAAATTTTATCATGGCGACATAGTGACCATCCGCCACATGGATTGATTGGACCAAGTCTCACCAAGGATTGCCAGGTGTCATCCAGAGTGCGGTGCAGTTGCAGACATGGCACCGAGTGGGATGGGTCCGGTCGCGGATCGCAGAGTACGATAGGTCAGAAGTTTCATGGCGGCAGGAAAACAAGTTTCATGGCTCAAAAGTTTCAAAAAATGGTGAGGCACCATGGTGGCAATGAAAAACTCGTACATTTTCTGATGGCGACATAGCACCCAAACAGAAAGTTCACCATGGCAAGGAATGATCAGACGGATGGGTCCAGCGGGTGCTGTGCAAGCGTAGTTGATCTAGCGAATCAGATGGGGACACATATAAATCTCAGTGCACACTGTTAGTAGGCACTGTGGTGCTATGGGAATTTGGTCTCAATTTCCACATAGTGATATGGCACCTAGCTGACACGTGGTCGCTCTGTGGATAAGGTCTTGGGTTGCCAGCTGGTGTTTTGATGAACCAAATGAGGTGGTGCCATGTGTATGAGTCAATACACGGCATACAACTGGCCTAGTAGTCTCAGCATGAATGGCAAGTCTTCACGATCGTCAGATCTGCAGGGATCTGCAACTAGCGTTGTCTCGCTATCGAGACTTGCCCAAGAGTTAACGTCGGTGACATAGTGCCCGTGCGCCATGTGTCCTGGCGGGGCCACATTTCATGCCGTCGGTGCAGTTAGATTCAAGTAGCCAACAAACCAACAAGGAGATGCCACGTACCAGCGGGCCCAACAATTCAATAAAGAAGCTGGGTCGTGGGAGGTCAAGTTTTGTGACTGTCAGATTGGAAAGGGATCAATGGCAGGCGCCATCTCGCCATGGCGAAGTTGCAAGTTTTTTTTGCATAGCGACTTGGTGCCCTTTCGCCACGTATCGGTGGGGTCAAGTCTCGCTAGGATGCGTCACTAAAGTGGTGCCAAACAAAAGGGGCCCAGTGGCATGGAAAGGGTGGTAAGCACCCAGTCAAACGTAAAAGACTGCCAAGGTGGTGAGATCGAAGTTGTGATTGGCCTGCATGGCCCAGTTGGCTCGTCGAGCCTATTTGACTAATTGATTATGATGGGTGCACAAATCATGAATGATGAGAAATTCGGGTTTTGCCACAATCTGATAGTGGGATTAATTGCTACCAACTCGGAATGAATGCCAAGAGTAGGAAGACACTCCATCCTTCCGATTGATCCATCTACCATGTCAGGGAATGTTGTGGCATCCTTCCTATCTTCTCCAAGCTCTTTCTCAGAGGGATATCAAATTTCTTCGTATGCAGGCCATGTTCAGATCAGATCTTTGATTGGATTCTCAGGATGGAAAGTTAATGCTAGTAGGTGAGAAGTGAATGTAATGCAAAAATCTCCAGTTATGCCTAATCTATAAAGGCAATTTGGTGCTCTGTTCTTAAGGTCGACTCTTCTTAATTTTCTCTGCTGCTACTTGCAGACTTGTGGTGTAAAATCCCTTTGTCTCTGAGCTAGATAAACATCTTGTATCATCTCTTTCAGCCATCAACGTGTATGTGTATCATTTTGGCTCTCGTTGATGCATTGTTGAGATCAGTGGTCTGCATACTGTATCTATCTTTGGCCTATTGAATAATATACAAGTGAAATCTTCTATTCTTGGTGTTATTCAATTAGTCTCCTGATCTGTATGTGGCTGTTGGTTGGTATAAGTCTGAATGAATGTCTGACCTTGAATGTTACCCTAGTTTCGTAGTGAATATATGGGCAGAAAATGAGTCTGAACACTCTGTTTTGGTGCATCAGTGCCTTAGATTAGACTAGGTAGATTTTCTTTAATGCTCTCATTCTCCCTTTCCCTTCTGAGAATAGATAGGTGTACCCTGACAGTAAGAGGAAGTCGGCCTTCTCCGGAGACTCAACCTTGCAGTTCAAGTCCCACAGCTTGGAGGTTATTTCCATGTTTTACTAGGTCGTCCTCACGCATAGTCCTTGGAAAAGGGTGCAAACCTAAGTGACAACATTTCTAAATACCCACTTGGTGCCAATCACATTCTTGTCAACTAGTCAAGGAACCAAACTCCAGGTTTTGTTTTTCTTTATTTGACCAATATCTTTTTCCATAGCTTTATACTAGTCATCATCTTGTAATGCACCATATACTATCTTAGGTTCAAATTTTCTAATCAAACATGATTCATGTCTTAGTCTGTTCCTTATCATTGATCTTGCATCTTTGTCACCAATTATCTGTTCAGTAGGCTGATGTCTTTTTACATATTTGGATAATCTTAGTTCTATCCTTGTTTCTATTTTTGATCTTTCAAATTCAAGATCACTATGTACTTCATTTCTAGGTTGTTCTTCATCTCTTTCATGTATACTAACTTCAGGATCAGACTGTGCATTTTCTTCATTCTGTAACTCGGCTTCTAAATGTAACTCGACACTTACTGGTTGTGACTCGGCTGAAACTGAAATTTTTTTTTTGAGTTTCAATTTGATTGACAACATACTCGTCAATAGGCATTCCTTCATAAGAATACACAAAGGTTCTGTATTCATCCATTTTCTTTGGTTCTTTAGCTTGGACTTTTGTATGTTCATGAAAGTTTACATTTGCACTTTCCACAAATTTGTTAGTGTTAGTATTCAAACACTTGTATGCCTTACTTCTAGTGGAGTAACCAAGGAATATGCCCTCATCACTTTTTGCATCAAATTTTCCATTTCTAGCATCTTTAAGGATAAAGCATTTCCAACCAAACACTTTGAAATGTTTTACATTGGGTGAATGACCATACCATAATTCAAAAGGTGTTGTATTTGTGCCTTTCTTGACTTGTACTCGGTTCAGTGTATGAACAGCTACACTTACAGCTTCTCTCCAGTATTTTAGAGCAACAGTCTTTTCCATCATTAATGTTCTGGCACAGTTAATCACAAATCTATTTCTTCTTTTAGAAATTCCATTCTATGGGGGAGTTCTAGGAGTTTACATTTGTCTTTTGATTCCTTTGTCATTACAAAATATTTCGAATTCATTTGATGTGAATTCACCACCTCTGTCTGATCTCAGGCATTTCAAACTTTTTCCTGTTACCTTTTCAACTCTAGCCATGTATCACTTAAACATTTGAAAAGCATCAAATTTTTGTTTTAAGAACATAATCATCATCATCCTAGAATAGTCATCAACAAACAACATTATGTATTTATCTCATCTATAGCTTTGTACCTCTATTGGACCACATAAGTCAGTATGGACTAACTCAAGTACTTCTTTAGATATATAGTTTTACTTTTGAAACTTGACTTTGTCATCTTTCCTAGCTGACATTGTTTGCACATGATATTATCAAGCTTCTTCAATTTTGGTAAACCTCTGACTTTCTTCATTTTATTGATATTGACCAGATTGTCAAAGTTGACATGACATAGCCTTCTATGCCACAACCATTCATCATCAAATTTTGCAACAAAATAAGAAACATCATCCATATCAAGGTAAAATAGATTACTTCTTGTTTGATCTCCTTTTCCTATCAATTTACCATTAGTACCATATATTTTTGCAGTTTTGTTTCCAAATTCTACTTTGCATCCTATATTGCCTAGCTGTGAGACACTCAGCAAATTGTAGTTTAATCCTTCAACATAGTATGCATTATCACATGAAATTTGTTCTGTAAGCTTAATGGAACATTTTCCTTTTATTTGACATGGAGCATCATTTCCAAATCTAACACTATGTCCATCATACTGACTAAAGTTAACAAACTTACTTTTGTCTCTTGTCATGTGATGTGAGCATCCATTGTCTATGATCCATCTATCATTTGTGTTCATACATGTTACTAGTGTTTTAGGCTCTTCTTCATCAGATTGGTATTTCATGGCTACATAAACAACTTCATCATCATTATCATTTGAATTCTCTTCTGCAATATAACACTTCTTGCCTTTTTCTTTGTAATCTCTCTTATCATCTTCTCTTCTATATTTGTATTTGTTGTCTTCCTTGTAATACTTTTTCTATGTGCACCTTGCAGCAATATGTCCTACTTCATTACAATTGAAACAAATGATAGGCATCTTACCTTTGAATTTTCCTTTCCCTCTGTGAAATCTTCTAGCTAGCAATGCTTCCAATTGTTCCACATCTTCCTCATTAGTGTTACTATCACTGGATACATATTTCTTTTTTCTTCTTTTCTTTGATTTCATCTATTTAGCATCTTTCAGTGATAGCTTGGCCTTGAAAGAAGATTCAACATTCTCAAGTCTGTAGTTGTCAAAGTTAGATAACTCAAGTCCAGTGAGTCTACCCACTATACCTTCAAAACTTAGATTGTTTCCTGGTAAACATCTTAGTTCTTGTACTGTAGATGATCTAATAGCATAGATAGGGAGCAAGGTTCTTAAGAACTTACTATTAATAGTATCTTCATCCAATTGACCACTCAAACATCTTATTTCATTTAGCACTTCCTTTATTCTTGCATCATATTGAGCAGCAATCACATTTTCCTCCATTTTCATATTATCAAAATTTCCTCTGAGGCTTTCTCTTTTTTCTCTTTGGACATTTTGATCTCCTCCATAGATGTCTGATAGGGCTTTCCACATTTTTAATGCAGTGTCGCATCCTTTGATATCATCAAATTCAGCATAGCTGAGTGCAAAAGCAATTTCCAGCATTGTCTGATTGTGTTCCTATTTTTTTTTCAAATCTTCTACAGTAAAAGTGCTAGTTGGATCAACATGTTCAGTAACAATTAAATTTTGGGCATAGTCTCCTATGGATCCAAGATGTAGCTTCATCAAACTTTTCCATGCAAAAAATTTGTCATTGTTGAGCTTGGGGACTTCTCTCTTATGCATTTTGATCTTTTCTACTTATAGTCCCCTTAAACTGAATCAACAGTTCAGCTCTAATACCAATTGTTAGAATTCTTTAGAATAACTAAGAGGTGGGGTAAATCAGTTATCCAAGGTCCAAATGCCCTAATAATACTTTTTTCACAACTTATAATGAGCCCATAAACTTTTCATCCATTCGAACATAAATCAATTAGCAAATTACAGTAAATCAAAATGCAGGTATAAAACATGCAAGATCAACACATGACACAGTGATTTACATGGAAACCCAATTTGAGAAAAACCACCAATAACATGCTACTTGATTTTCACTCTTCTAAAGTGATGCCCTATTAAAATCCTACCCTCTTAAAGGGTTACAACACACTATTAAATGTGACCTTGTTAGAGGATTTCATAATACTGTTAGGAATGGGCCTGATCAAAGGACTTTAGAACATTCACTTGGAATGTCACCCTGTTAAAGGATTTATAACAAGGCTATTAAACCAACCTAAGTCCATAGGGTTTAAACTATCTGTTACAATTGCTAGAGAGTAACAATAATGGCCTTTTGATCTGATACAACTTACAACATACTTTGCAGATTTTAGATCACACTTTAGTTCAATCCTTTGCTTGGATTTAATCACTTCAACTCTGATAGCTTGTCATCTCAAGCTTCATCTCCTTGAGTCTTCTTACTCATCCTACCAATGTGATCATATCTATGGTCATCTATTGAAGTAGAGTAACGGTGCTCTCTTACTCCTTATCACCTATTTCAACACTTATGCTTTCATGCTTGACCTCCTCTCTCTCACTTCATAAACTTATGACTCCTTAAATAGAAATCTGGTTTGCCTTTGTCGCTCAATTCTCCCTCTCCAATTTTAGGGTTTCAAATGGATTAGGTAAGATACAATGTATCTACCCCATATCTTGCTCTTATCTAAAAACTTCATCTAGAGTCTAGTTGTATTCTCCAAAAGCATTTTACATGGTGTTCTGTGCCACCAACTCATCATTCTTATCATCTATTTAATTCATAGAATTCTAGATAACAACCTTGTTAGCTTAGTTCTGGTGAATCTTCAATTTTTCAAATAATGAGGCAACTCAGCACTATTGGTTTACTAATTCTTAGTACCTCTATTTTACTTGGCACTTGATTTTTGCTCGACACTTCAGTCTGTTCGACACTTGATTCTTCTTAGCACTTGATTCTGCTTGGCACTTGATTCTGCTTGACATTTGAAGTTCACTCAAGACTTGAAGTTGAGCTTGCTCGGCTTCCTCTCTACTTAGTTAGGCTTTACAAATTTCTGACCTAAAACCTTACACCTTTGATATATTTCAATGTGCCCATTCTTTGTGTCTTAGAGTATGTCATTAATACACTATTTTATCAATGGCTTAGCTTATCCTTGTACTTCATTACAACATCATAACTTCAACCTTTCTCTAGGTGTTCTAGTTACATCTTTATTGATTGCCTCCTCCTTGTCAATCAACCAATTGATAGTATTTGGAGCATTAAAGCAATTGTCATTCCTGCAAGTAGCAAGTTTGACATCAATGACAAAACAATAATTGAGAACATTCTTTACTAGTTCCTTATGATCATTTCCAGCAATCTCCCTCATGATCTTTTCAACCATTTCCAACACTACCATGATCTAACTCTTCACCATGGTGCAAAGCACCTAACCCTCTTTATTTTCATGATGTAATAAGGATCTCCCTATGACCCATCCACCTTGTAATGGACACAAGATCCCATGGTGCAACTATAAGCCTTGGGCATTAATTGGTCCAATAAGTAGATTTTTGGTCATTTTAATATTTTCTAGATATGTCTATGTGCTTAGAACATTAATAAGCTTCCTAGGAGTGAGTAAAGTCCATTTGTAAATATTCTTGCAATAAAACTTGTTGTAAGCATAAAATTGCTAAAAGTTGCTTAGAATTTTTTTTTTTTTGTTGACAACTTTTTGAAATGTATCTTCCAATAGTTCAAAATTTTCAAGGGGTGGTTAAACCTATTGGAAATTTCCTATTTAGGCTCAAAGTATTCAAGGATGGTGAGGGTGTGAAGATTCAATTGTATTTTTCTCCCAAAGTCAATAAATTTTTTTGATTTCCTGTGCAATTTATTGATTTTTTTCCCTACTCTCTCTCCCTCTCTCCCATCCCATACGAGGTGCCACTACCTACTCTCTCTCACACTCTCATACTCTCTCCCATCTCCTACTCTCTCTCTCACACACACATTCCCATTACCTCCTCTCCCACTCCCTCTCCCACCACCTACTCTCTCTCCCCTCTCCCATCTCCTAGTCTCTAGATTTTTCACACACACTCCCATCCCCCCTCTCTCTCCCTCTCCCACTCTATCTTGTACTACCTACTATCTCTCTCTCAAGTACTCTCACCCCCTGTCTACTTTCTCTCTCCCATCCCCTACTCTCTCTCTCTCTCTCTCTCTTTCCCATCCTATACAAGCTCTCTCTGCCACCCCCTACTCTCTCTCACACTCTCACACTCTCTCTCCTATCCCATACTCTATCTCTCTTACACACATTTCCATTCCCCCTCTCTTTCTCTCTCCACTCCTTCTTGCACTGCCTACTCTCTCCCATCCCCTACTTTGTCTCTCTTACATACAATCCCATTTCCCCCTCTCCCTCCCACTCCCTCTCCCACCACCTACTATCTCTCGCTCTCTCACTCTGTCTCTCTACCACCCCTACTCTCTCTCACACTCTCTCCCATCCCCTACTCTATCTCTTACACACACTCCCATCCCCCCTCGCTCTCCCTCTCCCACTCCATCTCCCATTTCCTACTCTCTTTCTCTCCCATCCCCTACTCTCTCTCCCCTCTCACATTCCCAACTCTCTCTCTTTCACACACACACACCCATCCCCCCTCTCTCTCCTCTCCCATTCCCTACTCTATCTCTCACTTAATCTCCCTCTCCCACTCCCTCTCCCACTGCTTACTCTCTCTCTCAATCTCACTCTCACTCTTACTCTCTCTCTCTCTCTCACACACTCTCTCCCTCTCTACTCTCTCTGCCACCTCCTACTCTCTCTCACATTTTTACACTCTCTTCCATCCCCTACTATCTCTCTCTTACACATATTTCCATCCCCCCTCTCTCTCCCACTC
This sequence comes from Cupressus sempervirens, assembly GCA_028749045.1. Lineage (NCBI taxonomy): Eukaryota > Viridiplantae > Streptophyta > Pinopsida > Cupressales > Cupressaceae > Cupressus > Cupressus sempervirens. The sequence goes on from CM053791.1 coordinate 225,242,738, forward strand.
CTACTCCCTCTCCCATTGCCTACTCTCTCTCGCTCTCTCTCTCTCTCTCTCTCCCATTTCCTACTCTCTCTCCCTCTCCCATCCCCTACTCTCTTTGAAGCTACTCTCTCTCCCCCCTCTCCCATTCTCTACTCTCTCTTTTTTACATAGATGCACTCTCATCCTCCTCTCTCTTGTTCTACCTCTCCCACTCCATCTCCCACCACCTACTCTCTCTCTCTCCCCCATCCCCTAGTCTTAATCTCTCTCTCCCAGACTATACTCTCTCTCTTGGCATCCCTTAGTCTCAATCTATCTCCCACCTTGTACTCTCTCTCTCTCTCTCTCTCTCTCTCTCTCTCTCTACCACCACTACTCTCTCTCTCTCACACTTCCTCTCTCTCCCATCCCCTACTCTCTCTCTTACACACATTCTCATTCCCCCCTCTCTCTACCTCTCCCACTCCCTCTCCCACTCCCTCTCCCACTACCTACTCTCTCTCTCCCATTCCCTACTTTGTCTTTCTTACACACACTCCCATTCCCCCTCTCTCTTCCTCACACTCCCTTTCCAATTTCCTACTATCTCTCTCTCACTCTCTCTCTCTCCATACTCTCACTCTCTCTCTATGACCCCTACTCTATCACACTCTCTCCCATCCCCTACTCTCTCTTACACACACTCCCATTCCCCACTCTCCCTCCCTCTCCCACTACCTACTCTCTTTCTCTCCCATCCCCTTCTCTCTCTATCTCTCTCTCCCCTCTTCCATTCCCTACTCTCTCTCTTTTACACACACACCCATCCCCCCTCTCTCTCCTCTCCCATCCCCTACTTTGTCTCTCACTTGTTCTCCCTCTCCTACTCCCTCTCCTACTACTTACTTTGTCTGTCTGTCTCTCTCTACTCTCTCTCTCTCTCTGCCACCCCCTACTCTCTCACACGTCCTCTCTTTCCCATCCCCTACTCTTAATCTATCTCCCCCATCTTGTACTCTCTCTTTTTCACTCCTACTCTCTCTCACACTTCCTCTCTCTCCCATCCCATACTCTCTCTACCACCCCTACTCTATCTCACTTCCTTTCTCTCCCATCCCCTACTCTCTTTCTCTACTCTCTTTTGCTCTTGGTTTGCATCTCTTCTTATTTCTCTATGCACTATTAAGGTCTCAATAGTGCTTGTGTATTATTGAGACCAAAATTAAAAAGATTTAAATAGGAGGTGCATGCTACAGGGAGTATGTGCTATTCAAAGCTTTGCATTAAAACCAAGCCTAAGGCTTGGTTTTTCCTTGGAGATCCAATCCAAAAGTTTGGAGTTTATAATCAGGTCTGAGATGTGTTTTGTTGTAAACATATAAAAATGATTGATTTTTCTTGTGTGCTCTACTTCAAGATTCCTCATGGTTATAAAATCAGGTTACATGACATTGTAGGTTTCTATTTTAGTTATAAAACCATATAATTTATTTTTAATTTGAAATATTTCAAGCCTTTCATCTATAATTTATTTTGAATGTATGTCCATTATATGTTTAAAAACTACCATGTACTAATTGGGTTGTATATTTTAGCTCGTTCATCAAATTTTGCAACAACTTAGTTTTTTAGAAACTCGATGCCATTCTACACACTTTTGAAAAAAAAAGGTTTAATTTAAGACTAGTTTTCAATTATTTCTAAGGGGAGCACATAGAGATTTTATATTTTTGGGATGTGTCTAGTTAAAAAATTCATTAAAAAAATACGCATTATAAAATTACCCAAAAAATCTAGGATAAACTACATAGTGTTTAGTAACTTTTGACAAGAGTGTTTAAAGAATTTCAAAAAAAATGTTAAAAATTTAGGGGGGCCACACTTTTTACTATGTTATATTTTTTTTGGAATAAATAGTACCACTTTCTATGGCCCCCTTTTTTGAGGACCTAAAACTAAACCATATTGATAAAAAAAATAGTAGTTTAGAAACTAGATTTAAAGGACTGGGACTTTTATTTTTGTCATATCTTAAAATTTTGAGTGTAACTATTTTCAAATTCTTGTTGAAGTTTAGAAATTTTTGATTTTAGGAAAAAGGTGTCCACTTATACCCCCTTTTGGCACCACAACTTGGTGCACTTACCGATTTCATAACGAACACAATTGTTTTATAGGTTTCTCTTCATGAAATGACTAAATAATGACAAAATAGATCATATAAAGCTATTAGATAAAGAGTCACATGTTGTTCTTTATTAGTTTGGAAGTAGTGCTTAAAGAAATTGATATTTTGACCGAAGGATTTTAAGTACTTGAGTACTAAATTGGATCTGCTAACTCTTCATTCTAGAATTTTTAGGATGAAATGTGTAGGATGAGAGGAACACCATGACTTCCCATGTTTGTAAAGAGTTGCACTTCTCCCAAGAAACCCATGTTGATTTAGAAATGTCCTCTTAGGTTTTGTGATGGGGGCATTGTAATGTGGCATTTATAAATTTTAGTAGTGGGGTGTTTCGTGAACTATAATAGCATTTGACACATTTTTTGATAAAACATTTGATTACATATATATACATATATATATATATATATATATATATATGAAAGAAAATTCTAAAATCTTCTATAGAATAGTATAAAACAAGGATGCATAGAATCTATTTTCCCTCAATGTGGAATTAGTTAATGTATTAGTAATATATTTTGGCTACATAATTGAATTGCGAATATTTTGAGTAAACACATGTTGTATTATATTTTTGTGTGCAAATACAAAATTGACAATACTACATTTTTTTCATTCTATATTATTTATAGAAATTTAAATATAAAATAGTATGTTTAATTTATTAAATTAAAGAATCACATTATTCATAATTACTATTGGTGTGAGGATAATAAGCTAATACATTTTTTTTCAAATGTAATGGCATTGATATATTATGTATATTGATTTTTTTGTGGTAAATGTGTTGAGATACAACTGTCTTAACCTTTTAGGATTTTACCAGAAAGTTACAAAATTTGTTTGTGTTAGATTTCCACAAGTTTATGCATTGGAAAAAGGTGTATGAATTGTTAGAAATGTGCCTTGTCCATAATAGAATATAGGAAGGCCATTTTTATAGCATAGATGACTCATTATATGACTTCTATGCGGGTATAAACTAGAAGACACAATTATGAACAAGATTTATATTTTAACTTGGTTTTTTTCCCATCTTGGAATTACAAATGTCAAGGACGGGAAACATGTGGTAGCTTTTCCCATTTTCTTTGTAAAACTACAAGTGATTCCTGATGTGTAAAATCATTATATAAGTAGGGCTTAGGGAGGAGTTTGTGTCATCAAGTTTTTTTTGCAAGGATAGGTTGTAGAATGCATCTATTGAAGTTTGAAGTTGTGGTGATGCTATTGTGAGAAGTTGTATTGCAAGTGTATTATAAATTCGATGATTTGATAACATATTGCATAGACTTTGGAGGGTGGGGTTTTTCTCCTATAAGTGGATTCTCCATAGTAATCATTATGTTATGTGTTCATTATTATTTTGATTACTCATTAATGCATTACTTGAGATCTTTTGTGATACTTAAGCTAAAATTTGCATAGTAATTGTCTCAAGATTAGAGTAGGTGGTGTTTTTGTGTACCTTTGCTTCCTTTACATGGTATCAGAGTATGGCTAGTTTTGGTTCTATTTGTCAGGTATAAGATATTTTGATCTAACCAAGGTTCAAGTGAGAGCTTTTCTAGAGTATTTCATTTTTATTTGTGGGATTGAATTTTAGCATAGAATTCTTTCTAATATTTTACAACACTCAACACTCAACATGCTACATTTATGTTTTTTTCCATAAATTTTCCAATCACTATTGGTTGGACAACATTCAAAAATTTGGCCAAACCATCTAAAGTTTCATCAAACTAGCCAAGACAAGTAGACCATTCTTTCATCTCATCTAATTCATATACAACGTTATCAATAGGTACATAAATAATAAAATTGTTAACATAATTTTGAGACAAAGAAGTAGTGGGTATCATGAAGTACTCATTATTTGTAATCCAAAGAGATTTGATACCTGGTGTGTCAAAATTGCAAATGTACTTTAAATTTGAGAATCATGCATTGATTTCTACAAAAGATGGGCAATTCATGAGAATGGAAATAATGGCCTATGTTGGACAAACATTATTGAGTTATAGTTGTGTAAAGAAGAGATTGGGAAGATCTAACATGGTTGTGTTATCATTTTTTGGTAACTTTATCTTAGTAGGATGATTGGGCCATAATTTGTTAAAAGATCATTTAGGAATTGCAAGTCAAGATAAAGTAGTTCCTCTACTTGAATTTCTTCACTTCCATTTCTCAAATTACTTGTGTTAGAATGCCTAACTCATATTGGATTGAGTACCAAGATATTTTGTACTATAGAAATTGAGATCATGGGTTCTAGGTTAACGATAAGAAAATGACTAGACTTAGAACATTTTTTTTTTTGAATAAAGAAATGAGTGAGGGTTTTTGAGAGGTGAGATAAGAGTTATAAAATTATATGGATAGGTTTCAAATATAAATAGGGTGTTTTTTTGTTTTGGAAGAATAAAGTTATGGCAATCAATTTATTTTAAATTTTAATTAAAACTCTTTTCATCTAAAAAAATGGAATGATTCTGACTTCAATTTTAAATATATGAATATTGAAAATTATAATTTTATTTTTTAGACAAAAGAGGACAAGCCACCATATATATTATTATTAAACTTATTCAAAGGACTCCCCAATGGAAGAACTAGAAAGAAACCCCAGGATCGTAGCCATTTACATATAATACTACAAAAAATATTTTTACATATTTGGAGATTCTTTGAAATGTGGTAAGCCATTAAAAAATTACGAGAAAACAAGGCACCCATAAAAGATTCACAATTCCATAGATTATAGTTTTGAATGGCCCTCATGAGTTTATCTTCTCCTATTAATTATGGATGCATTACCGTATTCACTAGTAATATTAAAAGATCCACTAATTGCATCACATCAAGAGAATTGGACAAGAATATTGAAGCCAAATGTGAGGGAAATAGAATTTGTGCAAATTTTAGTGAAAGAACATTCTCACAAGTTAAGATATGGTGACATAATTTTTGTGTTAAGATATATGATAGTTGCAAATTGTGTGACACTCTCTTAATACATGCCAAAATTATAACCATTGAGCCACCTTCCATGCCAATAAAGTGATAACCTCCCTATTTTTCCAGAACCAGACTGATGAAGAGAGCAAAAAATTCTACTAAATTATTTGTTCCTAGAGGCAGGGGATCTACTTTAATTTCTAGTACCTTATGATATTGATACTGAATACATGCTCCAACTCCTAAACTACCTAGATTATCCTTCAATGATCCATCAAAATTTAGTTTAACAAAATTGGTTGTTGGTGGGATCTAGTGAACATTGTATCTATTTGTTGTAGATGAGGCATTTTCTTTTAAGTTCCAACCAATAGGAATGGTTAAATGTTTTCAATGATGAAGGATGTTTGTCTCCCATTGAGACAGAATTGGGTTACATTTTTGAATAGAATGGTTACAATTTACCTCTTCAAATATGGATTTTTCAATGGTGGTAAGAAAAAATTCAATAGCTAAAGGCCTCTCCCAAAAGATTATTTTGTTACACTCCCACCAAATTGCCCAAACAATGATCACTAGGATGTAGATCCAAAGGAGTGAAAAAAAAGAGTTGGAGTATAGCTGATGCCAAGATTAGAATAGGTCTCACAATTTATTTCGAAGAGGTGTGGAATACTGAAGCTTTGCTAGAACACACATCCAACATTTCTGGGCAAAGGCACAATTCAAGAAAATATGGTCTCCATCTTCAAGTTCTTGATAGCAAAGGTGACAATTGAATGGTTGTGAAATATGGAGTTTCGATAATTTGTCACTTGTGACTACTCTTCTTCTCAAAGCTAACCATTCAAAGAAACAAGCCTTAGGTAAGGTGAAATTAGTTCTAGCAAAAGGAGAAAGCCAGGAAGGAACTTTATTATTTTTAATCTTTTGAATAAGCATGTATCCTTCTTTAATTGAATAAGATGCATTTTTGCCAAGGGTCCAAATTACTCAGTCCTCCTTCCCGAGATATAAACTACTAGTGTTGAGAAGATTTGAAGAAGTCTATCTTGATCAATAGGAGAGATAGAAAATTCACTTGGATCCTTCCAAATCACTTTTTTTGAAAATAAAAAAATTGTTGATACAAAGTCTATCAAATATTTGCTAAATATTTCTTAAATGTATTTGATATGTTCCTCTGAAACTTAACAAAAAAATGTTGGCACAATTATAATTTTAAAAATTGTTATATGCATCTTATTTTAAGATTCTAATTATTTAAAATATGAAAACAAACTATGATTAGATATTTATAGAAATAATTTTCTGTATTTAAAAAAAAATTCCACTCCTAGTGATTGACAAAAGAGTTAAAATCATAATGTATAGAAGATACTAAATATTTCTTAAATGTATTTGATGTGTTTCTCTAAAACTTAATGGAAAAAATGTTGGGACAATTATTAAATTAACTAGTGTCATGCAGTGGCTTGTATTTGCCACAAGTTGTTAAAAAAAGAAAAATGTCCAAACTTTAATAGTTGTATTATACCATTATTTTTAATTTTTTATTTAAATTGAAGTTTAGAAAAGCCTTTTGAAGGAAAGAACTTGTAGAAAATTCTCCACATCATCACCTAGAAAAGATAACATTCTTTGGAAGACCTAACAACATCCTAAGTAATCTACTTTAATCCACAAAGCAAAAATGGGCAAATAAGAAAGCCAATTTCAAAAACATGATCATAGAACCTCCATTACATCAAATTTATTTTAAGATTGTAATTAGTTGAAACATGGAAACAAAATATGATTAAATATTTGTAGAAGTAATTTAAAAAAAAAAATTCTCCCACTTCCAGTGATTCACAAAAGAGTTGAAATAATAATGTATAGAAGATGTTAAGTATTTCTTAACTATTTGATTTGTTCTCAAAAACTTAATGGAAAAGATGTAGTGGTCTATATTTCTCATAAGTTGTAATAATTTATTTTTAAGGGTTAAACTTTAATATTTATATTATATCATAATAATATTTACACATTTTTTTCTAGGTTTAAAGAGGGCTTACGGAAGGAAAATAAGTAAGTTGTTATAAATTAAGGTTTATGAAATAAATTAAACAAATATAAGTAGAATATAGATAATAACAGTTTGATGGCAAGAATTGACTTAAATGAAATGTCCATATAATATTAAAATAAAAAAATTGAAATAATTAAATTAGTATAAAAGTAATGTATAATAGTATTTTAAACATTTTCTGTATGTTTTATATATAAATAAAATATAACTATGGAAAAAATGGTGAAGTAGTGAGTTGAATAGTAGTTGTAGAAAAATATTTTTAGAGTCCAAATTAAATGAACTAGTTACATATTATTTAACATGACTAGAACCAAGAGTTAGAAGTGAGATAGTTAATCTAAAAAACTTAAACTTTACATATATTTTAATATATAGGAGAATTTTAGAATATTGACTAATAATATGGGTACATGTAGTGCTTTTTCCAAATTTTCTTCTATAACATGCAAATATATTAGCCAATCTAAGTGCATTAAAATAATATAAACGATTTAAGAAATTAAAATATTCACATAAATGCTTTAGAAAAATATAGAGTGATAATAAAAACTTCAAATATTTGCATCTTATTGGATGAAAAAAAAAAAATATTAGTCACTAATTAAGGACAAGTGATTGAAATAGCCTATGACAAATACAGTAATGTGGGAAAACTATGATTAAATGAGGTTGTAGGTAATTATTATTTTTCTTCTGAATTCATAAAATTAAAAACATTTATCAATCAAAGAAAAGTCTAGAGCCCACATTACAATGATAAGACTACAATGTTAAAAAAATTTAAAAAAATACAATTTAGAAGCTTAAGAAAACTACCTCCATGCATAAGGGAAATGCATTTCCAATTGCATACTATAAAGGAGCACAAAGGCATAAGTTTGAGTTTAGCTAAGCAAGTAAATAAGCCAAATAAACCTCCTCAAATTAGAAGTAGTATAACTCATTCTAATGAAAGATGTCAAAATATAAGAGTAGAAGACAATAATAACAAGTAAGAAAATACTGTAATATTTTCAAATAGAAATCAAAATTAATTGTGAGAAACAATTATTAATTCTTATTATTTTTATTTAATATTGATTAATATATAATCAATGAATATAACAATGAAAAAGTTGATAGACAATTTTTCATTATTCAAAAAATAATTAGAATTTTATAAGAGTATATTCAAAAAAAATTCATTGTTTTTTATATCTAACTCTTTCTTTTGTTGACACTCTTAGGCCACCATGATTTGAAACTTTTATCTATCATTGATGTCACTATTAACAAAGAAGTCCTTCCTATGTATCTAGGAAAACAATTGGTTAATCACATGGGTGATATTCACTTAGATAGTAATCTACCTTCTTTTGCAATGGAGTTCATTTAGGGCCTTGCAGTGTGATTGTTTATAAACAAACTAGAAATCACTTATGTTTATAATAGATACACTAAGAGATATATATACATACACACATATAATTAATGAGACTATTTAGATTTTTTTTAAAAATAACCTAGATCAAAAGAAATTTTAAAACTATAGATCTATTTTTTTAATGACCTCTCATATTTATTATGCCTATCCATTGCACACTAAGTTACCATTTCTAGTAAAATGATAAATTGAAAGCATGCACACTTTTGATCCTTAGTTGCACTATATTGTATTGTTAAAAACTCCCATACATTAGTCAAAATTCTATAGTAATAGATTGTATTGTATTTTTTAACACTTCCATACATTAGTCAAAATCCAATAGTAATAAAAAAAATATAAACATATGTTTTAAAAATCAATATAATTATTTTTTAAAGGTTGTAAATGGACTACAAATGGCTTCCTAGCTTTGGAATGAGTTTTACTAGATGTGTATTTCTTAAGATGTAGTCAAACCTTCTTATTTGAACAACTTGTCAATAGTTTCATGTCCATTACAACCTAAAAATTTGAGGACCTCATCGACAAAAAGTTTCCGACTAGTATTTATTGAACACAAGGGTAGTCTTGTGAGTGAACCACATCATTTCCCTCTAATTCATAATGATTTTCACCTACAAAGCTACAAAATATCTCATGTCTGTTTGACTTTAAAAATATGGAGATTTTGATGAAAATTAAGCTGAGAACTATTATTTTTAGTAAATTTGTATAGTTTTCTCTCCTTATGTAAATATTTAGAAAATAATGGGTTTACTAACTAATTAGTTAGAGTAGGGACAATTATTTATTTAAATTAGAATCCTTTTACAAGAAACTAGAATCCAATTTTGTTATTGGTTGTTGGTTTCTTTTTAATCTCAACCATCAATTGAGAATCAGTCACAATCATTGATTTTTCTATGAGAGTAGTATATAAGGGTGTTAGTGGGGCACTTGAACAGCACAAGTTATAGAAGTATTGTAGTGTTAGCAAGGGAATAGTAATAGCGTTGGGGATAGTAGTGGAGGAATATCAACAAAATAAATTGGGAGGTTATCAGATAACTTTCAGTAAGAGAGGAGGAATTTTACATCTCTTGATTTGTTGAAGTTAATATAATTCCTTATCTATAGAACTCTTTTTACCTTAGGTGATCTTCTAGTGATGATTGTCCAAAAATATTGTTTCTTTGCATTGTTGATTTCTTTTAGTATTTTGGTGAACTCGCAGTTGTGTTGTTCTTGAATATTAGCTATGAATTAAGTTTTAACATTTAAATAGTTATTTAAAATGGGAGATTAATAATTAATTTCTGCAATAGTAATTTTCACATGTTAGCCAATCAGTGTTGAGAGTAGAGAAGTGTTTACCTAGGAAACAATTAAGGTTTTATTAAAACTAGCTTGATTTATTTAGATCTGATTGTTTTATCCCTTGAGATGTTTTAAGTTGGTTTGAGAGATCAAGATATATTGGATGATGCCTCAAGTTTTGGTGTTTGAAAGGAAAAAATTTATTTAATCTTGGAAGAAAATGGTATCAAGGATTATGTTACCATTGTTGTAGTTATACATACAGATGTGACACAACTTGCAACATACAAGAGGAAGAATGCAAAGGTCAGAAGGATAATTGGTGATGGCATGAAGGATTATATTGCTCCATACATCTTAGAGCTAGATATGGTGAACAATATGTAGTATGTAATTTTCAATATGTACTGGAATGTTACCACGAATAAGAAGATGATTCTTAGATAGAAGTTAAAGATTATCTAGATGAACTAGGGAGAAGACATCATAAGTAACCTAATAATGCTTAGATATTTCAGGGATAAGTTAGCAACTATTAATAAAATTAATTTTTAACTAGATTTTATTTTCTTTCACTTTAGAAATAAGAAAGGCGAAGAAGGAAACATTAAGAGTTACAAAATAAATGATCAAGGTTAAACATGAAGATAGAATGAGATATATGAAAAAATTGAATTGTGGGCATTGTTGTGCTTTTATAATGCACACCACATTTTGATTCCCCTTGTTTCAAATCCCTTATGACACTTCTATTCTAGAGCCTTGGTTAGTTTGGACCCTTCCCTACATTTAGGTCAAACCTCAGAGTATTATGGTGAAGGGTTGGGCAGTCAGAGAGAAGGAAAAAAAACTAAATATATTGACTATTTTATTTTAAGTGCACACATTTGCATGTGTTCTAAGTGTACACATACACACTTTATCCCACTCTGGGGATGCATACATGTGCATGCCTACACCTTCCCTATGGATTTTTCCCCTAGGCCTATATAAACCCACTCCCCCCTTCTTACCTTTCCTCACTTCACTCTCACCTCTAATCAGACATCACACCTCCCAAACTTGTCACCCTCTACAGACATGCTAGTCTACATCCCCTATACACATGCAACTAAGGTAAAAATATATCGAAGATGGGTGCATGTTCACACCTCTCCAAAACCCAAAAATACTAAAACAACATAAAACATAAAACATAAAACATAAACCAAAGGCTAAGACACTCTAATGAGGTGGGTTCTCTAAGGAGGAGATTGAATATGAGGAATACTCCCTCTTGACAAGTTCCAAAGACCATCCCTAAAGAATAGGATGAGGAAGATGTGTAATAGATTGAATTTCTATTCAAATACCTCCATCCACTCCAAGAGATCCTATCAAACTAGAAACTTCAAAATATAATCAATAGAAGTGGATAGCAAAGATGGAAAGTGAAGGAACTTATGTCTTTGACCTCTTAGACTTTGATTACTTTCCATTGGGAAATGATATGGTGAGTGAGAATATAGGAGATATTTCCAGGAGTGAGCCATTAGGAGAGGATTGGAATAAATTCCATCCTCTTTCTCAAGGACCTCTTGGAATTTCATCACCACTATAATAGGATATGACAACCATTTTGGGTAAAGGGTTAGTAACTCCGCCTCCTCGAGCTACACAAGAAAAAGTAGAAGGTCCAAAAATTGAGGAGAGAGACTACTGGCAGATTCATCATGATGAAGTATCTGAGGAGGGGAAAATATTAGAAGAAACTCAATAGAATCACCTAGATACAGAGACTAGATCCTTAGCCCAATAGAGCACATAAAATCCTTTTGAAGGTCTTCCTCGACATGAGAAGAATAATCAATTGGATCGTATACAAGAGGAGGGAAAGAAGGAATTACTAAAAGAAATAAAGAATCTTGAGCCACCTAATGGTGATATTAGAAAACTTTCCTTCATCGTGAAGAATTAAGATCTAGGCCTTCAGTTCATATTTCTATTCCTCCTCATGTTGACATCAAAGAACTAACTCTTAAAGATTACCACATAAATGAAGTCATGCTAGGAAAGTCCACAGTGGGCGTGTCCAATGTTTTGATTACTACAAACATGAAGGATGTATTTCAACAAATGGATCAAGATGAATTAAAATTGATAATATACTATGAAAGAAAAATGAGCTACTCAGACGATACCTGAATGAAGCAGTTGGAGCTATTGACCTAGAAAATCTAGAGGACTCTCTTGGAGTTGCACTAGGAAGAAAAAAGGTAGGGTTGCAGATCTGATACATTTTTAGAATCATGCTAGCAATGGTTTGACAATTTTGAGGAGAGGGGAGTGTAGATAATATAGAGTAATTTAAACTTGTTGCACATCATCGAATAAAATGTCGACGTGTTGGTTTCTAAGGTTAACCAAGTTTTTCTGCTAACTAATGAAGTATGTAACTAGGTCATAAGTACTAGATGCTAATAGAAGTATACATTGTAAAGGAATTGGATAAGCTTGATGATTGAATAAAGAAGACATACATAGGTAAAAAATAATGGAGTGATTACATGATGGAATCTAGCAGATAAAAGGCAAAGCTCAAGAGCAATTTTTGGATGTGGAAAAGTACTATAACTCCACTAGCTTTGAGATGTTTGAGGAGGGGTAAAAAATAGCTTTTTGTGGTGCCATCAATAGTCCAACCATTTAGAGGAACTTTTGAAGATGATTCAATAGAATATGATGTTAGACAAGCACTTATAATTGAAGAGGCATTGTTATAACTAGACACCAAGCTTGAGGATTTTGCAAAGACACAAATATATGTTAGGATCTTCTGGCAGAAACTAAAGAGTAAGTATGAGGCTTTAGATTTAACAAAAGCCAGTCAAGTAGTAGAGATAATAAATAAATTCAGGAATGAACATCTTGAAATCATTTTGGTATAAAGGGGAAGAGATCCCAAATGTTGGAAATTTAGTTTTGACACTTCGAAGATTTTTTTGATTTTTGGAGCCTCTCACCAAGGTGCACATGTGCAATTTTTACAAATATGCACTAATAGTTTGTAAGATGAAGTCATGCACCAAAAATTAATTGCCAGCTCCTAATTTAGAGTATTACATGCATTGGAAACACATTTTGGTAGTAGTTCATCTCTCATAGACACCTAAAGAAGGCTAAGCTTTCATTTATAAAGCTCTTATAGACTTCTAGGTCATCTCATGGCTTCCTTCTTCTTATACTGTTATTCTTTCACTCTTCTGTATCATGTAAAGGCTCATTAACCTATTGTTAACTATAAACAAGGGTGGATACTTAATTAGCACCATTTAGAGAATCAATTTGTATATAACTAGATTTGTTTAATTAGTTTTTAACATAAGTTTTCATTTCAAGAGCTCTCACTCCTACCATAAAGGAAGGATATGATTTCTTATAAACATATGGCTGTAATATCTACTCTGGGCCTTTATTTTGATGCAATAATATATGCTATTAGTGGTCTCATTTTGAGTGTAGATATTCTTTCCAGAGTATGTTATTTTAGTGAATGTTCATAAATAATAATGAAGAAATTAGTTTTATTGTGTTGTTGTAAAATTGCAATATTTTAGTTATAATATTTTCCTTGTGTTAATGAATTCAATTGTTGTGATGAAGGATCATGTTTTTTCTTGCATAGCATTTTGTCTTGTGTGAGAAAACTTTACATGGCCTTGTGATTTGATGAAATGTAAAGAATCTTTTGGTTATCATGGAAGTTCACATCAAAAAATACATTAGTGAAGTTGACAAAGTGTTTCTCATAATTTCATTGGTTTCCTACCTATATTCTTTGAATAATTTAATTCGTAAATGTGTTGTTACCTTGGCTTATGTTTGTTAGGAATCCCCCTTTCAATTATTTTCTTTAAATCTCTTATTACTCTATCTTTGTTATTTTCTTTTCAAACACTAAGTTAAAATAGAAATTCATATAGTTGCATCAATAAGTTTTATTCATCATACAACAAAAAATACGAAAAATATATATCTTTTGTGGTGTTATATGAAAAAAAAAAAGATTGTCTAGATTAGTTGCAACTAGCAAAGGCCTCGTCATGAACATACACATTTATCTTCAATTGAGTTACCCAGTAATTTGAAAAACCTACCTAGATCCTTGGATTGTGTCCATGATTAGATTTTCAAGAAAGAGATCCAAAAGGATTTATGTTGTTCAACATCATGGAAAATGAAAGTTCAACAAACATGATGAACATCTCCTTCAACAATTTTGTTTTCCATGAAGGGAGATGTATCCCATAATCAGTGTAATCACAATTGCCCCACAAGGTCCAACCAAAACATATACATCTATATGTTGACATCAAGTCAAGTTTGTTATAGTGATAACACTTATTTAGATTATGTATGGTTACTGAATACTTTAGTGGTTACCAATCTTCATAGTTTCTACTGAGTTAACAGTTCACATGAAGCAGAGTTAGTGTTTACTAAGTGTAGTGATGGTAAATGTGTTTCTACCAAGTTGCATAGTATCTACCAAGTCACCAATGTAGACTGAGTTTGAGACTACCTCTGAGATGATTAGTATGGACCAACCCTCCACTTCTACCAAATGCATGATGATGCTGAGTAACAACAATGGATGCCATATATCAGAACTTCATCAAGTCTATCTTTAGAACTCATATATCTACATTTGGGCCAAGTTTGTAATATTGTTGTTAACTTGTGTATTGGCTGACCTTGTAATTATGTGAATTGGGTTGGTATATATGTAATGTATTGTATCACACCCAAGTGTAGTCACAATAATAATTTTGATGTGAAAAATATGAAAAACATGCAAATCTAAATCAACAACAGAATAAAGTGTCTTGCAAGTTCATATTAGGATCAACATTGTTACATCTATCACATAGAGGTGATTAGTACTTCAAGATCTCAATTAGCAATTTAAGAGTAAGTAAGAGATCTATTGTTTCATCCAAATAGGTGAATCAACTTCAAATCCTTTAACAGGGTAGACTTAAAAATCTTTTTCTTTAAATCTCTTTACTGAGTGCATACTTAGCTATATGTTTGTAAAACCTCTAATAAGACTAGTCCTAATTGCTCCTAATAGAGAAGATCATCAGAAGTGATCATTGTATGCCTTAACAAGCCAACTTTATGCTACAATACTAAAGTGTCATGAGTATCATTTCCACCCCAGTTTTACTTTCTATTTGGAAGGTTTCTGGGTCACCAAATTATCATGTTCATGTGTTATGCATGTTTTATTTTCAATTTCTCATACATATAGTTAGATTTGAATTCATGAAGTAAATGATTACTGGATTATTGCAACTAAGATCTAAACCAAATAAAGTTTTAAGGTTACTAATTTACCCCTCCACTCTTAGTAACCTAGCTAGTGTTGAATATTTCCAACAATTGGTATCAGAGCTTCTTGGTTCTTAGGATAAAGCTTGGTAGCTTGAGGAAAGATCAAGGAAAATGGAGATATTCAGACTTGACAAAGAAATTGAAAATGAAAAGGTAGATCTAGAAATGGCCATTACACAACTCATGGAAGCAACCCCTAAAAAGAAGGAATGAAATTGCAAATTAGATGAATGATCACTAGTACATTGAAGAAAAGATTGAAGATTTCCTCCCTTCAAGTAGCTTAGATGAAGAAAATAATAAAATCAAAGAACTCCTATAGAAGAATGGATCTCTACAACAAGAAATAAGAAAACTCAAAAGAGAACAAGAAATTCAGTCAATAAGATTATGTGAAATCTTAGAACAGAGAAATAAGGCCAAACAAGACTTGAATGGAAGGAACAATGAAACTCAAAATCAATCCCTTTAGCATGAATACCTTATTGATCAAATCTCTAATGCAAATGAAGAAATCATGACTCTGAGAATACAAAATGAAAGGATAAGAAATAATCTAAATTTTGAAAGACAAGTCAATGAAAGAACAAGAAATGAACTAAGATATGAAAAGAAAACTAGTAAAACATTGAAAAGTGACCTAAACACTAAAAAACAAGTCAAATAGGGGACGATGAAATCCCAAGTAGACTTGAATCAATCAAATCAACTAAATGAAAAGAATCTCTATAGAAAAAAGGGTAAAATAGGTCTTAGATACAAAGACATAGGTGACTTCTCCAAACAATGTGCTCAAAAAAATTGGAAACCCACTGTGGCAAGATAAGTCATACGTCAAACAAATGTTGGAGTAATGGAAAAGAAAAATTCAATGGTAAATGTTACAACAATCAACATGGTCACAAGGCTAATGAATGTAAAGAGAAACTAAAATTTGAAGGCAAATGTCACAAATGCAAGAAACAAGGTTACAAGGCATCAGAGTGCAGAACTAAGACATTCAATCCAATAGAGAAAATTGTAAAAGAAATATTTGGTTGGGACTATAACACCTAGTGCATATGTCATTACTATGGAGAATATGGACACATTGGCATGAATTGTGTTAAACATCATACAAAGAAGAGAGATACCACCATAAGATGTTATAATTGCATAGAACTTGGTCATCTAGCCAAGAATTGCATGAATATAGGAAGAGTTGAAGATGAAAACAAAGAAAAACTAGATAACATCATAAAGCAAATAAGGCAACAATGGATTCCTAAATCTACCAAGAAAGCTAGTTCAAGCAATGATGGTCATGTCACTCAAGATATGGGTGACTCCACCATTTCCAACTAGATTCACAAGTGAGAATTGGAACTAAGTTATCATGATCACATCTAAACAATTCCAAAATTAAAAGAAAGCAAGGTTCAAATTAGTATTCAAGATATAAGGGGATCACAAAAGATTAGTATCAGTTATCACTGAGTGAGGTTGAGTCATGGACTTTATCAAGAAAGGTCGAAAGTAACTAATCATGAATGTTTGGCTACCAAGATATGATGTATTTATTAAGTTTTTTGAGAAAATAGTGGATGAAAGTTTGTTGTATGTGATGATGTCATCGTAACTATTTCTGTACTAAGTATTAATGAGATTTTTTTATCAAAAGGTAGGCAAATGACTTCATTTTTCACTCTAACCAACAACCTTGAATAGAATTTGCAAAAAAAGATTTTTGAAGATTTCTTTTATTGAGTGATCATGGAATCTAGTAGTAGCAACAAGGAAAAGAAAGGATCTAAAATGTTGGTACGAGGTGTTAAATGGAAAGCCCCCGATTTCAAGCTTGTACCGACAATTGCTAAAGCTCTTAATCCAAATAGAGCACAATTACAAATCACTCCTAAGGTACTTCTCATCAATGACATGTGAACTCATTTTAAGTGTTCAATTAAAGAAATTGGAACCCTAGAAATGGATAAAGCCCTTGGTCAGCTATGTGTGAATGTTGTACTTAAACTAGAGCATAAGCACTTAGAAGAAAAAGGTTTAACCCACATTCCCCATTTGCCTCAGAGTTTTCAAATCAAATGGATTAGGTATATCCTAAGTCAATTTCATAATGGTCAATTATTGTTGGAGAAACTAGTTTTGATTACAAAGAAAATGATTCACCACATTATCGGCCTCCCCATGCTAGCCAAAGCAAAAGTCACTAAAACCCTAGGTCAAGATGACTTGCAAAAGAAAACCCTAACTGAATGGGATGGTAGAGAAATGAAAATTAGTAGTGTATCTAATATAGAACTAAAATTTGGCATTCATGTGATAGCACACAAGATCTATAACTCAAGTCGACTCAATAGTGTGTCATGTGAAGCAGTTGACTTAGCCTATAAGGTCCTAAAGAAGAATTTGTAATATGACTTAGCAGATTTGTTGTTAAAGTAGTTAAACAAGAATATGGAAAGCATTAAAACATCAAAGAATAACTTGTGCAAATTTGGTTCATTATTGACATGTTTTTTCTTCTATGTTCAAAATATTTTCCCCTCAAGAGGCACAGTTGTATGGAGGAAAGACACACCAATTTTATATCAAATAAATGAGTTTATTGCTGAAATGGGTAAAAAAATTGACAGTATCATAGATAATTATTTTGAAATTTTCAAAGAAAAGATGAATAATAGATTCAAGATACCCAAGTAGTTGATTGAAGATTATAAAGATGGTGTTTGTTTTATGGTTGATAGTGACAGAATATACATCTAGGTAGTAAGACCCCAAATTACATGGGTAAAACCACTTCCATATGAAGTTAATTTTGATGAGGCAAAGGAAATAATTAAAGCTTTGGTAAATGAACCTGTAGATCGAAAGGTACCTCTGTTTGGAACTTATGATGAGGCTAAAGTAAGATTTGAACTTCAGATCAAGCTTCCATGGGTGGTAAATAAAGGAAAGAGGAGGATATAAAAATTGAAAACAAGAATTACCCCTCTTACGATTATCTAAGGAAAAGGAGAAGATAAAGAAGAATTTGAAAAGGAAGAGAAATCTGAAAATGAAGAAGAGCCAAAGAAAACGAAAGGCAAGATGATTATCACCAAGCCATCCAATCCTTCCTTAGCAATATTTACCAAAAGATCAAGGAAGAAGGGTAGTAAAGTTGTGTTTGGTATGCCTCCCCTAACCTTTGAAGAAAGGTTAAATCAATTGAAAGTAGGTATAGGCATAACTAAATTTAAATCATTGAAGTATGAGACTAGGATAGAGGCTGAGAAACAATAGGTGTAGGAATTAGTGCTAACCAATATGGAAAAATGGAAGTATTCCCCTAATCAAATAGCTAGTTAGATCTCCAAGGATATTTTAGATATATTACAGCCAGGATGGGACTCAGCTATGCAAATAGTCAGAGATAATTATGAAGAAACTCAAAGGTAGTTGTTATCAAGCATTACCAATGTTGAGGTAAAAGAATCTATGAAGAGAAATGAAGAAAAGATGACTCTTAGATTCAATACTTGCTTGATTTTGTTAAAAGATATAGAGCATGTAGTTAGCAATGCTACAAATAACTGGAAGAATGTTTATCTCTTCCATAAATAGAGTGACTCTCTAGTAGAAGTCAAGGACGATAGTGAAAGTGATGAAAGAAATGAAGAAGACCCCACTCCATGTGTTACAATTGATGTTGAAGAATATCAGGAGTTAACAAAGGATGATGTAGAAGACAAAGAGGAAGAAATTGAAGAGGAAGCCAAGCAAGAAGAAGGAGAGAGTGATCCAGTCAAGATAGAAATAGAAGTCATAGCCTCCCTTCCTTGCTTTCTAACAAAAAGTACAATATCATCAAGTGTGGTGATAGTATCAGCAGCTCTGATTATGACAACCATTGATACATCAAATTTCCAACCACTCCTTGCTAGCTCTTAGCTTAGCACATCATAGATATAAGTGTTTACCACTTTATTCATCGAGCTATAGAATCCTTCAGTCACTGAGCCAACTTCTACAATAGATATAAAGTGTACCATAATTCTAACTTCTTTAGCAGCAAGTATAGTTTAGGATTCTTTAATTCTTACTACAATTGTACATGCTCTAGTAACCACTTCGATTGTAAATACTTCTATCATTACTTCTCTTGTGAATACCACAATTTTTTTGAAATTTAGTTAATAAATCACTTTTGGATTCTGTAAGTATTCCAATATGTATTCCACTAGTAGGAACTCTACAATTTTTTGCTACTAGTCCTACTGTTTCCCCTATTGCTTCCATTCCAAATCCTAAAGCATTATCTTCAAAGTTAGTTGAGCCAAAGCCTCAATCAAGACTTTTGACTAGTGAAAAGGAAAGAGATATAGATTTGGATGAGGATATTGAAATTCCCAAGTTTGATTTTGACAATGCCATTATAGATCAAATGAGATTAGTTAGTCATCTTCTCCAACAGAAAGCCAAGAAAAAGCAATTAAGAGAAGAAAGAGATAGAGAATATAGGATTATTGAGGATGCAAAGAATATCGTGACCGATGCTATAGGTGTTGAAATTGGTTCTTCTCAACACATTTTGTTGCAATTAGAAGAGGCAATCAAAAACTTCAAGGAAAATTTCAATGGCCAAGATAAGTTAATTGAGAAAGTAGAAAAGAAGTTTTATAACAAAGTGCTTGAGCATGTTGCTCAACAAATTACTATTCAGCAGGTAGAACTTTCTAAAATTTTGACAAATCTTGAAACTTCTCACATAAATTCAACATCACTTTTTGTAAAGCTATGTGATGTTACCAAGTACACTAAGGCAATAAAGAGCAATTTGAGTAAGATTGATGAAGATCTAATTTCTAGTGCTAAGAAGTTGTAGCTTGACCCCAGTTCAAGCTTTGCACATCATATGAAGATCACATTCCTTTTAGATATGCAAGAAAAACTATTGAGATGGGAAGCAAGGATCTAGTCTACACTCATAGACATCTAGAATATGATCCTTCCTATCATGGATACAATGTAGAAGCACATTGCCTTTTCCAAAACATTGAGTTTGAGACAATCTCTGAGATGATCAATATGGACTAGGCCTCAACTTCTACTGAATACATAATAATTTTGAGTAACAATAGTGGATGCCATGTATTAGAACTTTACCAATTCTATCTTCAGAACACGTGTATCTACTTGTATATTGGTTGACCTTGTAATTATGTGAATTGGGTTGGTATATATGTAATGTGTTGCATCACACCCAAGAGTAGTAGTAGTAATAATTTTGATGTGAAAAATATGAAAAACATGCAAATGTGAATCAGCAGTGGAACAAAGTGTCTTGCAAGGTCATATCAAGAGAAAAAAAGTTACATCTATTAGATAGAGGTGATTGGTACTAGAAGATCTCAATCAGCAATTCATTTGTAAGTAAGAGATCTATTGTTTCATCCTAATAGGTGAATCAGCTTCAAATCCTTTAATAGGGTAGACTTAATAGTGTTTTTTTTTAAATCTCTTTACCAAGTGCATACTTAGTTGTATGTTTGTTAAACCTCTAACAAGGTGGGCCTAGCAGTCCTAATTGCTCTAAAGGGCAGATAATTAGAAGTAATCATTGTAAGCCTTAATATGCCAACTTTATGTTGTAGTACTGAAGTTTTGTGGGTATCATCCCCATCCTAGTTTTATTTTTTATTTGGAAGGTTTCTAGGTCATCAAATTATCATGTTCATATTTTATGAATTTTTTATTTGTAGTTTCTCATACATATAGTTAGATTTGATTTCATGAAGTAAATGATTACTAGATTATTGCAACCAAGATTTGAATAGGATAAAGTTTTAAGGTTACTGTTTCACCCCTCCCCTCTCTATAACCTAGCTAGTCTTGAATATTTCCAATAATTTAGATATGTAGATAATAGATAAGGTAAATATTATTAATATCATGATAAACCAAATTTTTATTAATATGCAAGTTAGGAAATTTGAATACTGGTATAATCAAATTTAGAATTATTACACTCATTTAAGGTATCATATTTGAATTCACCATATATCCAATAAAGTTATATAATAATTTCACAATTTTGTGCCTCGTTAAAATAAAATCATCACAACAAGGAAGGAAATTAATGCACATATCTAAGAACTAGTTAAAAAAATCCATAAAGTTAGCTACAAAATAAATAAAAAATAGTATCATCTTGAGATTATATCTTAAAACAAAACTAAAGTATCAAATGAATTTCTCCTAGAATCCTATAAAAAGACATAGGTGTATGATTATTTGATTTGTGATGCCTCCTCCTGGGTAGATGAATAATCATCATTGTAGTCCCTTTAGATCCTTACATAATCAATAGTTTGACCTATGCCAATCAAAACCCACTGCTATAGTGTCCATACCAGCTCTAGATCTATCTTCCTATCCTTTTCCTATTATGTAGTCAAATAAGAAATATCTAAAATGTCAAGATTATACCTTCTAAGAGTAGATACATGGAAGAAATCATCAACATGCGATAAGTTGAGTGAAAATGCAAAGCATTAGGAAACAAGAGCAATATTCTCAAGGATATCAAATAGGATAATAAAATGATGTGACAACCTAGATCCCTTTTCATAATAGATCAAAATTTTTAATTCTTGCACTCTACAAAATATGTGATCTCCTATTGCATATTGATGATTCATCTTATGAGAATCTACATATTTCTTTTGTATATCCCATGTTACAGTCAAATGCACTCTAATCCTCTCTACATGTTTCAACTTGTTGATTAGCACATCCAAACCTAAAAGTACATGACCCTCCAAATTATTTCAACTCCTGAAAAGGTGTCATTGCAATCCAAGTATAGTATCCATTATTATAAGAAAATTCAAATAGGAATTAAAAATACTCCTATCTATATTTTTATTCCATGATGAACATGTAAAACAAATCTTCTAAAAATTGCCTAACTCTCTTATTCTATCCATCTATGTCTAGATGATATGTAAAATTAAATTTTCTTTGTGTTTGGAAATCAAAGTGAAGAGATGTCCAGAAATGAATAGCTATGGTTGGATCTTGATCTAAAATAGTTTTCCTAGGAATAACATGGAGAAATATGATATTCTCCATAATGATGTGTGCCACCATCAAGGCTAGCTAAGAAGACCTTAACAAAAAAGAAGTGTGCCACCGTGTTCAACTAATCCCTGGTTACCATGATTCCATCATGTCTTTGACAAGAGACTTCAAAACTAAATAAAATCAATGGATATAATACCTAATTTATTTTTAGGATCAAAATTTGGGTGTTAGGATATAATACCTAATACCTAGATTCTAATGTTATATGTTGACTCTCTATCAATCCAAGAAAAAATATTTTAAAAAACTACAATGTCCCTCTTCACACCTGACCAAAAGTAAATTTTTTGAATATTTGTGGACATATTCTTTACTCCTAGATGTATTGAGAATGTTTCTTGATGAGGCTTAGTTAAAATTGAATTACATAAAACCTCTCATGAAGGAAAACAAAATTGATTAAAATGGTGTACAAGTCCATCAATCTTGAGGGTGAAACTAAGATATCTACCTTCCAAGGATATTATTTACTCTATCTTTGCCTTTACTTTCTAATAAAATGCATCTAATCAAAGATCTTGCAAAATTTGACCTCTCATTTTGACATTGGTGGTAATCATTGGAACTATATGCCTTAACCTTCTCAAGCCCTATGCAACCATGTATCCCTTTCTTGGATGCTATTTACATCATAGTCATATTCATATAGAAATTTCATCCAAAGTTGTTGTTTCACATTTTCGTTGACTTGAATGAATATTTATTGCAAGTTACAAAGGTCACTATGAAGCTAGAACTTGTGTCCCAGGATAAAATATCTCCACTTATCAATCTATAACTATTTTGAATAGTAGGTTATTTAGCTATCTATAATCAATACATAGCCATAGTGATCCATCCTTCTTCTTCATCAAAATAAATTTGACTCACTCAACTGTGAAGTGGTCAACCTATAAGGTTCCTTAGAGATAGGTTTTGTAGCAGGTACTAATGAAAATAAAAAATCTATGGACGTCTCTTATGATATTTTAATTTTGTATAATTTTAGAGTCTTTTCTCCAATTTCTTATTCTTTCATAGTACACTCACCAATATCTATAATTGACATTTCATTATCTATCACGAAAACTTTCAAAGAATCATCACATCAAAAGATTGATGATTCTATTGAGGAAAATTGTAGTCACCTTTGATATTCTTTATAATATATATCTCATCTTATTGTTTTATAATCTATCATTTGCAAGGAATATTTTTCCTCATTGGTTTTTCTTTCTCACTCTTATTTATGGAATATCCTTATGAACATAGCTATCTAACAAGGCTTGTAACCATGACCCATCATTGTTATTCAAATTAATACTAAATTGCACTTTATGGGGGGCATTGGTGTGAATAGAGTGGTTTGATATATAGCCTATGTTTAACATGTCTCGTTTGTAATCTATTCACAATAGTCAAATCTTACTTAGGGGTTATTTTGAATTTTTTTTCCCATCTAATTAGTGTAGACTTGTATTCTCAATTGGGACACACCTCTTCTATGAACATTGGCCACTTTGTAATATACTTATTGAATGTTCTCATTTATGTTTCCTATTGTGTAGTAGTAGTCACTCATTGTCTCTTTTCTCGTCACTCATCATAACTTAGACATGCATATACAAGTCTCTTATGTATATATTTATCATCTCTAACTAATAGTATTTGGCTTTATTTTATGTTCATTATTTGTATTTTCTTAGTCGATTGTGTGTAGATCTCGACCATAGTAAAATGACCAAGAAATGTATCTTCTACTATAATAAATTGTAAGCATGCACAATTTTGAACCTTAGCTAGACTACATGTAATATTCAAGATTTCCATACATTACTCAAAATCCATTATAATAAAAAAATTAAAGATAAACATATGTTTAAATATCAATTAAATTTGTAATATAATTAAAGAAATTTAAAATGGACTACCAATGATTTCCTATTTCTAGAACAATCTTTACTACATCTTATTTGTTCTATTCCTAAGATGTAGTCGAACCATCTAATTTGAACAGATTGTACATAGTTTCGTCTCTATTACGACCCAGGACTTTGAAGGAAAAATTGCTAAAATATTTCCCAGGAGTATTTATTGAAGTTCCTATTCACATATGAAGTTCCTATTCACTTAATACAAAAAAATGGAGAGTTTGATGCAAATTAAGGTGAGAAGAGTATTGGCTGTCATCATGATGGTAACACTAGCTATCGTCCATGTCTCGGCCAAATGTGAGGTTCCATTCCTTGAAAGGACCTCTGGAATGGATTTTATATTAGAGGAGAATTGGGCACATGTACTGCAATTCAGCCAAGCACCACAATACACATATTCAAACGTGCAATCAGTCCCCAAAGAAGTTGCTTCATCAGATCACCTATTGAACAAGGCACATGTGAATCTCCATCCTACTATGAAAGGCATTACATTGAATTCTGATCGGAATGAAGACAACCGCTAAAATCTTATACATACTCTTTCGTTAACTATTTCCTTTCCATATCAAATAAAATTGCATCCGTTCTTATACACTATTTCCTTTCCATTTAATAAAAGATGTAATTGAATCTTTTATGAACAAAACTATGTGCATTTATTAATTCTAATGTATTCTCCAAGTCATTATTTAATTTTCTACTTTGGAAGAATCATAATGCAAGAAAGGTGGAAATACATTTTATTGAAAACAAACTGAGATGCGAGAGTTGCTATCTAAGTGATGATTCTCAAGCACATAAAAATGCTGCTGGAATAATTTATCAATCATTAATTATAAGAGATCTTCCAGAAATAATCTTTTTGAAATGCTAAGTAACAATCATATCCTAAATTAAATTACCAGATGCTAAAGTTTGTATTTAATTCAACATTTGAGTTCATAGAATGAACTTTGATCATTTAAATTTACAATATCATTTATTATAAAAACAAAATTGAAAACCTAACCAGTTTGACATATCATGTAATGTTCCTCAGTAGACCCAGAAGGAAACATACAAATATATATATATATATATATATATATATATACAAGAATTATTATAATTTAAAAGTTTATACCATTAGAAAATGTTACATTTTGGAATCCCAACCATCTTCTTGAATTATCTTACAATATTTTTGTAACGCAGAGAAACAATCTTGAAATGTAGAGAAACAATCTTCTTGAACTAGAACAAACTAATCACATCCTAATAACTACTACATGCTAAAGTATCTATTTATTACAACAATTGAGTTCATAGAATAAAAGATCATTTAAATTTACAAGATATAATATTCTTTATTTATAATGTTGTTCAACATACATGACCTATAATATTCTAGTAAATGAAAAGGTTCTTGTAATAACAAAATTGAAGATTCAACCAGCTCAACATACCACGTAATGTTCCTAATAGACCTAAAAGAAAATATATAAATCTAGTGCTATATATATATAATTAAAATTTCACTATTGATGAAAAGAAAATACCACTGTTAAATTCTCTAAGGTTCCATGATGTTGTCATTAGCAATTCACAACAAGATTTAAAAAAAAGTTTACAACAATTATCATAATTTAAAAGCTTATATAATTAGAAAATATTATATTTTGGAATCTATATTTAGAAAAAAAAATATAGAGGTGATTTTCATAAAAATAATATCTCACTCATATGAACTCCTTTTTTCAAGCAATTGTGTCTATTTTCGGGTAGAATTTCATTCTCTATACATTGTTGCATGTTGTTTGTAATCTATATTCTTGAATTTTTATGAAAATTGCAAATCTCAATTTTAGGAACTGCAAAGGCTTTCTTGGGCTCATATGGACACATATTCAAATGTTATTTTTTTCAAAGTGCCTAATTTTTGGTCTACTTTCTAGATCTAGTATAATTTTGTAGTAATATTGGGTGAAAAAGGTCCTTTCAGCATTTGGTCATTTTTTGGCCTATAAAAAATACTCCAACACCTTTTAAAACAATGGTCAGGCCCTATTCTTGTTTAGAACTTTTGACCCCTTATAACTACCACACATGAAAGAACTTGATGACATAGCTTCTCCATTCAAAAGAATTGTGATCTTGTTTAAATCTCACGCAACTAGTTTCACAAAGGCCTTTTGAGGCCATGCAACATCGGAACAAGATGGATGAGGCAATGAGGTTAATTGCTGTATAAAAGCACATATCTGTGTCACTGTTTATGATACCACAACCTACTTTGGTCAAATCTCATTTCTCTATGAAAATTAATTTTTTTTCAAAAACTAAAAATACCCTTTTATAGATCTTAGATTCAATATCATCAATATATAATTTTTTTAGTGTTTTGATTAGTTATAATATCTTATAACCTCAAAATATTATAAGTCAATATTTCAACATTTTAGAAGATGCTCCCTCAAAAAAGAAAAAAAAAATAGTAAATCATATGAATTTTTTTTTAAAATCATATTTATCTCTAGAGGAGAGAATCCTCTTCATGGATATGTAATTATTTTTCAAGAAGGTATAGATTTGATAGGGAAGTTTTGATGGGAGGAAAAAATAGTTGGATTCTGATAAGGTCAAACTTGAGTACTTATAATAAAGAATATACACATGAAAGATAATTATTTCTTTTTCTGTTCCCTAGATATGTCATCTATAAGATGTTTTCAAATTAGAACAAAAAAGGATGATTTGTGTATGCTTGTTTGACAGAAACTACACCTTATATTTTTCATAGTGAAAAAGGGACTACAAAATAAAATAAAATGAATAAATTCTTACTCAAAAATAAAAATAAAAATTATAGGCATAAAATTTATCCAATTCTACACATTTTATTAGTTTACATCATCTTCATATTCTAAACACAAATACTATTTTTTTGTCATTAATGTTGAACTGTCACATTCTAATATCTTGTTTCTTTATAAAAGGTGACATAGGTTTGTGCTTTTACCCTCAGATACTTTATTTGATAATTTAAAGTTTCATCTTGATGGGTGTACTACTCCTCTAGATATGTGGATGAAGCTTGATGGTTTTGTTGGAATAGTGAATGAGTTAAGGACACTTTAGATTGAGGAAGAGCTTATCTCTCTTGTATTAGATTCTTTTTCATCCATTGAGGATTTTTTTTATGAAGTTCAAACAAAAAATATCTCTATTGCATGGTTTTGGAAAAACCAAGGCTGATATTGAGTGCATCCACCTAATTCTTTCTAAGATTCATGGAAACTTTCATATTTTTTCTTCAACCTTCTATTCCACCAAAGATGCTTTGACTTGAGAGAAATCTAAGCTCTCTCAATTGGATTCTCTCATAGGCTCACAAACTTATGCATTGGTATGTTAGGCATCTTCTAGGATGAAGGAGAAAACACGTAAATCTCATTCTATAGAGTTTCAGATTGATTCTAGCCCTTATAATTCATCATGGCCATCTCCTCCTAAAGGGAGTGAACCAAAAATAGAAAGATCAAAGTGTGCTCATTGTAATAAGACTAATCATGATATGTCACATTACTATGAGAAGTTAGATGGCTATACCAAACAAATTTCAGAATTGACAACCCTACTTTAAAAGAGCAACATTGATATTCCTTCTAATTTTCATAGATCTTCATCATCATCATCATTCCAGTCATAGGGTGAAGATATAGGAAAGGATCATGCACTATATGGAACTATTACTCCACCCTCTTATAGATGGTTATTGGATTCAGGAACTTCACAGTGCATGGAATCTTTTTAGGATTTTTTCTCTTCTTCATAGGCTTCTATTACTCCACGCATTTTGATGGGGAAAAATATTGTTATGATTGTCTATGGGAAAGGTTATATTGACATTGATAATGATACATTTCATGATGTACCTTGTGTTCCATTTTTGTCCTCTAACCTTTTCTCTATTTATCAAATCAGACACAGTGGGACAAGGAAGATAGTTGATATTGCACAAAATTCAATACACATCAAAGATAGTGACATAGGTAATATTACTACTACAAGGACTATTGATCATGCTTCCTTCCTATATTCCTACTCACATTTTGGTCCACCATCTCCACTATTGGATACTCACTCTCTTTTTTCATGAGAGTGTCCTAAGGTGAAGTTGGGTCACTTGAACTTATGTGTTGTTGACAAGACCAGTGTTGTGACTTCTACACCTCCACCTCCTATTCATATTCTATCTCTTGCACATGATTACTCTTCAACTTTTCCTACTATTGTAGCTCCAATAATCAAACCACCTATTGCAGTGCTTGAGGATATATTAGAGGACACACATTTCCACATACATGATAGATTAAACACACCTGCTATCTCACCTTCATTGGAGATTCCATTTCAAGATTCTTATGCTTTCTCCTTTTACCATTAACTAGGACTTCTAGCTGCACCTTACATACATGGGTTTTATCATCCTTGTCCACTACCTTTGTTTCCTTCATATTGGAGCCACATTAGTACGTTCATCGATATAGGAATCCAGCCATTCTAAGGGGGCTATGAAGTCTCAATATAATATCATGGAGGATTTCATTGTACTTATGGTCTTGAGAGATTCTCTTGAGATGTTTCATTTGTACATCCTTTTCTATCTCTTTTGAGTAGGGTTTTTCCTACTAGGTTTCTCAATTTCTCCACTTTGTAGAGATTTTATTGTGATTGGGTACCTTATCATGCCTTCTTATCAAGACCCAAATTTTCTTTCAACATTTTAGTTTCCTTGTATTTTTTCTCATCTTAATGGGGGGTGGTAGATAAAAAGGTTAATTTCGTTTCATTTATTAAATTACCTTTTCTCCCTGCTTAATATTTCATTTTAGGCACTTATACCTTAACATTCAACAATTAATTAGTAATTATTAATTGTCATTTACCTTTTAGGTTACCCTTTTGAGGTTTTCAATCTCCTTCATAAGGATTTATCAATTGTAATTTCATTCATTTCTTTTGGCACAAGAAAATATAATTTTGTTGTTTGTTGAGGAAACCCTTCTCTCTCTATTTTCTTTCTTCCTTGTAATAGATTATTTGCATGTAGGATATCCAACATCTGTCACTTTGTTCATCATCAAATCCTATAAGAAATTCTAAATCAATGCCTAGGGACAACCAAACCATCTTAACCCATTCTAACAAAAGAATGCATGCAACTCTAGGAATGAGAGAGGAATGATTATCTTATATTAACATGGAAACCAAAAAAAAATTAATTGAGTTTTAACTTAGTAAAAAATACACCACCTTTTACTCTTTCCCCCATGTGCGGCATCCTCCACCTATGCACCTAGATAATCTCTTCCACAAAATATCAATAGAATCAAATTAATTCTTTCAAAATTTTAGAACAAAGGTCATGCATCCCCTCCTTTATATAAGTATGAAAATGGTAATCTAAAATTAGAACCAAGAAGTATAACCAAAATAAGAAGGGGTTTCTAAGAGTACAATCCAAATCAGTATTCCCAAAGTATATTTAAACAACATAATGAAAGGTTAAAACAAAGTGCACACAATCAAATCCCTTAAATAAGAAGAAAGGAAAATGAAGAAAAACCCAAAATTCACTTCTAGAACTACCATTGGTGATCAACAACATTATCATGAGTAGATGTCCTCATAACAATCCTTGGTAATGTATGGAGTGATACTTAGATAAGGGTATACAAGGGTTAAAGTAAATTATATGGATCTCAAAAGCATATTTTTATTTTATTTTAATTATTTATTTAAATATTGCCTCTAGTAATCCTATGTTCAACTTAAACTTTACTTTATTCGGAAGAACATATTTTAATAGTAGCTTTGTATTAATAGTCATTCAGTACTATATATTAAATAATAATGATAATATTTAATAAATTTAACCAAATTGATTTATTTACTTTCATCTAGAATTTGTCTCATGTTATACATTTATTAAAATTATCCTTGGTGCATAATAATGCATACTAAACCTATCTTGATATGGGTGGTTTATTATATAATGGAGAAGAAAATGAATCCATAACTCTTGATATTATGTTGCCAAGTCCCACATCTTTATACTCTTCTAAAAAATGCGAATCAAGTATAGTTATTTGTAATCCAACAACCTTTATAGAAATCACCTTCTTCTAAAGCTTGCACAACTACTCACCATGCTCTCACTTACTAAAATTCACAATATTCATTATTAGCTCTCCAAGTTTAGTTTTGACATAAGGATTACAATATATTACTACCCAAACCATCAGAACCTCACTACTTCACTATAGCATAAATTTCTTATAAGCCAAGAATAAGTCATTTCCAAAAGCCAACTCTCTTTAGAAGTTTATAAATACTTGTAACAAAAAAAAACATGGCCATTCCTCTACCATATTCTTCCATCCTTCTTCACACTATATCCCATGATGTTCAAGGAGGGGGAGCATTCAACCTACATCTTCAATGTTTCTGCTAAACAAGTGGTCAGATGCCATCTTTGAAATGCATGGAAGATGTTTGTACTCTCTTGGTGCCCATCACCTATTGATTTCCTTTTTGGCACTTATCATACTAACATTCCCAATCCCTCATAAATTCTATCTAAATACATGATATGACTTCCGACTCATTCATTGAGCATCACTTCAAAATTGGCCTTTAAAATATTTCCATGGCTTTTACTACCTATTGAAAACTTCTGTCAATGTGTAGTACATAAAATATAACAAGGATAGAATGAGAAGAATTAACCAAAAAGATCTTTCCCAAGGCTAAGAAAATATGAGACATGGAACTCTTTAATAGTATTATGAATATCATATAGATGTATTATCATTATTAAGAAAGTTACGTTTAAAACCATGATATAAATACACATTTGAAGTGATGATAATGTCTTTTCTCATAATAATACTATTTGTACAAGATCATTTTTCCAATGAACATATGTGTCATTGTCATGTAAAAATACAACATCTTCTCTAATATTAACCCCATTGGTTAAATATGGCTTCATATTTGTCATTACTTAAATAATAGAAATAGTGAACATATTGATTTGGTATTACCATAAACTTGGTAGTATTAGTGCTACCACATTACTATAGTTTTATTGTTCATTTCAAGCTTAACATTTATCACAAAATTTGACATTGTTATTAATGTCCCAATTAAACCTTTATTTATGATGGGGACACAACCCAAGCACAGAATGGACAAAATAGGAAAGGGAAAAATTTATTAACTATGAGAATATGCTAGTACACTTAGTGCAGAGAAACATAGCCCAAAATATGCCCTATGGGTTTACAATAGCATAAATCTGGAGATAATTTCTCCTTTTAGTACCTCCTCTCAAACTCTACTCCGAATTGACTTTTACAATGCTAGAAATGTCCTTAAATAGACCCCAAAGGGTTAAGGATTAGGAGTACATTCTAGAAAGTGCTAGTTGGCATCCACTGACCAAGTAGAAGGTTCCAGAAGCTGCGTTAGAAGTCAACGCAAAACTAGAAGAATCCAAAAACGGTAATCAAACTTTCGGGAGGCATATCTTTTGAACCGTAGCTCCAATTGACGAACCGTTTACATTTTTGAAAAGCTCTCGAAGTGCTCTATAGCCCTATGGACCAGATTTTCTCAGCACCCTTTTTTGGCCCTATTTGAGGTCATTTAATGCCCCTAACCTGACCTTGAAGCATTCTTAGGAGGTATCCAAAAACTAAAAAACTGCAATAACTTACTGCTCAAGTGTTCATACATGCTCTAGTTCTATGTTCCCATTATTTTCCTATAATGTACTCCAATCAAAAATAGCTCAAATGTCAACATCATATCTTTTGATGATTGGAGGGTGAAGAATATACCTTTCAATTACTATAAGTGGAAATTACATGTTTAGCTATCTCTAGAAAATAAAGGGTTGTAAAGAACCATTGTGGGTGTAAAACGCATTCTTATTGCTAGATAAGGTAAAGATAATTCATCTTTAAAAATGTGATTTAATTTTAAACTCATATGCATAGATCTATCTCTTTCTCTTCTATGTTGAGGACTTGAAATCTATAAGAATTAGGCATAAAATAATTTAAAATATTTTATGGATACTTGGTAAACAAAGGAGCTATAACAAGTTAAGCTCCTATCTATAAGCCCAAGGAAATTTAATACTATATAAAATTATTTGACTAAGATGAAATCACAAAGAAGGTAACTCAGCCAATGCAACATTGATAATTGAGGATAATAAAATAATCCTCTACATGCCTTCCTATTTAGAACACATTTACTTAGTCTTTCCATCAACATTATAACACATAAGGTCCTAAGTAAAATAGGGAAAATTTTATTGAATGTAAATTTGAATATAGATATTACAAGATAGTGAGATAAACTATTTTAGATGTGAACAATGAGTTCCTACAAATCTGGGGTCCTTGTTTTAGAAAGTAGGAAAAGACCAACTCAACACAAAGATGAGTCACAAGGGGATAATATGAAAGATAATATAGTCATCAAATTATGTCTCAAAGTGTAATGTCCCCTTTTTAGTGACATGTTATTTTTTAGTGAATGTGCCTATCATGGACTCTCGTAGGTAGATGATTTTGGTGAGAGAGTCATTCTGATGATTATTTGGGGATTGGATGGTCTTATTTTCTCTTCAAGAGAGATGGTGTTTATTATATTTTATGTAATGTGTTATGCGAGGCCAAAATATTATAATTTTAGGTTGAGTTACAATTTTTATAAAGTTACTTTTTATATAAAAGTGCATTATAAGAGATTTGATAAGAATATTTTATGGATACTTCTAGAAGTTCCTAGTGGCTTTTTAGGAAAGTGAATAAATAGACTGCTTGGCCTCTCATTTGGACATCCCAATAACTTGAGTTTACACTACTTTTCTCTTGAGCATTTTTGGTGCCCTCTTGGTTTCTGAATTATCATTTGTTCATTAGGAATGGATTATCCTAGGGATTGGCATAACTAAAGAGGTGAAGTATCATTTGAAGGGTTGCACTTTGGAAGTCATATTCAACTACTTCAAGATGGGCTTATTTGGTTTTTAGACATTTCCAACAAGGTTCGATACATACATTTCCACTCATATCTCACTACTGGCTAGGAGTTTGTTTTTTATTTTTTGGGAGAATTTTCCTTGGAGCCTGATGATTGTTTCTATACCAATTTTGGCACCTTTTAGCCCAAAATTTATCTTTGCCAGGTGTCGTACCAATCTGTACATGTATGGTTGTACCTAGAGGCCATACAATAAGCAAATTTGAGGGTAGATTGGAGTTACATTTTGCATCACTCCATCTTCAGTATTTAGTCTCCAACATTTTCTTAATCTAGGTTCTTTCATTTTAGTTTCTGGGTGTAAGAAATTCTCAATTGTATTTAGCCAGTTAGGGTTTGTTTGTAATGTGCCAGAGTGTAATACTTTGAACTGAAAATTGCATATCATATGTTAAAAAATTTGGTTATCATTGAATGAATTTATTAGCACTATTTTACATCAATTATTTGAGTAAATCTAGTATTAGTGGTTTTTTAGTGGCGTATTGACAAGGGTCATTATAGTGGTATTAGAGCTAAATCCTACAATCCTAAGGGTTTAGCAATCACAATAGCCAGACACCACGGGTTGCAAGCATGAGCATAGCCCATCAAGAGAAAGTAGGGATGAAGATCAAAGGGAATTTTACAAAGAAATTGTTATAGGAGAAGAGAGAATGGCGCATACTTTGCAGACACTCACCACCATGGTGGAGCACATGAATCAATAGGATAGATAGAATCAGGAATAAGAGGATAATAGGAGTATAGCAAGTTTATAGGGTGCTCCTAAGCACAAGTCATGGACTACAAATAGGCTTACATGTCCTACATTCCTTAGAGAGGCAACCCAAGAGGCAGTTGAGGATGATATGCCAGAGGACTTTCAGGATGATCTTCAAGCTACAAATGTCAAATGGTAGGCACTACCTCCACATATTCATGAGATGCTGAATTTTAATTGATACTTGAGTCAAAGAAGACAACACATGAGAAGTAGCAAGTAGAACATGAGGCCTGGAGGAGGTCAAGATAATGAGTTGCAACGAGCTACTAGTAAGCTCACCTGACCATCTTTCGATGATAGTGGATAGATGACAACATAGGCCTAGATCCATAAGTTAGATAAATTCCTAGCATTAAGGCCTATGTTAGAAATAGATGCTATCAAGGATGGCACTTTTCATTTGGAAGACGTAGCACATGATTGGTGGTACGATGGTATGGTTACATTGTACCATAATCAGGTGACATCCTATCAAGATTTCATGGATAGATTGGTAGAGCACTTTGATAAGAAAGACATAGAGGTCTTCTTTTATGATGTTGCATAACTAAGATAGATAGACACTTTGGAGGGCTACATCAGTGAGTTTCTAAGATTATCAGTGATGGTGTAGGATGTGTTTGAGAGATGGTTGGTTATACTATTCATTGAGGGGTTATCTAAACCTCAAAGAGGGTGGATCAAGTCATTCAATCCCCTTTCATTGTAGGACGCTATGAGGAAGGCATGGAGAATGGAGCTCACAGCCCCCACCAACAAGTTCACCTCCAAGAGCACTTCTTCATTCAAGGACAATAATAAGTTTGATAAAAATAAGGGCAAAAAGGATGACACCAAGGGAAATTCTACTACACCTCTAGATATGGAAACACTGAATGAATTGCACAGGAAAAAGCTATGTTTCTACTGCAAGGGTCCCTATGAAAAAGATCATGATTGTCCTATGAGGCCTAAGGGGAAGGCCAACAGAGTTATGTAGGCTTACTACGAGGGTTCAAATTCTAATAGTTTTGGACATGGGGATGATCATAGTGATGCAAAACCCAAGGAAAAAGTAGAAGCTCTAGAGACTAAGAAGGAGCTTGAGTTGCACTTACAAGAGGCATGCTTGTCTAGCATTCAAGAGGGATCTTTTAGACTGTATGGTGTTCTAGCGGGGTTGAGAGTTATTACTTTGGTTGATACAGGTGCTACACACAATTTTATTGATGCATTTTTTGTTGAATTCCATGCTATTATGATTGAGGATTTTGAGGGACTATGAGTATAGGTTGCTGATGGCTAGAAATTTTTCCTTATGCCAATACAACTATGAGTTCAAAGTAGACTACTATGTTGTCAACATGGGTGATCTAGATATTGTTTTTGGGATGAAGTGGTTGCACTCATTGGAAGAGGTAACCTTTAGATTGAAGGACATGGAGATTAAGTTTGAGGTGGATGGGAAGAAACATGTTTTGAGAGCCATTCAGAATGGAGACATCAAGACTATTTCCTCCAAATGCCTAGAGAGGTTAGCCAAATATGGTTACATTGAGTGGACAACTATATGTATCCTCATGCCTACACAAGAAGGATAGCATAAGATAGAGTATCATCCTAACATATAGAGATTGAGAGTGAAGTATGATAGACACTTCAGTGACATCGCACTTGGAAAACCACCAAGAAAAGGTATTAAGCACATCATTGAGTTGGAGGAGGGTGCTAAACCCATTATGGTTACACCATACAAGCATCCTAAGCAGATCAAGGGTGAGATCAAGAAAACTATCAACGAGCATCTTGCAATAGATCACTTTAGTCCTAACAAGTCTCCTTTTGCTTCTTCGGTTGTGTTGGTGAAGAAGGATAGTACATTGAGGATGTGGATTGATTATAGGGTGTTGAACAAAAGGACAATCAAGAATAGGTACCCCATCCTATGGATTGATGAGTTGATTTATGGGCTTCACAGTGCATATTACTTCAGGAAGATTGATTTGAGATCTAGCTACCATCAGATCAGCGTTAGAGAGTAGGATATTGAGAAGACTTCCTTTAGATGTCATTGTGGGCACTTTGAGTCTCTAGTTAAGGAAATATGTGTTAGTCTTCTTTGATGATATTTTGATTTACAGTTGGACTTGGCAGGAGCACCTAGAGCATTTGGAGAAAGTTTTGGTGATGTTGTATTCAAAGTCCTTGTATGCCAAGGAGTTCAAATGTGATTTGGGCATGACAGAGCTATTGTATTTGGGGAACATCATTAGTGTAGAGGGAGTAAGGATGGACTTTAATAAGATCCGTACTCTTGTGGATTTTCCTACTCCAAAGAACCTAACATGATTGAGAGGGTTTCTTGGGTTGTGTGGTTTCTACCATAGATTTGTCACTTGAGGCATAGACTTTCTTTGAGAGATTAAAGGAGATCATGAATACATGCCTTATGTTAGCATTTCCCAACTTCTCAAAGCCATTTGAGCTTCAGTGTGATGCATCTAGAGAGGGTATTGGTGCTATTCTGATGCAGGACAAGCACCCCATTGCATTTGAGAGTAGGAAGCTTCGTGGGCCAGAAAGATCATTTAGTATATATGACAAGGACGTGTTAGCTATTATGCATGCATCATTGGCTAAGTTCAAGTAGTATCTGGTGGGTGGTAATTTTTGCATTAAAACTAACCACAATATTTTGAGACATTTCCTTGGATAGAGAGATCTTAATGACAAGTAGCAAAAGTGGGTTAGTAAATTGTAGGCTTATGATTTTGACATCTCCTATGTGAAAGGGACTCAGAATCTAGTAGAAAATGCATTGTCATATAGACCACATCTTATTGCTATGATTCAGATATCAGAGGATTAGAGGCACTTGATCATTCTTGAGTATGCTAAAGATTCATGGGCATCCAAGATTGTTGATGGGATAGTTGTTGATACTAGGTATACAGTTGTGGATGAATTGATTATCTAGAAGAATAGGATATTCTTAGTCCTAGGATCAAAGATGAAGTGTATTGTTATGAGAGCACTTCATGATTCACCTTTTGCAACCAAACATGCTTTATACTTCTCAATGCTTCCATCTAAACCCATCTTCCTTTTGAACACCCATTTACAACCAACAAGCTTCCATCCTTCAGGAAATGGTACAAGGTCCCATGTTTCATTCCTCTTAAGAGCTACCATCTCTTCTTCTATGGCTATCTTCTAGGACTCTAAATCATTCATACCAAGAACCTCTTCTATAGATTTTAGTTCATCAATATTAGCATTCAAAGAAAATATACACCTCTAATCATTGGGATAATATCCATACCATTCTAGTGCTTTCCTCTATCTACTAGACCTTCGAACAAAATATGGCTTAGGTTCAGGTTCATGATTAGCTTCTCCCTCTTCCTATGATGATTCAGAACTTGTAGAGATCTCCTCAAAAACTTATCTTTCTAAGGGCCTCGATTCAACTTTCTCAAGTGTAGTAGGACGTTGGATCACATCTTTCTTTTCTTTTATTTTTTTTGGCTACATTGTAGCAAAAGAAGGCTTAGTTTCTCTAAAAATAACACTTTTGGAGTAAAATACCAACTTTTTTCTCCAATTTTTTCCACTTCTCATTTGGCACATGAGCATATTCCTCACAACCAAAAACTCTAAGATGTCTAAGTGAAGGCTTGACCATGCTTCCATTGGTGTCTTATCAACAAGAGCTAATGTAGGAGACCTATTTATCCGTTAGCAAGTAGTGGCTATAACTTTGGCCCAAAAATTCTGTTCTAGTCTAGCTCCACTTAGCATACTCGTAGCCTTCTCCACCAAGGTCTTGTTCACTCTTTCTGTAACTCCATTCTGCTATGAAGAATAAGGAGTTGTCTTCTCTCTTTTAATAGCACAATCTTTATAAAATGTGTCAAAAACATTGGAGCAATATTCACCACCATTATCAGTTCTAAAATTCTTTTTCCTCTTTTTAGTTTGCAACTCAACCATTGCTTTAAATTCATTAAAATGATTGGAAAATTTAGCTTTACTTCTAATAAAATAAAGCCATTTTCTTCTACTAAAATCATTAATGAAAGAAACATAATAAATTGATCTACCAATAGAAGGAACAACAACTAGACCAAATACATCCACATAGATTAGATCTAAAATACATGAGGACTTATGAGAACTTGATTAAAAATGAATACAATTTTGTTTACCATGGATACAATGCTCACAAAAATCAAAATCAAGATTGCAATCATTTAACCCATCAACAAGGTTTTTATTCTAATATGTGGTGAAGTCTTCGGTGCCATAAGATAGTCTTTTCTATAGGTAACTTTGATTTAGTGGATAGAGTACCCTTTGGTACCCAAAAACCACAACCGTCTATTGAAAGAGAAAAACTTTCCTTCTCCAACCAAGTAGTCATCTTCACAATATTAACAGAAGTACTATTGCACTCAACTGTGCATGCATCAAGCTAGTACAATGTACCCAATCTACTTCTTGCTATTACCATAGCATCTCCCACCATTTTCACACCTACTTCAGAAAACTATACATGCACACCCATAGCTATTAGTTTTCTAATAGATAAAAAATTCCTCGCTAGTCCCGGGATATGCAAGACACCATCAAATCTTCGAATTCTACTATCAAAATTTTTTACATGAATACTTCCACTACCAACAATATAAAGAACTGAGTTATCACCCAAATACACCTTAACACCATCAAACTTTTTATATTTACTAAGGATATGTGCAAGATCATGGTGTGCCAAAAAGTGGCAATCTAAAAAATTTGTAATTCTAAAATATCTCAAACCATTTCAAAATATATTCAAACATTTTTCCCACCCCTACTGATACTAAATGAAAACAATTAAAATCTTTGTAAGGTCTACTATATCTTTTCTTACAAACCTTTTTTCTCAACTTTAAAAACATCCTAAAAATGTGCTTTTGGCCTATTTTTATTTGATTTTTACTTCAAACATATAGTTGACAACTTTTTTTCCACCAAAATTTGATGAAATGAAAAGGGTTTCTAAAGAATGTTCTTATATTTCCATAAATGTAAGGTTTGTCAAATTATGAGTTTAGTAAGTAATTATTACTTATTTTCTAATGGAATTCCGTATAAAGTGCTGACTAACACACTACTTGAAAAACAACTATAACTTTCAAATGGCATGACAATTTTTAAATCCAAAAAGATAGATCAAATTCTATGTTTCTTCTACTATAAGGGAAAAAAAATGAAAACAAGAATTTTGTAGAGTTTTGAATTAGTTAAGGTGGTCAGAAACGAGGGTATTTTTATTCCAAAAATACTAAAGTTAAAAATTTAATTATTTATTATTTATTTATAATAAAAATAACCAAAAATCTATGTCACATCCAAGCATGAATCTACTACTTATATCTAAAATATTATTAAGAAAATTTTATCGTTTGATTTTGATTAAAATGGTCAAACATATGTCTACTTATTTTTACTCTAAAATTTTTGTAATATTGCATTAAAATTCAAAAATTAGGCTCATAAATTTATTTTTTTGAGATAACTCCTACTAGTTTAGAAACTAGATTCAATTTGCTAGAGATTCTTTTCTTTCAATTTTATGATATAAAGTTAATAACAAGTAGAAAATTGCACATCAAATTGACATAACCCTAATTTTAAAAAAAAATTATTGCCACTTAAGAGCATAGTTTGGTTGACCATGATCCTACACATACCCCTAAATCAATTTGTATTACGAGTCATGTGAAAAGATGCACCCAAGTCTATCAACCATGCATTGTCACCTACATGAGTGGCCAAGGATGCGATTAAAGCATCTCCATCTTCCTTCTCAAACTTAGACTCAGAATCCTTTTCTTCTTCTATTTCTTTTCCTCTTTGTAGTCATTTTGGAAGTGTCTAGGTTTGCCACAATTCCAATAGATTGCCTTGGAATTACCATGAGATTTTGATCTCCCTTTATTCTTGGACTTAGAATGGCCATGCTACTTCTAATTCTTGTCTCTTTCCTTTAGTCTTCCTCTAATGCTCAAATCCTCTTTTGCATTTAGAGAGAGCTTCCTTCTTATCTCTTCAGAAAGTAGAGAACCAATAATGTCCTCCATCTTTAAGATGACTAAAGTGCTCTGTATGGCCATGAAAAGGATGTCACATGAGTCTAGCAATAGCAATATATGGCACCTTTCTTCTTCATCCATCCACACCCGAACTGAGGTCAACTGAGTCACCAACATATCAAAACTTTCAAGATGCTCAAAAATCTATCCATCTTCTTCTATTCTCAAGGAATACAACTTCTTCCTTAAGAAAATTTTGTTCAAAAGTGATTACACTTGATAGATCTTAGTTAGCTTCTTCCAAAGCCTCTATCTGGTAGGTTATTCATTGACATTAATTAGTATAGAGTCTACACAACACTATTTGATATGAATTTTATATTTTTTGTCTCTCACATCATACTTTGTGGCTAAAGTTGGATCTATTGGCCTTAGCTTCTTTTAATCAATTGTATCCCATAGATCCCAATCAATCAATAGATCATCCATTTTTAGCTTCAATATTTAAAAGTTTGTGCTAGAAAACTTCTCTACATCAATCCTCCTTATGTGCTTGCCATATTTGTAATCTTGCAATATAGAAATTTAAAAACCTTTATAGATGTTCCTACTCAAACCTTGATTAGCTTAAAAAACCCTGTACCCAAAAAATATGACCAAAATCAGCCAAACCTTGATAACACTTCTAAGGAAGCAAAGGTGCATGAAAAGGCTTCCTACATTAACCTTTGAGAGGAAAATTATGCAAATTCAACTAACTATTGTGAAATATAAAAAATGCATAATAAAATAATCAAAATAACAATGAACTTATAACACAATGATTACCATGAAGAAACCCTTCTAGGAGAAAAATTGCACCCTCCAAAACATGCACAATGTATTCTCAAATCTGGAAAATTACAATACACTTGCAATGTAATTTCTTATAGAAGTGCATCATCACAACTCGAACTTGGACTTTGACTTAGAGAGACTCCTTCTAGCACCAGTCTTGCAAACTAAAATTGATGATTAAAACACCTCCCCAAGTCCTCTTTTTGTAACGCCCCGCCAAGGGATCCAAAAGAACTAACCTAAAGTTTCTCTAAGTTTGCTAAACATTTTTTTTTTAAAGTAAGAAAGTATGACATACACATCAAACACATAGTAGCGAAAGCAATAACATGTAATCATCGACAAACATACATTGCAAGTTACATTTCTTAAAGATCCCAAGACGTTGAGTCACGTTAAAATTTAATTAAATCTAAGTCTAACAACTATCACATGCATATGAAAGAATAATCAGAAAGTCCCATGTCCATAATATACATTTATTCTGAATGCCTCTCGGCAAATTAATTTGAAATGCTCAATCATCCACTGTACAAGTCACAGGGTATGAAAGGGTTAAAAGAATATACATATGTAAAGATCAAGATACAACATCCTTAAATCCATGATACAAAGTACAGTACAAATATATGAAACTATTCACCATACATGATACATCCATACATCCATAATGATAAAACATCTATCATAAAATCTAACCATCCATCATAATAATCCAAGAACATAGTGAAGGTAAATGCCAATCACGAAAACTCCAGCCACGGTGACCAAGGAACGGATCTCAATGGTAAGAGTAAAAGCACTACCACCCGACCGCGTGGAACCTAAATGGTCCACTCCCACCGTGCTGAGGAGATAATCTCAAGTCCCAAATAGGATAACAAAACCTATAATCAAAATTACTCTCTAAGTTCAGGAAATCCTATAAGTATGCTAACTCAAGGGTTCCTAAAAAGATTGACATCTAAATCCTAGAGGTACCACAAGACATGTAGGAAACCTAATATGCAAGCGGGAAAGTGTCATTGAAAAAGTCACGTAGAAGTTACCCAAGCAATCCCTTAGGAATCCTGAGTCCCTACTGATCCTGCGGCCACTAGTATCCTCTCGTACTGACGAGGCATACTATGGAATGGAAGGTTGTAACCAAGCGTTCTCTCTACCCCATCCTAGTCTGTACTAGCACTCATGGCATGGGAGAGAACATACAATTATCTTGTTAGGTTCATTTTCTCTCATTTAGTTTAAAATGTTTTCACTTATTAAAAATGACTTACAATGGGTTTCTCAAGGCAGCCTCTTAGGGCTCTGACTCCCATTGCAAGCCACTTCCCGACTCCACACATAGATAACCTAGCCTAGCTCATGAACTCATAAATCAAAGAATCATAATAAAACCACCTCAGTCCTATACGAGCAACTGAAAAACATCATAAAAAGGTAATCCACAAAATTACATCAGTTCTTCATGAGCAACAGATAACATCAAATAGTAATCATGTAATCACGACAGTTCTCTATTAGGAACTGAAGGCATCAATGATAAGTCACAAAATCCAATGGTTCTCTAATGAGCAACCAGAAAGTAATACAAGTATAACTGATCGAGACTTAGAAATGGTTATCAAATATAACTGATCGAGACTAAAAAATGGTTAAGTTAGGTATTCTCAAATACATACACCTCAGCTTCACACAAGGAAACTGGAAAGAAACAACAAACAATAACACAAATATGTCATAGAGCACTTCATCACATTACCATGGTCAGGTTAAGAAAGATCGAGACCAAATCATCATGACATCACATTCACAACCCCAAGCCTTTGGTAACAACCTGAACTGGTCAATGCTAAACCAACCCCAAAACATTCAAAGTACAAAGACAACATCAAAGTCTCAGAGATTGGATCTGAAAGTATATTGTTTGAGTTAAGGTAAGGTTTATGTTTCAGTTTAATGTCAAATTCAAGTAACCAGGTTTTCTCAACTACCCTTTACGATTATCCCTTTCTATAATAACTTTCTTTGAATCAATATCCAAATTTATAATGTAGTCAAATAAAATTCATTATTAATTAACTTAATTAAACTAATTTTAATTAAATTAATCAATAATCATTTGATCTAATTACTTATTTTAATCTAACCATTAATTGTTAATTTATTAATATTTAAGAAAAATTATTAATAAATTAAAATTTACAAACTATGTCTATGCATTTAATATTTATTTATTAAATATTAATAAAGTTTAAACTATTATTAAATTAAATATATTATAATTTTATTATTTAAAAATTTTAAATAATATAAAATTTGTTTTAATAAATTAGAAATTATAAAAAAAAAACAAAAGCAAAATCAAAGTTTTTATATATTTTTTTTATTCACACAACGTTTATAGCCCGTCGGCTTGGCCGCAGGCCTGTGATCGCAGGGCTTGCGACTGCAGGTACTCTGTACCTACCGTCGCAATACCTGCGACGCAGGTACTGTCGGCCTCCGACAGTGGGGGGCGGGTACGGGGTGATTCCCTCCCCCCCCACTATATATTATTATATATTTTTTATATGTATATATTTTTTATTTTATTTTATTTTAATATAAATAAAATAAATCAAGTTTTATTTTAAAAAATAATTTTGTTTAATTTTTAATAAAAACAATTTCTTCCAAAGGATAAATATATAATATATAAATATATATATATTTATTTATTTATTTATTTTTTTATCTAGAACTTTTCAATTTCAAAAAAATCAAAACCCCTACTAAATTAAATGTTAATTTCTAAATCAAGAAAACAAGGGTTCTAATAATTCATCCAGTCTCCATGGATACAGAAATTATTGAAGAGCAATTAATAAATTCACAATATTGAACAGTTAAAACTTTCATCACAGAGAATTTAGATCTACAAACCCCAGACACGAAGAAGACAGGAAGGGATAATTGCATATTTAATGGATAGTCAAAACACAAGACCCTACCTGATCCTGATGATATTATGCAATCTCTAGGAACTGTATGCGAATTCGCTCCTCTCAATAACCTTCCCCTCGAAGACTTTCTTCGTATCAGCCTTCTGAAATTTGCTTCCAAAAATTGTCTCCCAAAAATTCCCGTCCAAATTTGTCTATCTCAAAAATGAACCCCCAAAGTTGTGATAATTAATTTCTCCTCAATTCGGGGCACTAATTGTGCGTTTACCCGAGAAGACTCTTTGCACAACTCAGTTAACTCCAATTTAACTTTTATTATCTTTTCTTATTCTTTTGCATTCAACTTTCATGCACATTAAGTTGAATTATTAAATAACTTTATTTAAAATTTCACTTGACTTCAATTCTTAATTAATTTATTATTTTAAATCTTATGTGCACTTTTAAGAAATTAAAATAACATTATTAATTATAATAATGTAATCTTTTAATTTAATTCTTAAATTTAACTCATGTTTAGATCATGCGATCTAGAATTCTTAATAAATTAATATCTTTCAACTTTTAATTTATTTTAGAACTTAATTGATAACATATTTAATTAATTTAAATAATATTTAGCATTTATTTAAAAATGAACTCCAAATATATTATTATTAAATTAAATAAATATTATCCTGTTCTAAATATATCTTTGAACTTTAATCTCCAACTTTAATTCTTTTAATTAATTAATTAATGAATTAATTAAATATAAAGATATCATAATAATTCTCTATTTAATTAAATCATTAATTAATCTTTTTTTTTAATTAGACTTAATTAATAGAAAATACACCAAGGACTCATAAAGCAACATACGAAAACCCATCATAGAGAAATACATACCAAAACAACAAAAAGGGTTATAATCATGAAATTACATCATTTGATGCA
Source organism: Cupressus sempervirens (assembly GCA_028749045.1). Lineage (NCBI taxonomy): Eukaryota > Viridiplantae > Streptophyta > Pinopsida > Cupressales > Cupressaceae > Cupressus > Cupressus sempervirens. The sequence continues at coordinate 225,287,703 of CM053791.1, forward strand.
TTCGGAGGGTACTTAACTCAGATACTTGTCCTAATAATCAATTAGGACGATTGGCTAAAGGGTTTAGGATTTGGACTTAAGAGTTTATCTCCCCTCTCTTACCATTGAGACAGTGCGATAGGGTACGCTCATCCTGACAATTCAGGGAAGTCGATACCCGGTACCTGCAACCTGCATAAAATCCATGCATGTACAAACACAATATTCTAAGCTAAACAGACAATGGCAGGAAGTGGTGCATCGTGTAGATCCCGACTAGCAGGTGACTACGACTCCCTTCCTTAACCATATCAGAAACACCATACATAAATAAAACAACACGCACACCATACACATGCAGTATGGGGTAAGTATCCATAAGAAGCACATGAAATAATAAACCATCTAACTAATCATCATCGATAACTAAAACCATTGAATAATCATCATACATGCATGAAATATAGAGTACCAAGTAATCTCATCATTTAATAAACTGAGTGTAAACATCATCTGATAATCTCTAAAATAATAATACTAATCATCAAACATAAATTGGCCTAAAAGAGTTTGGCAATCATATCATAAATGTAGCTCGAAAATGTAAACTAGGGGCAGGCACTACACTTTTTATAGTGATTTGGCACTTGGAAACCATGTGTGGTTTTAAAAAATCATGGGCCAAAACCATATGCAAAAAAACCATGCCACATGTTACCCACTTGTAATTTGTGACTGCAAGAATGCCATTTTCATCCATAATTTTATCCTCTAGTTTAGACTCTCATAAAAGTCATATAATGAGTTGTTTACATTATAATAATATCCCTTCTACATTTTTCTAGAGACTAGACACATTTTTAATAGCTCATGTACCTCTTTCCAACTCATAAACATGTGGAAAACTACCACAAGGAAAATTCTAGAATATTTCTAAAAAAATTTAGAGTTTTTTGTGCTAAAATTTTCTAGAGCTTTCTAGAAAGAGCTTGCAAGGTTGAGACACAATTCTCAAAACTATTTAACACAAGTGACAATTTTTTATTTGATAGTCTAAAAAATTCAACATATGTTAAACTGACAACTGTTCATTGAAGGTTGAGATGATTAGATCATAATATCATTTTTCTTTGTACATCACATTTTTGGGGTGCCATTATTGTTCTATGTCTATGAAATATCATGCTTATGAAACATGGCTTAGCTATTAGGTCTATCCTTGGGATTGTAGGGAGGGATTTTGCTAGCCTTATTAATGGAGCAGTCTTTGGTGCAATCTATATGCACCATTTTTTTTGTGTGTTTCACTTGTTTATTATAAATTTAAAGTCCAAGTTGAATTCAAATGTAGTAGTTATGTTTTTGGCAACCATTCTTTATGTTGATAGGGATAGGAATTAAATTTTCAAACTATGACATCTTTTCATAGAATTCTTCTTGTTAAATGGCCATCCTTAAACATCACACACTATTTAACACTTTTGGTCTAGAAATTAAGTTTAGTGTGTAATTTTTAAGCCATCTATTTTTGGCATAGATTATATGGCATAGTCAACTGCCTTATCTAGATTTTTTAATATTGAGTCCTAAGATTTTCCTAACTTTTTAGCTAGATTCCCTAACATTCACCACAATTGGTGGTTTTTTTCTAAATAGAAGTTCTTACACATAGAGAAGAGTTGAATGGAGGGGCTTATAATGGCTTCTTGAAGAGGTTAATATCACCACAGAAGATAGTGATGCATTAGTGGTGGAGGATGAGAGATCTTTGGACTAAGCCTTGTTATTTACTAACTAGATAGCCATATACATACTGTAGACTTCTTATCTATTTTAATTGTATGATATGTCAAATATGTCATATCAGTTTTCTTCTCATATATGTGGTTAAAATATTCTAAAGATAGAGGGGAAATGGAATAGTAGGTATTAGAATATGTTATTTTGTTAGTAATATAATCATCCAGACTACTTCGATGTATAGGTATGTTGGAGAGCAATCTTTTTTTGTATTTTAAAGGATCAATAATAAGGAAACAACTATTCTCTTGATGAATCATTCATCTGAAGTAAAAAAAAGCTAGCATTAATCATACATACCATCCATCTTTGACATATCAAATAGAGTAAATGGAGAATACATTGATGGAAATTCATCACATGGGGAATCCATAATTTAGTTTTGAAAGATAATCCTTCTTTTAAAATTATATTGTTATTAATTTTTTCAATTACTATTATTTTATATTATTATTACTTTTTCATTTTAAAATTATTAGCTTAATTGCATGTTTCAAGATTGTAGGACTGGCTTATCATATGAAGATTTAATTACTCCTTCAACATGATCATAGGTCAAAATTGTTTCCATGCACTCAAATATAGTGTTTGTTCACATCGAATGAGTTTGACTTATCATGGAAAGATTTTATTGCTCATTTGACATGATTGCACGTAGAAATTATATATTTTTGACTTTTCGCAAGATTGCAAGTGGGTTTGGGGAGAGAAAATCTTGATGCAATGTTGTGAAATCCCTTCATGTAACATTGGCTTCCAATGTTGTGCAAAAATGAAAATACATTAGAGTTTTGACCTACGCATGTAGAGGCCATTGTGGCACATCAAACAATCAAGTTATCTAAATAAATTGGAGTCAAATTCCTTTGGCTGGAAGGAGACTCTAAAAATATTATTGATTGGCTTAATGGGAGGAACAAGCCTACTTGGACTACTAAAAATATTATTGATCAATGCATCTAAAACCTTCAAACCTTTGAAGAAACCTATGTGGCACATCAGTACTACAAGGCCAACAATGTGGTGGAAAGGTTGGGAAATTGAGCTATCAAGTATAAAGAGGTGGCTAAATGGATGCATGGACATGAAATCCTCTCAAAATTTAACGAGGTCATCAAAAGGGATCATATCCTTGGTAGATTGGGTTTAATTAAATTCCATAATGAAAGTTAGTAGATTGTGGGATGTGGTTAGTAATAATGTGTGTGAACTTATTATGATAATCAATGTTTTATGGAGAATACGCAAAGTTGTGAGGTGGAAGTATGATATTTCTCCTACTTCCTATATCTACAATATCGATCAACGTATTTCAAGTACGGTGGTGGGAAGAAAATTCACAAGGAGAAAAAAAGGTGTAGGAAAATGAGGAGAGCCAAAGGCTTTTAGGTTCTAAAGGATACTAACTGCAGAGACTACATTATGAAGAACACCATGGTTAGGGAAAGAGACAAGAGGTTATTGAAGGATGAAGCCTAGAAGTGGAGAAGAACTAAGGTGTGGAACATCATAAAGAAAGGAGAAATTATGAACTATATTGAACGCCTTCATGAATGGAAACCCTTGGTAAAAAAAACTATTGTTAGAAACTAGAATGAGGGCATAGTCAAAGTCGATGGGGTGAAGTTCTCTATTATGGAAGAAATTATCTCCTAGATCACTAGCATCCCTATTATTGGCATGGAATTTTACAGAGACCAAAATGTTTTAGGGCAAGTTGTGGTAGATTTTACTATGAACCAAGAGGAGAAATAGGCATTGGTGAAGAAAGACACCCATCATCAAATATATTACTCTCAACACCAAGTTTGATCGCATATGCGCTTACCATTTTGTGCTACTCAACCATTTTAGGAACAAGAGGAAAAAATCTATCGCCTTATACCTTTACTCTTCCATGAATGATAATATTAATGAGTATCAAGAAAAGAAAACTAGGAATCCAGTGCTCCATGAGGGGCTATTGCTATTATATGAATACTTCAAAGCTAGGACTATTAGTAAACAAATCAAAGATAGGAAAGAGGGAAAGAAAATTAAGGGGGATTTAGATGAGTCTAAGGAGATATATTCACCTTAAAATATGCAAGAAAGCCTTGAGATGTACATAGATTCAGAGGACTCTAAGATCATGTAGCAAGGCTTAGGGATAAAAACCCTCAAAACTGACAACAAGGAAAAAAATGTGCTCCCCAAGCCCACACAAGTCATTGAAACTTCTTTAGATGGGAGTTATAATGAATGGGTGGAAGGGATGGATGTAGGAGAAGATAGTGTCGAGGCCGAGAATAAAATTAGGAAAGGGGATGGTAAGGAATCAAAGAAGAACAAGAGAACCATCACTATAAAAGTGTCGACAAGCAAAGAGAAGGAGGCCATGCTATCAAGGAATTGCAAAAGGAAAACCTTGGATGACAACAAGGACAAATAGGGGAGGAGAGTGAGAAGGTGGAAGGGGACCCCATCGATACAGAGGGACCTGAAAAAGGCATCAAGAATTTTGGCACAACCACTTATAGATGTTTGATCATGGGGAAGGATAGGATGGTGATATGGAGGAACTTTGACTCTACTTTAGCTAATATGGGCATCAAAAGGGAGCTAATTGGAACCCAAGTCAAAGAAAATGAAGAAGGCAAAATCTAGCTAGAAGAGTTGATTGATTTGACTATTATCATCCTTAGTAACATTGCTGAGGAGAACTATGGCATTGATGTCCTTAAAAGTGCAAAAAGTAACATGGTGGATATCTTCATTAAAACTAAGTGGCTATTCCACAAAATCCTTTACCTCAAACATAGAATGAGCACTCTAGAAAGGGGGGCCTATTGCTTAAAGAATAGGGTGGAGAGTGGAGGAAGTCAACAATAGAACTCATGTGATGGACAAGACAATGCAAGGTATAGTTGAGTAGAGTTCAAGAATCCTCAAGGACAATGATAACATCAAGTTCATTCATTATGTAGATGATCAAAGCATTACCAAGGAGCAGTACCGTGACACCCATAGCTTAAAGGATAAGATTCTTGATGAAGGCACAAGGAAGTGAACCAGATCTAGCACTAGGAAAACGGAAACCATAGCCCCAGACCGTGAGCATTTTGAGATGAAGGAGGTAGCAAGCAAGTTGTAGGAGCTAGAGATCAATATAGTTGAAATGCTAAGAGACATCATCTAAGTTCCCTAACCTTTTGTGGGCTTCCTTGGTTTTTTCGCATCTCTACCTAGTTCTACTTCTGTTTATTTCTTTGTTTAGGGTTATGTTCTTTCTTTTACTTTCTAGCTCTCTTTGTAGCCTTTTGTGTTTTTTTGTAGACTAATCTTGATATGTTTGGATTTTAGGGCCCTTTTAAAGCATCTTTTCCTTAACCAAAAAAATCCTAACATCAAATGAGCAAAAAAGGTTTGTTATAATAAGATAAACTCACTCAACAAGCTTTTACAATATGTGAAAAAACAAAACATTTTTGACATGTGCAACATTATAGCTATTGGAATTACAAATGGGAAACATATACTTCTTGGGGGGGGGGGGGGGGGGGGGGGGGGGTGAATCAAAAGTTCAAACTTCAGCAATTAAAACTTTCACCATTCATTAGATGCAATAAATAAACTAAAATAGCATGTCAATAAAATGCATCTCAAATATGTAATCACACATACACACTTGACACCTGATATGATTACTTAGAAACCCTCCAAATAAGAAGGTAAACCTGGGGTGGGTATGACACCCACAAATCTTTACTCATATAGTAATAAAGTGTAGCCAATTAAGGTTACAATAGGTTGGCCATGAAACATGATCTGACCTACAAAAGGCTTGCCCTATTAAAGGCTTATAAAGATAGTTAAGTCCCACCTTATTCAAGGATTTGAACACCCTATTAGAAATCTACCTAGTTAAAGGACTTTAAATCACTCACTTGGAATGTCACCCCGTTAAGGGATTTATTAGTGACTGTTGAGTTAACCTTAGTCCAAAGTATTTTTCCCTAACTAATACAATTGTTACAAAGTAACAATAGAACTTTGACCTTATACAACTTACAACCTAATCTTGCAAATTTTAGATCATAATTCAATCCTTATTGATCCTCTCTAATATGATATAACAATTTTCTATCTTCAATCCTCTATTCTATACTTAATTGATTTTGCAATTCTTTCACACTAATAAATCAACTTGAATGCTCTTTGAACAATTCAATCATTCATCCCTTGATATCTTCCTATCACTTCTCTCTCTTTATACAAAATTTTTGGTCCATTCTCTTCCTTATAAAGACTTTGGTGGCTTAGGGTTAAGTATGAATCTATTGCTAAGATTCATCCATCTTGTTGCTTAACTCTTCCTATTTTTTGATTGGTTGCATGTAATTGTATAGGGAATACAAAGAGATTCATCCTTATCTACAAAATATTGAGATCTATCTATGAATTGGCATAAAAGTGGTTTATATAATTATTTGTGCCATTACAAACAACTATGTCAATTTTGTGTTACTCAACACTTGAGATTATTGATGCTCAGCACTTGAACTGCTCAATATCAACTATCTTGCTTGGCACTTGAATCACTCAACATGGTCTGTCTACTCAAAACTTGAGTGACTTGGCACTCATTTCAACTCAACATAGTCTATATTCATATGTCGTACTCAACATGAACTAAGTAAATGATTAAGTGTGTTGACACTCGATTGTCAAAACCAATTTGAGATCAACAATCTCCCCCTTTGGCATGAGTGTCAAAAATACTTAAATGTACATAATCATCTTACTCTTCTTGAGTATAACATATTCACAACTAGACATATATATAAAAATTCAAAATTTCAAAATTTTGCAATAACCTATATACTTCAAAATTTGTAACTCCCCATAAGTTAATTTGCCTATTTTGCTTCCAAAATCTATTCTCCATTTTGAGTAGATTTGTTTCTTGCTAATATTCTTTGATTTTAATGCACTTATACTCTTTCATCTAATATGCTCTACTTTCTTCTCTTTTCCTATTTTGACCTACTCTCCTCCTTTGTTTATTTTGTTTTCTCCCTCTTTCACTATTCTCTCCTTGCTATCTTTCTCTCCCCTTTGCTTTATCTCCCCCTTTACTCGTTCATTTTCTCCCCCATTTTTGACACTTATGTCAAATAGGCTATATACTTAGATTATATTTTTCCAAGAAAGATTTATGAACTTCCATGATTATTTTTAGAGCAGCATCCCAGTTGTCACATGTAACATCCAATGACTTTATTTGGATAGCTAGCTCTGCTGCAACATGGACTAGTCCATCTGATGTAGAAAGATTAGGATCTTTCTTTAGCAAATTTTATGTGTATCCTAGTTCCTTATGGAGTATTTCCATATGGGGGGTAAGGGAGGCTTGAATATTTTCAACATGGTTCTTATATTAGCCTCTTATGTTGTTAACATAGCTAGCTGACTTTGTAACTGAAGCAATGTGTGAAAATGCTTCTCACTTTGAGCTAGGTTCTGAGGTAGTTGCATACATGATATTTTTTAATTCCTCTCTAGAATCAAAATTCTATCAATTGTTTCTTGAGTGAAGAGACTGGGATCACAAAGTTTGGTGTACAATGAGAATATGTTCTCGAGTACCTTCTTTACTTTCTCAATCTTTTTTGCCAATGCTATGTCAATAGATATGTTCTCATTTATTTTCCCTTGAGATTTTCTTTCAAACCATTCCAAAAGTTTGGCATTTGTGTCTTGGTCTTACCGTTTCCCATGTTCCACAATTTCTAACAACTGTTCCAATAGGATATGTGCATGATCATGTTGTGCTAAAAAGTGGAGATCTAAAAAATCTGTAGTTCTAAAATATCTCAAACCATTTCAAAATTTATTCTAACCCTTTTCCCACTCACCTTGATACTAAATAAAAAAAATTAATATATTTATAAGGTTTACGATATCTTTTGATACAAAACCTATATGGTCAACTTTAAAAACATTCTAAAAATGTTCTTTTGACCTAGTTTTAAGTGATTTTTACTTCAAACATGTAGCTGACAACTTTTTTATTCACCAAAATTCAATGAGATAAAATGGGTTTCTTAAGATTGCTCTTATCTTTCCATAAATTTAAGGTTTGTCAAATTATGAGTTTAGTAAGTAATTATTACTTATTTTCTTGCTGAGTTATGTATAAAGTGCTGACTAACATGCTACATGAAAAAAAAAACTATAAATTTCAAATGGTAAAACCTTTTTAAATCCAAAAGATGTATCACATTCTATGTTTCTTCTACTATAAGGTAAAAAAATGAAAAATTGAATTTTACAGAGTTTTGAATTAGTTAAGGTGATCAGACATGAGAGTTTTTTTATTCCAAAAATACTAAAGTCAAAAATTAATTAATTATTATTTATTTAGAATAAAAATACCCAAAAAAATGTTTCACATCCAAGAATGAGTCTACTCCTTATATCTAGAATATTATTTAAAAATTTTATCATTTGATTTTGATTAAGGTGGTCAGACATACCTCTACTTCTTATTTTTGTTTTGAATTTTTTGTAATATTGCATTAAAATTCAAAATTTTTACCCATCAGTTTTTATTTTTTTGAGATAAGTCTTAGTAGTTTAGAAGCTAAATTCAAATTTTTAGAGATTATTTTCTCTCAACTTTTTGATATAAATTTAATAACTAGTAGAAAGTTACACTTCAAGTTGACATAACCTTGATTTTCTAATTTTTTATTGTCACTTAAAAGCATAGTTTGGTTGACCATGATCCTACACACACCCAATAGTGTTTTTGTCTCTCCAGGTGTTGGTAAATTGAATGCATCTAAGATGATGTGTTTAATTTCTTTTAGTTTCTTCTTCTATCTATACTCCTTCCTAAGTATTTCCTAATTTTTCTTATTTTCTAATGCTTGTTGCATAATGCCTATTTATACTAATGTTTTACTTGCATAATCATACTTAGGTATCACTATCTCTTCATATAAAGTTACATCTCCATAGTGTGTTACCTTTCCAACATTAGATGAGCTTAGGCCTGGTGATGAAATTTGAAAGGGTACATCTCTCGTGCTTAGCTTCTGAAGGACTTTTGTAGGAGTGCCTGATGTTGGTAGAGTTACCAATGCTTTAATCGCCTCTTGCTCATTCTCCTTTGGTGTTTCCTTACTTTCTCCAGATTTTTTTTGATCAATCACAATGATTTGAATTGCACCTTCTATTTGTGCATTAGGTTGATTATTTTTTATTTCTTTCTCTTCTATTGCACTCTATCTCTATTCAACCAAATCAGATTTAACAATTGTGTCAACCTTTGTGGATGAATCTATTGATGTTTGAATCAAAGGATGAGCACTAGTCACTGAAGTGATGCCAGAAGATGGTTCTTGTCTATTCACTTTATCCCTAGTAATTTTAGCTATTTCCTTCTAAAGTTCATCTACACTATCCAATATTGGATTTTTACATAATATTGCTTGAAGTGTTGATTGGTCTAGTATCTTCTTCGGATCATCTACAGTTAAAGGATTGATGTTCTAATTTGAACTATTAGGAACATCCTTAATAGTCATAGTTACTAGAGGTATACTTGTGTCATGTGGATGGCTCATACTTGGCATTTGTGTGTCTTTCACACTCTCTTCTTCCTGCTACTCTTTAGCTATACCCATGTCATATGTTTCTTTTTTGTATCTCCTCCACAATAATGTTGTCCTTTTCTATTTCTTCCTCCTTGTCTTCATCTTCATCTTCATTATTTCTACCCTAAAAGGGATCTTCCTCTCCTTCTTTGACAATTGTCAATCCATATATTAATTTCCACATTTGAGTGGATTTCTTCACAACATCTTCCATGTTATTCTAATGAATGCTAAATTCCCTATATTTTGAAGCAAACCTTCAACCATATTTCTTGTTGGCCTTGGTAATATACCCTTTTTTCAATTCTAGCATCACCTAGGCTAATGTGGATTCTCTAATTTGTTTCTCTAGGTTTAAACAATAATGCCACTTATTTTCAACAATAGTATATAATTTTTGTGGCACAGTATAATCTAATTCAAGTGTCAAGACTATTCTTGAATTTAGACATCATTTCATATATTGACTCTTCTTCTTGGTTCTTCTTCACCCTTTCAATTTTTTCAAAGTCAATACTTTTCAAACCAGTTAGATCTGCATTATTTTGAACATTTTCAAAAATATTTTGAACATCAGATTGTGGTCGATGACTTACCACTTTAAATTGTCTAGTATCCTCTAATTTTCTTCCCTCATCATTAGCTTCTAGTTGTGCAATGCATTTTCTTCTTTGTTTCTTTTGCACTAGGCCTTCTTGTTTTGTAGCCTTAGCCTTTTCTTTGGCTTGCTTCTTGGCCTTTTGTGTAGTGGCCCATGTGCTTTCCCTAGTTGTTGGTTTTGTTGGCTTTGTTGGGCTTGGATTAGCAATATTCTTTTCCTTTATTTTGGTCACAGGCTATGCCATGACCTTTCTCTTCTTTGATTTTTCTTGTACTAGTGCTTCTTTGGTTTTCTCTTCCTCAACACCTTCTTCTTCTTTGTCCTCACCCATGCCTTGGGTCAATGTAAGAGGTTCTTGGGCTTGCTCTTACTCTTCCTCTTCATCATCTTCTTCTTCACCTAATCCACCAAATTTGGCCTTTAATTTCCTCATTAATATTTCTTTCTTCTTCAGTATGGAGGTTGTCTTTAACTACATCTCAACTTTTGATTTGATAACATCATATTTTTGAAATATCTTTGCATATTTTCCAACTTTTTCAGCTAGAAGTGTTTTTATTGTTGTAGATATTTAATCAACATTTATTTCATATCCTAGAGGTCTTAACCATCTTACCCTAGGTGTTGTAGCTTATATGTATGTATAGTCAATATCTACAAGGAAGCATATGTCATTTTAGTATTTTTCAATGAAAGAAACTGGTATCCTCATTCTTTGTTTGATAGACTTTTTGAAGTCTTTAAAATAGCTGGTCATGATAGTCTCAAAGTTCTCTCCCATTTTCTCAATATATTCATTGATTTGAACTAAAATTGATCTATTTGTCTTCCAACCAACTATACCAAAGTATGGGAATGTGTTCTGAACATAGAAAATTATACAAACAAGTATTGCTCCAAACTTACACTATGCACTCGTTGTTTTTTTTTACTACTCCAAGGTTTTCCATTAATTACTATAACTGAAGCATGGCAAGATCATAAGTGTGATCTTTCTTAAGAATTCTATAGCCAAAATCTACTGTAATGCAGGGTGTACTATTTAACCTTTTGGATTGGTAAAATTTATGAGAAATTACTCTAATAGCAAACTCAAGTAATGGGTTTTTTATTGTGTCTATAGCCATTCCTTTTTTGTTGCATTTCACTTTGATGTTCTTCTCAATAACCTCCTTGGAGTCACTTTGTAGAGTCTTGGGATGATCTATGTTTGGATAACCAATTACCATATGAACTATTATCTTTGGAATTTTGATTGGTCCACCTTCTAGCTACAAGAGTCCATCATGAATTCTACTTAATATTATCCTTACCCATTCCATTTTGAACATAGTGGGAAAATCTAGGGCATAGGTCAAACCCTTCCTTTCAAAAATCTTAAATTCTTCTTTCAAAACTCTATTCTTGCATAACCTAGAATATGCTATCCTAATTTCCATACCACCTATCCCTCCTATCTTATAGTTATAATAATTTCTAATGTCTTGGACTATTATTACTTTAAAGGGTATCATGGAAAGTGCACCTAACAAGTATTGTTTGTATGCTATGTCTAGGATAGGTTTGAAATTCAATTGTTTAACCTCATTACCGACTAATTGAACATCAAGAACTTCTTTCTCTTTCACATTATTTGAACTAGATGCCATTTGACAAGCTAGATTTTAACAAATTTCAAACTTTGTAACTCAACTAATGAGGAATACCTTGTAAATTTGATTAACTGGATTAGAATTGTTGTTGTGATATTTTTGGCAATGCTTTGATTAGATTCTTGAGTCACCTTTATATCTAATTTCTATCACTTGGATTTGTAATGAAAAAAAATGGGTAAAAATTGATCATATACCCTTCCAAATTCTACATTATGCTTAATGCTTGTACATCTGTAAACTTGACATCAACATGATTTCTATTCCACTCGACAACTATTGATATTACCCACACTCAGCAACAACTATGGAGTTGACAACAACTAACTTTGACCGATAGCTTGACACTAACTAGCATTTCACTTGGCATCAACAAGAAAAATTTTCATGCTTTGCAACAACATGAAACTTGAAGATTTAACCTTAAAGTTTTCACATCTTTATTCATGCTAATGTAGTCCTTTTAGTACTAACTTCTTTTGGAACTAATGTATGATACAATAGCTTGAATATTAGTCCCACAAACCTCTTGTTGCTTAGTTTGATGAGGTGCGACCACTTGATCTATTACGTAAAGTGATCCATCCATTTGATGCGTTGCATCCATCTCTCTTTTTCCATGTCTTGTTCATCTCTCCTTTGATGTGTTCAATATTTGTCTTTGCTTTTCCTTTATCAAGTTCACACCTTGGTGCCTTTGAAATTTTTGGACAATGTTTGTTGATGTGACTAGTCTTTAAATGGCTAAAGCATGTAGTTTGACTTAACCATCTGTTATAGTTACCACTAAAGTGTGTCCTAATGTAGTTGTCAAGAATATATCCATATTCTTGACAATAGTGATGGCATTTTTTTAATCCCAATTATAGAAGTGTCCATGGATTCTTTCTCTTGCTAACTTATCGGTGACCACATGTATTTGGATCTACATTGAAAGGCTCCATGCCCATATTTCTGACAATTATAGTTGTAACCTTCAAATATTGGTGCATGCATAGTTTTGATTCTGCATTCATGTGCCTGATGACCTTACTTATTGCACTTATGATAGTGAATTGTGTTCTTAGGTTTGACATGCTGCTTTGCATTCTTGCTCCTACACACATTAGCAATATGTTCTTTCTTACCACAATAATGACAAGTGGGTTTGGACTTCTTACCTTTGTTATTCCTTTCTTTAGCAACAATGGATTATTGTCCTTCTTCAGTGCTTGTGTAGCCCAATCCTAATGTATCATTGTTGGATCTAGGAGATTTTAGTAATTTCTTATAGTACTTGATGGCTTCATTTCTTGTGTTGAAATTTTCAACAATCTCTCTTTGTATTCTTAGCTCATTTTGTAGTTGTTCATTTTGCAACTTCAATGTAGTTATCTCGATATCTTTGACCTTCAACTCATGATGAGTATTCACCATCTAGCTTAGGGTATCCAATTTCATGTTGGAGATTTTGGTAAGCTTAGTTGAGTTCTCTTCTAGTTTTTTTGGTAGAATTCTCTTGTCTTCTTCAATCATGACCTTGTTTTCTATAGCTCTCTTCTTTAGTTCAGTTTCCTCACATAGCATCATGGATTGAGATTCTTATTATAGCTTGAGATTTATGATCTCCTTGGCTTGTACTCTATTATTTTCCATTAGATTTGCAATTGTTGCATCAAATTCATTGGAGTCTCCATTTGCAAATAGCTTAGTGGTGTCGATCTCTTTGTATTGCGTGTCATTCGCTACAATGGTTATCTATTTCCTTCTCTTTAAGGATTTCCTTAACTCCTTGCTGGCCTCATCTAGTGAATGTAGAATGAGTTATATCTTAATTCTTTTGCTCTCAATAATATTTCCCTATTTGTAGACTTCTATTTTAAGATCTTTTCTCTAAGCTGCAAAGCTTCTCCTTCTGAGAACTCAACTCTAATACCAATTGTTGGAGTTATAAATGAGAAATATATACTTCTGAGAGTGGGGTGGGATGAATCAGAAGTTCAAAATTCAGCAATTAAAACTTTCACCATTCATTAGATGCAATAAATAAATTGAAATAACATGTAAATAAAATGCATCTAAAACATGTAATCACACATACACACTTCATCCCTAATATGATTACCTAGAAACCCTCCAAATAAGAAGGTAAAACTAGGGTGGGGATGACACCCACAAATCTTTACTCTTAAAGTAATAAAGTGTAGCCAATTAAGGTTACAATAGGTTGAACATGAAACATGATCTTCCCTATGAAAGGCTTGCCCTATTAAAGGCTTACAAATACTATTAAGTCCCACCTTGTGCAAGGATTTTAACACACTGTTAGAAGTGCATCTAGTTAAAGGACATTAGATTACTCACTTGGAATGTCACCCTATTAAAGGATTTACCAGTGACTATTAAATCAACCTTAGTCCAAGAATTTTACCGTAACTGATACAATTGTTAGAAAGTAATAGTAGAGCTTTGATCTAATACAACTTACAACCTTATCTTGTCGATTTTATATCATAATTAAGTCCTTGATCCTCTATAATCTGATATAACAATATTGTATCCTCGATCCTCTATTCAACACTTGACTAAGTTTGTAATTCTTTCACACTACTAAGTCACCTTGAATGCTCTCTAAAGAATTCGGTCATTCACCCTTAGATATCTTCCTTCTATCATTGTTCTCTCTTTATAAAAAAAATGTTTCGGGCATCATCTACCTTATAGAGACTTTGGTGGCTTAGGATTAGGCATGATTCTATAGTTGAGATTCATCAATTTTTTGCTTAAATCTTCCTCTTTTCTAATAGGTTGCATGTAAATATATAGGGAATACAAATAGATTCATCCTTATCTCCAAAATATTGAGAGCTATCTATGAGTTGGCATTAAAATGGTTTACATAGTTTTTTGTGCCATTATAAACAACTACGTCCATTCTACATTACTCAACACTTGATGTTACAAATGCTCAACACCTGAACTGCTTGGCATCAACTATCTTTCTCAACACTTGAATCACTTAGCATGGTCTATCTTCTTGGCACTTGATTGAATTGGCACATGAGTGACTCAGCACTCATTGCAACTCAACATAGTCTATATTTATATGTTGTACTCGGTAGAAACTAAGTAAATGATTAACTATATTGACACTCGATTGTCAAAACCAATCTGAGATCAACAATAACATGTAATCCCTTCCTACACAAATGACCTACAATGCCACACATGCATAAAAATATGATATAGTTTCGGCCTACATAATATCACAACATCAAATGAGCAAAAAGGATTCCTATGATAAGCCAAACTCATTCGGCAAGATATTCTAGTGTCACACAATAGGAAAATACACTATAATGCAACATTATAGCCTTAAGTTCCCTTTGCACCATTGACTTACAGTTACAAAAAATATCATATATAGCAAGATAAAAAAAACAAAAAAATCTAGTAAAAAATGACCCCACAATATCATGCTTTGCAAGATCATGACATCACAACATCACAAGGTTGTAAGGTTGCAACTTTGCTGTGTCAAATGAGAAAAAAAAAATTCCTTTTATGGTACAACTCATTTAATGAAGTTCCTTCCATCCACAAACCTACACAACATCCTGAGATTGTAACAAGGAGTCCCTTCACTTCAAACAATCATGTGATCCTACAAAGGCATAAAAATGCATGAAAGGTTTCAACCTGCGAATGTCAAATGAGAAGAAAAATGTTTTTTGATATTTCTATCATTTGATGTAGCTTTTTTGAGGCATGAAATTACACAATATTTTTGTGCACCCAAGAATGATAGAAACTACACTACTATATTTGGCCCGAAATTCCACAATTTATCCCATGAAAAATGTCTCTAATTGGTTATTTGTAATGGGATACATGATGAAAAAAGTCAACAATTCCATTAATGAAAAAAGTAGTCTAGGAGCATAAAAATGAAGAAAAAGTTAATAACATTATTGGAATTATTTTTATTTAGAGAAGAATAGTAAAAATGAGAACTACATAAATGAAAAAGGAAAAAGTGAAGTATCTTTTCTTCCCCTTATGAGTATAGTGTCATTGTAATGCATAAAATGAAAACAAATTATCAACTAATTTCAAAAATAATGACTAAAATATTCTTAACAACTTAATAAAGATCTCGTCACATACAACACATCTAAAAATTACTTATATAAAATTTCCATTGAAAAAGACATTGAAACTAAACTGTCACAAAATAGATGTATTTTATTTCTATTAATAAGCAAATGATTACTAAGACCTTGCAATTTATATCTCCCAATTCCCTAAGGGTCCATTTGGTTGCAAGCGTAGGAATTGAGAATTAGAATAGAAAATTTGAATGAGAATGGAAAATAAAGAATAGCAATGGGAAAATGCAATCCAATCTTGTTTATCCCTTGTTTGGTTATGCAAGCTTAAATTGGAATAGGGTTAACTTGCAATCGCTGCCATTTGAAAATATTTTGAAGATGCAATCGGTGCCATTGGAAAATCGCTGAAATATTTGAAAATATTGAAAACAAAGTTACCGCGCTCACCCCAGGTCAAAGCAGATTTGAAAATTTAATCAAATTTGAGAAAGCACAAATGAATGCAAGAATAGCGATTCCAATTACAAGTATTTTTTGGAATGGACAAAAGCTCATTTTGGGGCTAAAATGAGAATACGTATTCCTATTCCCTATTCCTATTCCACACACCAAAGAAAGAATACAAATCATATTCTAATTTCCTATTCCTATTCCGGTTGTATTCCAGCAACCAAACAGGCCCTAAATATATAAATAAAAAGCATTGGACTTGACAACCATTATAAGAATGCATTAAAGAGGTTCTAATAAAGTCTGAGAAAGAAAGCAACTGCATAGTTCCACTTTTATTCCACATTGTCACTAACATCCAAGACATATGAATGAAACAAATAATCAAACCTCCACTCCTCCATTTATAATCAAGCCTCCACTCAACATATATCATACTTATATTTAATTTTTTATGTTTTAAAAAAGTGCTATCATTTTAGAAGCATCTATTTCTTTTAAAATATGTCATTTTTTCTTTAGATAAGTATTGAGATTCGAGGTATTTGTTATGATGATATGTTTTCACATGTTTTATATAAGGAAAACCTAGATATATTTTAATTTATATAAATATTCTTCATGTAATATTATGCTTTTAAATAAATACACATTTAACATGTTCAATTATACACAAATTTGAAATAATCTTATTTAATTTTTAGAATATAAAAAAAGAGAAACTAAAATTATTAATAGTGAATAAGAAATAGATAAGTTCATTGTATCCACAAAAGAAAATTATTGATTTAAAATTATAATGGAATTGTTATTGATATCACATAACTTAGAAATATATTTCAAAATAACTATTGTAAAATGTCAAAACTCTAATAAAGAATTCAAAGAACCTTTCAAAACATAGCTCCAATTTATTAATAAAATAAGATAGATAAAGTTTGTATTAAAATAATATATGATTTAAACATAATTTCCCTCCAACCAAAGGATTCACTTTTAATGTTTTAAACATTGCTTTGAATTTAGATTCTTTTTCATAAAAATGATCAAATGACTCTATTCATTAAAATGGAACCATATAATCATTTTTGAATTTGATTAAAATGACATAAATTGGATGAATGCATAATAAACTATAATACATTCATTTAATAAAAAAATTATTAGTGGAGAGATTTTCCATACAAGTTAATTTTTATATCAACTGCATAAGTTAATTTAAATCATCACTTAGCAATTTTTCTTAGAGATCTTATGCTTATTTTATGGACTTTCTTATAATTTTGTGCATTCCTTATAAGCTAAAGAGAAGATTTTTTTTGTTTTTTTGGCCTTCACTTCTTTGTAACCTACAATGAAATAAATAATCTTTCTAAATTTAGTGAAAGATAGATGAGATTTATTTATATTTAAAAGGTTATCATAACATTCTATTAATAAAAGATAGATGAAACAGAGAGAGAAAAACTATAATTTTCAATCATCAATAACCATTTTTCCTATTAAAATATATATATTTGAACCACAAGCATGGCCAAATATATACATTTTTCCTATCATTTTCTTTGGCAAACATTTTTAAAAAAATACTAAAGAAGTGGAAGGTGGGTGATCATAAAAGAAATACTAATCGTGCATCTCTAGAAGAAAGATATATAAATGCATCAATCCTCTTCTAATTTGTCTCTTTAATGGATATAAAAATTTTTAAAAAAATAAAAATCTTACAAACTTTTTCCAAAATATTTAACAGAAGAACTTTACATGCATAGTGAATCCAGACTTATCACAATGTGCCATTCTATGTCCATAAAGGAAGAATGATAGGAAAGTAGAGGGTCCACAACATACAAATCACAAACAGAAAATGATATCCAAAAAGTTAACACTAGATGTTTTCAAATCCATGGCATTGCATCCCAATGACCTATAGCCAACCATCTTCTCAAGCCCATCCTATTGGATAAACTGGGTGAAATGGTTGTAGCTCCAAGTTGTCTTGACATAGATATATGACACCCTCTTGCAAAGAGCCTATCCTTAGCTAAGATCTAAGGATATTTTACTAAGATGAAATCACAAAGAAGGTAACTCAACCAATGCAATATTGATAATTGAGGATAATATAATTATCCTTTACATGCTTTCCAATTTAGAACACATTTACTTAGTCTTTCCATCAACATTATAACACAAAAGGTCCTTAGTACAATAGGTAAAATTTTATTAAATGTTAATTTGACTATAGATATTACAAGATAGTGAGATAAACTATTTTTTATATGAACTATGGGTTCCTACAAATCTAAGGTCCTTGTTTTAGAAAGTAAGAAAAGACCAACTCAACACAAAGATGAGTCACAAAGGGATAATATCAGAGATAATATAGTCATCAAATTAGGACTGAAAGAGAGATCTAATCTAATGTTTCTAATGATAAAAATTAGAGCATTTAACTAGTTTTGTAGAAAATTAAAATGAAAAATAAAATTTCTCACGATTTGATTAGTAGTTGGCCCAAAAATGTAGGCTCAAATATGTACAACAAGCTACTCGAGATCTCACACTCCATTCTCCTATGAGAAATTTAGAAGAAGAGAAATAATATGATGTTATCTAATGTAAGATTATAGTGTGCAACCCTCGTCAAAAAAGAGGAATCAAACATTACATAAGTTATGAATAACAATCTTTAAAACACATAAAATAGAAGGTTCATTTTCTCTTTGACATGTCAATATGCCTAAAAATTGGCCCAGCTTGATTCACTCTTTCCTCTTATATTCTAAAATAGATAACAAAGTTGAAATAGAATGTAAATAGATTCCTCCTCCACAAGGGTGGGATAAGAACAATTTTCTAGAGCTTGACAAGGCTTGGGTGTGTCCTCCACTTAGACAAGGAGGTGCAACAAGTAGAAAAGACTAAACATTCAAGAAATTTATGTAATAACATAGCTAAATTGAAAACTACTATCAATAAAAGAATAAAGAAATTAGTTATAGAAAGTGACTCCCAAATTATCCTAAAGACATTGAGGAAAGCGAAAACACCCAATTAGATCTTAAATTCAAAGCATGAATATATTGTAGTGCTCCTTGTTAAGTTTGAAGAAAGTAGGATTACTCATATTTTCCACAAGGGAAATGAAAAAGAACATAGTCCCCAATAAAGGTGTGGATGGGATAGATATTATGAACATTATTAATTTACATTCAAGATAAATGATAAAAATAATTTATCAATAGATTAATGAATACATTACAAAAATACTTAATCTCCCTTTGTTTATAAGAGGACAAATGTTTTGTTTTATAGCATCCAAAGTGCACTTCCACATATGCCAAATATAGAAACCATGTGTAGCCAAATTTTATTTAGAAGTAGGGTATTTCACATACAATAGGAAGAACAAATGGTAAGATTTTGAAACTTTGTAACTATTTAGCATATCTCAAAACCAAATCCCTCATATTCATCAATTGCTAGATAGAGGGAGTATGATTTTAGTACTATTTGTAAGGAAAAAAAGGTGTGTAGAAATAGTTCCTACGCTAATCTTTGAGAGGACAATTATGAAAATTTAGAGATCTCAAAAATGCATAATAACATAATCATAATAACAATGAACTCATAATACAATGATTACCATGGGGAAATGCTTCTAGGAGAAAAACCCCACCCTCCAGAACCCATACAATGTATTCTCAAATTAGGAAGATTACAATACATTTGCAATGCAAGTTCTTATAGGAGCACATAACCACAACTCAAACTTTTAGCACTAGTCTTGCATATTAAACTCAATGATTCAACACCTCCCCAAGACCTCTTTTTATAGTGATTTGGCACTTGGAAACCATTTGTGGTTTTACAAAATCATGGGCCAAAACCATGGCAATAACATCCATGCCACATGTTACCCACTTGTAATTTGTAACTCCAAGAATACCATTTTCGTCCATAATTTTGTCCTCTAGTTTAAATCCCCATAAAAGTCATATAATGAGTTGTTCACATTCTAAAAACAACTCTTATACATTGTTCTAGACGCTAGACATATTTTTAACAACTCATAGTCTATTTTCCAACTCATAAACATGTGGAAAACTACCACAAACAAATTCTATAATTTTTCTAAATAATTTCTAGAGTTTTTCATGCTAAAATTTTCTAGAGTTTTTTGGAAAGAGCTTGAAAGGTTGAGATACAATTCTCAACATTCTCTCACTTTTCAAACACCTTGCAAGAGTCAAGGGATCCATAGTGTCATGGACATAATTGCAAGGGGTAGAGAGGTCGATAGTCTCCAAACACAATCTCATCATCATTGTGCTCACAGGCTTAGTTAATACATCAACAACATTCACCAGAGTCTCCACATTTTCTAGCTTCACCTTGTCATCCTCGACCATATCTCTCACAAAATGATATTATACATCAATGTGCTTGGTCTTGGCATGAAATGTTGGGTTCTTCACTAGGAAAATTACACTGTGATTGTAAATTATCAATACATCCTATTTGAACTCTATATCTAAGCACAGTCTCTTTAGCCATATAGCTTCATTAAAGGCATGAGTAGCTACCATATACTCTGCCTCTATAGTGGACAAAGTGACCACAGATTGTCACTTACTCATCCAACTACTTGCATCACCAATTAATGTAAACACATATGCACTAGTGGATCTTCTACTATTAACATCACCAGACCAATCTAACCCACATAGTCTCAAATATTTGAGGAATATTGATTTCCTATTCCATGAAAACATATAGAGTACTCTAAGGTACCTCATAGGTATTTGAAAACTCTTTCTACTGCATCCCAATGTGCTCTTCCTAGATTAGACATATAATAGGAAAGTACTCCCACTACTTGGGCAATGTTTAGTCTTGTTCAAACCATAGCATACATCAAACTTCCAACAACACTCTGATATGGTACTCGGCTCATCTCTTCCATCTCCAATGGGGATGTAGGATACTATGAGCTAGAAAGCTTTGTTCCCATAGTAATAGGAACACTCAATGGTTCCGAATCATGCATATTGAATCTTCTTAGAATAATATCAACATACTTACTCTGTCCTAGACAAAGATTTCTATTTTTTCTATCTCTTATAATCTCCATTCCTAGAATGTACCTTGCTGCACCGAGATCTTTCATTTCAACCTTTTCTAAGAGCTGAGATTTTAATTTTGCAATCAAACCTTTTCCTTTTCCAATAAACAACATATCATCAACATATAGGGCAATAACTAGGAAATAATCATCATCAAACTTGTAATATATATAGTGATCTGATTTGGATCTTAGAAATCCCAAAGTCAATACATATGTATAAAACTTTTGGTACCACATCCTAGGACCTTTTTTTAGACCACACAAGGATTTCTTCAATTTCCAAACCAAATGACTTTTACCTTTCACCACAAAGTGCTCTGGCTATGTCATATAAATTTCTTCCTCCAAATCTCCATGAAGAAAAGTTGTCTTCACATCCATTTAATCAACTTATAGATCACAACCTACTTCAAGAGAAATTTAAAAATGGATGTCATTTTTGCTATAGGAGAAAAAAATTCACCATAATCAATTCCTACAACTTGGGAGTAACCTTTTGCAAACAAACATGCTTTATGAACTCAATCCTTCCATCTAAACCCATCTTCCTTTTGAACACACATTTACAACCAATAGGCTTTTGTCCTTCAGGCAATGGTACAAGGTCCCATGTGTCATTCTTCTTAACAATTTCCATCTCTTCTTCTATGGCTATCTTCTAGGACTCTAAATCATTCATACCAAGAGCCTCTTCTACAAATTTTCATTCATCAATATTAGCATTCAAGGAAGATATACACCTCTAATCATCAGGATAATATCCATACCATTTTGGTGCTTTCCTTTATCTACTAGACCTTTGAACAAGATTTGGCTTAGGTTCAGGTTCATGATTAGGTTCTCTCTCTTCCTTTGATGATTTAGAACTTGTAGAGCTCTCTTCAAAAACTTGTCTTTCTAAGAGCCTTGATTCAACTTTCTCAAGTGTTGTAGGAAGTTGAATCACATCTTTCTTTTATTTTATTTATTTTGGCTACACTATAACAAAAGAAGGTTTAGTTTCTCTAAAAATAACAATTATGGAGTAAAATACCTTTTGTGCAATAGGATCCCAAAGTTTGTTTCCTTTCACACCATAACTATATCCGATGAAGATACATTTGACAACTATGTTGTCCAATTTTGTCCACTTCTCATTTGACACATGAGCATATGCCTCACAACCAAAAACTCTCATATGTCTAAGTGAAAGCTTGTGGCCCGACCACACTTCCATTGGTGGCTTATCAACAAGAGTTGATGTAGTAGACCTATTTATCAAGTACCAAGCAATGGCTACAACTTCAGCCCAAAACTTTTCTTGTAGTCCAGTTCCACTCAGCATACTCCTAGCCTTTTCCATCAAGGTCCTATTCATTCTTTCTGCAACTTCATTCTTGTATGAAGATTATGGTGTTGTCTTCTCTATTTTAATACCGCAATCTTTATAAAATGTGTTAAAAATATTGGAGCAATATTCACAACCATTATCAGTTCTAAAATTCTTTATCTTCTTTCTAGTCTGCAACTCAACTATTTCTTTAAATTCTTTGAAAAATTTGAAAATTGCAGCTTTACGTCTAAGAAAATAAACCCATGTTCTTCTACTAAAATCATTAATTAAAGAAACATAATAAATTGATCCACCAATACAAGGAACAAAAAATAAACCAAATACATTTGAATAGATTAAATCTAAAATACATGAGGACTTATGAGAACTTGCGTAAAAATGAACATGATTTTGTTTACCATGGATACAATGCTCAAAAAATCAAAATCAAGATTGCAATCATTCAACCCATCAAAATGTAGGAGTTGAGAATCCAACTCTGATAATGCGCCAAGATCACCTACAATGAAAATAGCTTGCTAAAGAGAAACCTAGAGAGCAAAGAGCTTGAAGAAAATTCTACAGAAGAGAATATTTCACAATAGGAAATTAGAATTGCTATGTGAATGGAATGAATTTACAATGAATGAGAGACCAAATAAAAAGGCCTCATTGCAACTTGTAGAACAATCTGGAATGAGGTAGGAGATAAGGTTGACAACTAAGCACACATCCAAAAGAAGTGGAAAAGATAAGTGTGCTAAGGGAACAAACTCCCATGTTGTCAACAACTAACCTCAACTACATGCATTAACCTAAGTAAGCTTAAGTAAATAGAATAAATAATTAACAATTAATTAATTATTTACTCTAACACAAAAAATGGATTATTCTTTAAGGTGCGTAGACCTTTCTCACCTATGTGATCAAGTCTTTGGTGCCATAAAATAGTCTTTTCCATAGGTAACTTTGATTCAATAGATAGAGCACCCTTTGGTACCCAAAAACCACAAGCATCTATTGAAAGAGAAAAACTCTCCTTCTCCAACACAGTAATCCTCTTCATAATATTAGTAGAATTACTATTGCACTCAACTGTGCATGCATCAAGCTAGTACAATGTACCCAATCTACTTCCTCTTGCTATTACCATAGCACCCCTCACCATTTTCACACCTACTTTAGAAAACTCTAGATGCACACTGACATCTATTAGTTTTCTAATAGATAAAAAATTCCTCGCTAATAATGGGATATGCAAGACACAATCAAATATTTTAATTCTACCATAAAATATTTCACACAAATACTTCAACAACCAACAATATCAAGAACTAAGTTATCACCCAAATACACCTTAACACCATCACAATTTTCATATAAACCAATATCTATTAGGAACCATATGAAAAGATGCACCTGATTCTATCAACCATGCATTATTACCTACATGAGTGGCCAGGGATGCAAAGAAAGCATCTCCATCTTCCTTCTTAGAATTAGAACCAAAATATTTCTTCTTCTTCATTTTCTTTTCGTCTTTGTAGTCCTTTCAGAAGTGTCTAGGTTTTCCACAATTCCAATAGATTGCCTTAGACTTATCATGAAATTTTGATCTCCCCTTACTCTTGGACTTAGAATGGCCATGTTGCTTCTCATTCTTGCCTCTTTCCTTTAGTATTCCTCTAACACTCAAAGCCTCTTTGGCATTGAGAGAGAGCTTCCTTCTCATCTCTTCAAAAAATAGAGAACCAACAATGTCCTCCATCTTCAAGATGACTGAAGTGCTCCCTATGTCCATGAAAATGTTGTCCCATGAGTCTATCAATGAACATAGCAATATATGGCACCTTTCTTCCTCATCCATCCACACCCCAATTGAGCTCAACTGAGTCATCAACATATTAAAGCTTTCAAGATGCTTAGAAATCTGTCCATCTTCTTCCATTCTCAAGGAACACAACTTCTTCCTCAAGAAAATCTTGTTCAAAAGTGATTTAGCTTGATAGATCTCACTTAGCTTCTTCCAAAGCTTCTTTGCAGTAGGTTCTTCATGGACATTAATTAGTATAGAATTTGCATAGCACAATCTGATAAGACTTTTAGATTTTTTGTCTCTCACATCATACTTTTTGGCTAAAGTTGGATCTATGGGCCTCAACTTCTTTTAATTTGTTGTATCCCATAGATCCTGATCAATCAATAGATCTTCCATCATTAGCTACTATATTTCAAAATTTGTGCTAGAAAACTTCTCTACATCAATCCTCCCTATGTTCTTGCCATCTTTGTAATCCTGCAATATAGGAGTAAGAAACCTTTGCACAAGCTCCTACTAAAACCTTGATTATCTCAAAAAAGCCTATACCCAAAAACTAGAACCAAGACTAGCCCAACTTTGATACCACTTGTAAGGAAGAAAAGGTGTGCAAAAATGCTTCCTACACTAACCTTGAGAGGATAATTATGCAAATTTGACTAACTATTGGCTAAATCTCAAAAATGCATAATAACACAATTAAAATAACAATGAACTCATAATATAATGATTACCGTGGAGAAACCCTTATGGGAGAAAAACCCCACCCTCTGAAACCCACACAATGTATTCTCAAATCTGGAAGATTACAATACACTTGTAATGTAACTTCTTACATGAGCGCATCACCAGAACTTGAACTTGGACTTGGACTTAGAGAGACTCCTTCTAGCACTAGTCTTACAAATTGAACTTGATGATTAAACAACCTCCCCAAGTCCTCTTTTTATAGTGATTTGGCACTTGGCAACGATGTGTGGTTTTACAAAACCATGGGCCAAAACCATGTGCAAAACAACCATGCCACACATTAACCTCTTGTAAATTTTAACTCCAAGAATACTATTTTCTTTCATAATTTTTTCCTCTAGTTTAGACCTTCATAAAATTCATATAATGAGTTTTTTACATTCTAAAAATATTCATTCTACATTGTTCTAGAGACTAGACACATTTTTAACAACTTATACACCTTTTTCTAATTCTCAACAATATTTGACACAAGTGCGACATTTTTATTTGATAGTCTATAGAATTCAACACATGTTAAATTAATAGACTTTCATTGAAGGTTGAGATAATTAGATCATTAAATCATTTTTCTTTGTGCATCACATTTTTTAGGTGTCTTTTCTGCCTAGGAATCCATAGTTAAAAATGTTATGCTATTATCCTAGTTTAGCCATGGACTCTTCAATAAGTGTAAAGGTAGGTGAGATGACATTTTGGGGTGCCATTATTGTTCCATGTCTAGGAAAGATCATGCTTGTGAAACATGGCTTGGTATTAGGTTTATCCTTAGGATTGTAGGGAGGGATTTCTCCAACCTTGTTGATGGAGCCGTCTTTGGTGCAGCTTATGTACACCATTTTTTCAATGTATTTCACTTGTTTATTATAGATTTAAAGTCCAAGTTGAATCAAAATGTAGTAGTTATGTTTGTGGCAACCATTCTTTATGTTGATAGGGATAGGAATTAAATTTTCAACCTCTGACATCTTTTCAAAACTTTCTCCTTATTAAATGGTCACCCTTGAACATCACATGCTATTTAACACTTCTGGTCAAGAAATTAGGTTTGGTGTGTGATGCTTAAGCCATCTATTGTTGCCGTAGATTATATCACATACTCAATTGCTTTATCTAGATATTTTCAGTATTGAGTCCTTTGATTTTCATCACTTTTTAGCTAGATTCCCTAACATTCTCTGCAACTGGTGGTTTTTTCTAAATGAAAGGTCTTACATAGAGAGAAGAGATGAATGTAGGGGTTTATAACGACTTCCTAAAGAGGTTAATGTCATAGTAATGCGTGAGAGGTGGAGGATGAGAGATCTCCCAACTAAGCCTTGTTATTTACTAACTAGATAGACATATACTTGTCATAGACTTCTTATCTATTTTAACTCCATGACATGTCAAATATCTGGTATTTATTTTTTCTTCTCATATGTGTGATTAAAATATTCTAAAGATATAAGGGAAATGGAATAGTGGGTGTTAGAATATGTTAGTTTGTTAGTAAGATAATCATCCAAATTACTTCAATGTATAGGTATGTTGGAGAACAATCTTAATTTTTATTTTAAAGGATTGATAATAAGGACACAACTATTCTCTCAATGAATCATTCATCTAAACTAAAAAAACCTAGCATTATGCATACATACCATCCATCTTTGGCATATCAAATAGAGTAAACAGACCAAACTTTGTTAGTGAAAGAAAATTTGACTTCATCTGATACAATTTGATTGATGGAAATTCATCACATGGAGAATCCATAATTTAGTATTAAAAGACAATCCTTCTTTTAAAATTATATTATTATTAATTTTTTAATTACTATTATTTTATATTATTATTATTTTCTCATTTTTAAAATTATTAACTTAATTGTGTGTTTCAACATCAAAGGACTAGCTTATCATATGAAGATTTAATTGTTCCTTCGACATGACCATAGGCAAAAAGTGTCTCCATGCACTCAAATATAGTGTTTTTTCACATCGAATGAGTTCAACTTATCATGGAAAGATTTTATTGCTCATTTGACATGATCGCACATAGAAATTATATATTTTTGACTTTTTGCATGATTGTAACTAGCTATGAGGAGAGAAAAGCTTGATGCAATGTTCTGAAATCCCTTCATGTAAAAATGACTTGTAATGTTGCACAAAATTGAATATACAATACAGTTTTGACCTACATAGGCGAAGGCCATTGCGGCACATCAGAAAATCAAGTTAGTTGAAGAAATTAGAGTGGAATTCCTTTAGCTAGAAGGAGTCTCTAAAAACATTATTTATTGTCTTAATGAGAGGAACAATCCTACTTGGAATACTGAAAAGATTATTGACAAAGGCATCCAAAAACTTCAAACCTTTGAAAAAACCTATGTGGAAAATAGGTTGGGAAATTGGGCTGTCAAATATAGTGAGGTGGCTAAATGGATGGATGGCCATGACATCCTATCAAAATTTAATGAGGTCATTGTAAGGGATTGTATCCCTGGTAGACCTGGTTTAATTAAATTCCATAATGAAAGTTACTAGATTGTGGGTTGTGGTCAACAATAACATGTGTGAACTTATTATGATAATCAATGTTTTATGTGGAATATATAGAGTTGTGAGGTGGAAGTATGATATTTATCATACTTCCCATATGTACAATATCCATCAAACTATGTCAAGTACCACTATTGGGAAGCTAATTCACAAGGAGAAAAAAACGTGTAAGAAAATGAGGAGAGCTAAAGGCTTGCGGTTTCTAAAGGAAACTAACTATAGAGCCTACATTAAGAAGAACACCATGGTTGGAGAAAGACATAGGAGGGTACTAGACAATGATTCCCAAAAGTGGAGAAGAAGAAACAAGGTGTGGAACATCCTAAAGAAAGGATAAATTATGAACTATTTTGAATTCTTTCATAGATGGAAACCCTCGGTAACAAAAACTATAGTTAGAAACTAGAATGAAGGCATGGTTGGAAATTATGGGGTGGAGTTCTCTATTATGGAAGAAACTAATCCCAAATCACTAGCATCACTATTATTGGCATAAAATTTTACAGAGATTGAAAAGTTTCAGAGCAAGTGGTGGTAGATTTTACTAAGAACCAAGAGGAGAAATAGGCATTGGAAAAGAAAGGCACCCATTATCTCTCGAGATTCATCAAGCCACTATGGAGATTCATGGTTCGAGCCATCATCAAATATATTTCTCTTAACACCAAATTTGATCGCATGTGCACTTACCATTTCATGCTTCTCAACCATTTTAGGTATAAGGTAAAAATATGCATCCCCTTCTACGTTTACTATTCCATGAATGATAATATTAATGAGTATCAAGAAAATAAAACTAGGAATCTAGCACTCCATGAGGGGCTGCTACTATTACTCTATGGATACTTCAAAACTAGGACTATTACTAAAAAAATCAAAGACAAGAAAGAGGGCAAGAAAATTAAGGGGTATTTGGATGAGTCTGAGGAGATATATTCACCTTTAGATATGGAGCAAAGTCTTGACATGTACATGGATTCAAAGGACTCCAAGATCCCATAGGGTGGCTCAAGGAAAAAAATCTCAAAACTAATAGCAAGGAGAAAAAGGTGTTGCCCAAGCCCACATAAGTCATTAGCATTTCTTTAGATAGGGGTTACAATGATTGGGCTGAAGGGATGGACACAAGCGAAGATAGTGTAGAGGCAGAGGAGAAAATTAAGGAAGGGGATGGTAAGGAATGAAAGAAGAACAAGAGAACCCTCACTATCAAAGTGTCAGCAAGAAAATAGAAGAAGGCCATGGTGTTAGGGAATTGCAAAAGGAAAACCCCAGATGACAACAAGGACAAACATGGGAAGAGAGTGAGAAGGTGGAAGGGGACCCCATTGATATGAAGGGACTTGAATAAGGATTTGATGATCTTGGCACTACCACTTATAGGTTTTCAATCACAGGGGAGGATAGGAAGGTGGTATAGAAGAACTTTGACTTTTCTTCAACTAATATGGGCATCAAAAAGGAGCTAACTAGAACCCAGTTCAAGGAAAATGAAGAGGGTAGAATTTAGCTAGAGAAATCAATCGATCTGGCTCTTGTCATCCTTAGTGACATTTCTATGGAGAACTTGGACATGGATGTCCTTAACAATGTGAAAAATAGCATGGTAGATAGCTTCATTACCACTAAATTGCTTTTCCACAAAATCCTTGACCTCAAACACAAAATGAGCACTTTGGAAAGGGAGTGTTGGTGTTTGAAAATGTTACTTGTTTTCGATTACCCTGATGAGAATAAAACACATCTAGGGGTAGCTAACTCCCATTTTCAACATGCCCATTCAGACACCAAGCCAACTATAAGGCATGACCCTTATTCTTCTTTAGGCTTTGCAAAACCTAGGCGGGTGGACCTACAGATTCTTTATATGGTACCAGTTGTCAAAGCATACACTAAATCAATTATGAAGTAGATAAAACCCTTATTTCTCCTAAAGACTCATGCAATAACATACATCTGCACTAGCTAAATGCAAATCCATGAAATTCATAAGCTAAGTGAGGGAAATTCTATTATAGCTCTACAACATGAAAGGGGAAAAGCATTTGATTAATGATGTTGAGTTTCAATAAATCCTCAAACATGCAGAAATATAACAAGTGATCTTAAAATTGATCAGTGCTTGATCCATTGGGAAAATCCATGAATTCAAAACATACATCTGTGACATCAGGACATATTCTGTATACCCAAACATCATATCTATCTAATCACCTTGTGATTTAGACATCTGTGTTCATTCAGATTTCATTCTCACAAAATATCCTTCTCAACATAACTAGTAAGCCTATCAAAACACATTAAGCATTTACTTGGCACTGTGTTCCAACATAAAAATACATCAGACATACAACCTGAAGGGGAAGCAAATGGATCTCAGCTCTTTGTTCCAAGACCACATAAGACTACAAATTACTGAGATAGGAGACGAGAACCAGAATGAAACTAATAAAATGCTTGCTCATATGTATTCATTTCCTTGAAACAATACAATCACATGAATGAAATTAAAACATGAAACAACCTAACATATCAAAACTATCTATATTATCTTTACACTTGTTATTCACATAAGAGAAAAATGCTGAAGAATGAAGGTGGAATCATAGATCTGGATCCAACAAAATGGTCTCACAGAATGACTGCAACTTTCCTACCGACAATGGTCTCATACTAACAAAAAATTGGAACCCAAAACTGGAACCCCTACAATGGAAGAAAGAAAGAATGATATAGGATAGATGAATTCCAAGATCTCACATGCAACTGCCATCTGTCGACTTAGAAATCCATCTCCTGTAACTGAAAAACCTCTTTCATTTCTTTACCCATCTGATTTGATTTGGTTTTTATCATCACACTCTAACTAATTTCTAAAATATCTCTGTTTATATGATGAAAACCTTTTGAGTCACTAAAATCTGAACATCTCATGAAATCCTAGTGAAATTTCAATTTTTATTGAGTGAATGCAATCAAAATTTGACCCAGTGACCTTTAACCATATTCAGGTCATCACCATGACAAAAAATCAAAATTAAACTTCCTGGTCTGAATATGGTTGCAATTTAGGTACCTGATAGAAAACCACATGTAGCTCAAACAGACTAATATTTGTGCAAAAACTGACTCCAAAATTGGAAAGTTCATCTTCTCCCAATTTCGGCGATATATAACATCACCTATCTAGCCTCTAGGAAACCCCTTGAATATCATTTTGAAAAATGCCTCCCCTGTTAGAAAGCCATGGTCTGCACATTTGATTTTTAAATTTTCGAAAAATTAAAAAAAATCTAAAGTTCAAACTTTATATTAAATGACCTCATTTGATTTAAAGAGAATTTGAACATGCAGACTTGAAAACAATTTTAAAATGAAATTTAAAAATTATTTTATTTTTTCCAACCCTTCAATTCTCAGGTCAAACCTTTGTTGACCCACACCATGTGGCACATTCTGATTGGCTCGCCATCTATATAGTGACCATCCTACTCTGGGCCCAATGCCACGTGGTATGATTTCACATTCCCATATTACTTATCAAACGTGCATCTTATTTTTACGGGGAAGAACCATCCATCGGATCGTGACACATGTCACGATCTGGTCGCTTCTCGCTTGAACCTGCCACTATTTAACTATGACCTAGGCCCACTGCCATGTGGCACCCAAGCACATTCCTGTATTATTTAACGGGCGAGCAACTTAATATTACGGTTTGGCACAATCCATTGATCTGGCCACATGTCAACATCTTGTGCCTTGTTGCCAAACCTCGCCATGTCATCATTATTGATATTTTGTTTAAAATGTTGCACAAACCTCACATCTTGATGATGTCATCAACAGGTACAGGGCCCCCACCATCTAACCTACAGCTTCCCAAAAGTACTTGCCTTCATAGATATTATATGTTGTGTAAAGCTTTGCATTTAAAAATTTAAAAACTCACCACATATAAAATGTGGGATAAATCATTGAACTACTTCTCCTGCACTTTCCTCTAGACTCGACCTTTTTCATTATAAGGTGATTTCTGTGTGCGAGTAAGGATTACAACTGGAGAGAGGTTTTAGTGTGAAATCCATAACTTGGAGATTTTCTTATCCACATAGATAAAGAACTCAGGGGAAATCATGAGGGAAAAACCTAGTTCAAAAGTTCATATCCAATGAAATTTTGAAGCATGCGTCCATTTCATTGTTATCCAATGCCTTCTCTTTTGCAACTATCCTTATTTTATTTAATGTTATCTTCCACTTGGGTGCATGCATCTTCTTTAATGTGCAGACTATCACTTCTCTCATGCGTTGATTTTCCCTTTTGTTGCGCTTCAGCCTCCCAAACTTACCTTGGCGACAACTGACTGTGTTTTATTTTAATGCGGCTTTCAATAGCTTGATCTCTCTATCTATTGCTAGCCTCCATTCACGTCCTCTGCTACCTTTTCTTCACATCATGGATGTTGTGGATGCTGCCATTGATGTCGTGCTCCTTCCTTGCTTTAGCGGCAGGCTCTCTCTTTTCCTGCTAACCAGGCCTCTGTCTTTATGCTGGCTATTTTTAACTTTGCACTTTTATACTTTTTTTAGCTTCCAACATGGTTCTTATGCTTTGATTTGGCATCCTCATTGTTGTTCTGCTCACATGAGTTACCTATCAAATTGTATGGGTTCTCTCGTCATTCTCATGCCATGGCCTTTACTGCAGCTTCCTTTATTGATGCAGCCTTTTATAGCGTGAGGTTCTATTTTGCTTAAGAACAGACTTCCCCTCTTTTTAATTCGTGGGCTCTGCCCCTGCGTGAAGCAATCTTCAAACGTTGTCTATTCCTCTTAAAGCTCATGGGTCTACTCTGTTTGTGCTACATCTTGGGCTGCTGTTTTCAAACATTTACTCCTTTTTATCATGCAAGCTACTCCTTCCAAACATAGGAGTCTCTTTATGTCTGTGGCTTGGTTGCATAGGTTGCTTCCTTTGCAAATTTTGGATGCCATATTTCAAACTTGCAATTTATAATGTTCTTTGTCTGTATGTGGTTTGGCTCGCAACTCATGTGGCTTGCTTTCTCTATCAAATAGTTTCCTTCACTCGTGTAAAACATGAGAGGGATTCAATATTTATCAACACATGAGTTAGCTGTAGTTATTCTGTAAGACACAACCCAATTCAAATTGGACCTTATTATAGGCATGTCAAATGGGTTATCCTTTTGTTTCTAGATTATTGAAGGGCAAACTTGAGGTTTCATATGAATAGGACAAGGCGCAATTATACAATGTTGATTCTCAGAGAAGTCCTTGATTGATTTTAATTGAAAAATAATTGACTCCATATTTAATTTTCCCTCAACTTTTAAAGTTTAGTACTATCACAATGTTTAATCTAATGAAGGTTGTATTGACCTCAAATTAGAGTAGATAAAACCTCATATTTAGTGCTCAAATTTTAGGTAACCATAACTCCCGACTTAAAAATTATAATTTACATCTCCCTTACAAGCAATCATAGTAGCAATGATGAATTAAAAATCCCCATTTTTGCTATGGCCATTACACATATATCCCATTTTTCTTTGCAACGATATGTGTACATGCCAAGACATCAGCATGAAAAGAATTGTTACAATATCCTCTTGAAACACCGTCATTCCTTGACATCTCATCAGTTTGAAGTAATTGGTCAGGCCCAAAAAGTGGGTCCAGCTAAAAAAAAATTCGTTTTCAGATGACTAACGTCTCAGATTGATCCACTGATCTTCTTAGACTAACTGGAATCCAATTCGAGCACTAATTTATCATTTACAATTCATTTGATCACTTTCGTACCATTGTGAAATCTCTGTCAAGAGGCCTGTTGCCCGACTTTAAAAACTGACATAAACACATCACCAAGCTCCAAAACTCAGGATCTCTATTCTCTCTGACATGTTTAACAGGCCTGATAGATCTTGTTGCATGACAACATCAGGGTCAAAAAAAAATGACTTTCGAAGTTGCCAACTTAAACTAACTTGTAGATAAACATGTTAGAAAACTAGAAAGTGTGTTTGGAAATGGCCTAGAAAACTGGACATATGTGCACTTGGGGATCTAGAAATTGGGGCACTGGTTCTCTCTCATGAGGACATTATGAATCTGCAATTTGGGCTCATGATGAATAACTAGGAAAATTTGGCAAGTGTTTGAATTTTGCTACCTGGATTTGCAGGACAGGAAACAATGACTAGATAACGATTTTTACAAATGGAATGACCCTGGAAAAGTGTGTAAACGAATTTATCAAGATCTAAAAATTGGCACACTTGTAGTATTTTTAGTGGACAATACAGGGAACAAACCATTCAATCCTACCAATCACGGGTCTCAAGATATGACATCATGAATAGGTGTTACAATCAATCTACAATTACTGACATTAGTTAAAACTTATAAATTGCATTTGGAATCACGCTTGAAAACTGACAAAACGGATTCATAATGATCTCAAAGTTGGAAAATATGAAGTGTTTGACCCCTAGAACACAATGAAAAAATAATTTCTTCATTTGGATCAACTGGGTCAAAGATATCATTGGTCGAACAGGGCTTCTAAGAATTGTGAACAACTACACAAATGTACAAAATAGTAAATGACCAACTTTGAGGGGTTTGAAACCTAGTCAAACGGACTCAAAATGACTCAAAATTTGAAACATAGGTTTTCAGGTATGGATACTAGATACTCACAAAGTGATGAGTCATGCCACAATTCTGGGTGTGAGATATTCAGGTGCAAACACAACCACCTGTCACTATTTGACACAGGTGAAAATGCAGATTTAACACTAGCTCAAATCAAGACTTTACGGGAAGGCTCAGAATGAAAAATTAACTTCATGGAACACTTAGATAGACTGAAAGCAAGGTGTTAGAAACATTGAACACCTCTTAAGCTTCAGACTGACAGTTAGGTACAAACTCATTTAAAAGCGTTTATAGGGCTTGATTTCTTCAAAATTTTAAAATGGGACTAACAAATGAAGCATGCAATTTTTTGTCCCAACAAGGAGACCTATAGCTTAAAGAACAGGGTCATTAAGGGTGAATAAAACATGGACATAAGAGTGGAGGAAGTCAACATTAGAACTCATGCAATGGACAAGAAAATGCAAGGTATAGTTGAGTAGAGTTCTAGCATCCTCAAGGGAAATGAGAACATCAAGAAACTCATTCACTATGTGGATGATCATAGCATCAGTAAGAAGCATGACCCTAGCACCCATAGCTTAAAGGACAAGACTTTAGATGAAGGCACAAGGAAGCAAGCTAGATCTAGTGCTAGGAGAAAGGAAACGTTGGCCCCAGACTAGGAGCTTTCTAAGATGATGGAGGCAACAAGCAAGCCGCTATCAGAGCTAGAGATCAATGCAACTGAAATGCTAAGAGACAATGTCTGAGCACCCTGGCCTTTTGTGGGATTCCCTAATTTTTTCAAATTTCTACCTAGCTTTACTTCTATTTATTTTTTTGTTTAGGGAGATGTTCCTTCTTTTTCTTTTTGGGTCTCTTTGTAGCTTTTTACATTCTCTTGTAGACTGATATTTATATGTTTGGGTTTTAGTACCCTTTTAAAGCCCATTTTCCTTAATTAAAAATGTCTCCACATTGAATGAGCAAAAAAGGCTTGTTACAATAAGCCAAACTCATTCAACAAGCTTTGACAATGTGCAAAAATGCACAACACTTTTGACATGTGTAACATTAAAGCTATTAGAATTACAAATGGGAAACATATACTTCTAAGGGGATGGGTGGGGGTGTGAATCATAAGTTCAAACTTCATTAATTAAAACTTCCACCATTAATTAGATCCAATAAATAAACTAAAATAGCATGTAAATAAAATGCATCTAAAACATGTAATCAAACATACACACTTGACACCTAATATGATTACCCCAAAGCCCTACAATAAAGAAGGTAAAACTAGGGTTGGGATGACACCCACAAATCTATACTCCTATAGCAATAAAGTGTAGCCAATTAAGGTTACAACAGGTTGACCATGAAACATGATCTACCTTGTAAAAGACCTAGCTTGTTAAAAGGCTTACAAAGACTGTTAAGTCCCACCTTGTTCAAGGATGTTAACACCCTATTAGAAGTGTGCCTAGTTAAAGGACATTAAATCACTCAATTAGAATGTCACCCGATTACAAGATTTACTAGTGACTGTTAAGTCAACCTTAATCCAAAGGATTTTACCCAAAATGATACAATTGTTAGAAAGTAATAGTAGAGCTTTGATCTAATACAACTTACAACTTTATCTTGTGAATTTTAGATCACAATTTAGTCCTTCTTGATCCTCTTTGATCTGATATAACAATGTTGTGTCCTCAATCCTCTATTCTATACTTAATTGGTTTTGCAATTCGTTCACACTAATAAGTCACCTTGAATGCTCTTTGAACAATTTGATTATTCACCCCTTGATATCTTCCTTCTATCATTGCTCTCTCTTTATACAAAATGTTTGGGGCATTTTCTTCCTTACAAAGACTTTGGTGGCCTAGGGTTAGGTATAAATCCATGACTAAGATTCATCCATTTTTCTCCTTAACTCTTCATATTTTCTAATTGGTTGTATGTTATTGTATATGGAATATAAATAGATTCATCCTTATCTCCAAAAGATTGAGAACTATCTTTGCATTTTCATAAAAATGGTTTACATAGTTTTTTGTGCCATTACAAATGACTTTGTCCATTTTGTGTTACTCAACAATTCAGGTTACTAATGCTTGGCACCTGAACTCCTCAGTATCAACTATCTTTCTCAACACTTGAATCACTTGGCATGGTCTATCTACTTGACACTTGAGTGAGTCATCATATGAGAAACTTGGCACTCATTGCAACTCAACATAGTCTATATTTATATGTTGTATTCAGCATGAACTGAGTAAATGATTAAGGGTGTTTATACTTGATTGTCAAAACCAATCTGAGATCAACAATTTCCCCCTTTGACATGAGTGTCAAGAACACTTAAATGTACATAATCATTCTAATCTTCTCAAGTATAACACATTCATATCTTGACATATATACAAAACTTCAAAATTTTAAAATTTTGCAATAACCTATATACTTCAAAATTTGTCACCTCCCCTAAGATAATGTTCCTATTTTGTACCCCATGTCCATTCTGCATTTAGAGTAGATTTGTTTCTTGTTAACACTCTTTGACTTCAATGCACTTATACTCTTTCATCTCATATACTCTATTTTCTTCTCATTTCCTATTATGAGCTAATCTCCTCCTTTGTTTATTCTATTTGATCCCTCTTTCATTATTCTCTCCTTGCTATCTTTCTCTCCCCTTTGGTTTATCTCCCCCTTTACTCTTTCATTTATCACCCCCTTTTTTGACACTTATGTCAAACAAGCTATATACTTAGATTATACTTTTCCAAGAAAGATTTATGAACTTCCATGGTTATTTTCAGAGTAGAATCCTAGTTGTCACATCCAACACCCAATGACTTTATTTGGATAGCTAGCTCTACTACAAGGCGAACTAGTCCATCTGATGTGGAAAGATTAGGATATTTCTTTAATAAAGTTTATGCATATCCTAGCTCCTTATGGAGTATTTACATATGGGGGGTAAGGGAGGCTTGAATATTTGTTAGCTTGATTCTTATATTAGCTGCTTCTATTGTTAACACAACTGGTTGACTTTGTGACTGAAGTAATGTGTGAAAATACTTCTCTCTTTGAGCTGGGTTTTGAGGTAGTTTCATGCCTAATATTTTTAAATTCCTCTCTAGACTCACAATTCTATGGCTTGTGTCTTGAGTAAAGAGTGTGGGATCACATAGTTTGGTGTATAATGAGGATATGTTCTAAAGTACCTTCTTCACTTTTTCAGTCTTTGTTGCCAATGCAACTTGTTTCAATGCTATGTCACTAGATATCTTCTCATTTAGTTTCCCTTGAAATTCTCTTTCAAACCATTCCAAAAGTTTGGATTTTTTATTTTGGTCTTCATTGTTCACATGTTCCACAATTTTTGACAACTGTTCCAATAGTCACCTTGTCTCTTCAAGTGTTTGCAAGTTGAATGCATCTAAGAACATGTCTTTAATTTCTTGTAGTATCTTTCTCTATCTATACTCCTCCTTGAGTATTTCCTAATTTGTCTTCTTTTCTAAGGCTTTTTACATAATGCCTATCTATTCTAATGTTATAGTTGCATAATCACACTTAGGTATCACTATCTCTTCATCTAAAGTTACATCTCTATAGTGAGTTACCTTTTCAACCTTAGATAGGCTTGGGCCTAGTGCTAAAATTTTTTAGGGGTACATCTCCCATCCTTGACTTCTAAAGGACTTTTGTAGGAGTTCCTGATGTTGGTAGAGTTACCAATGCTTGAATTGCCTCTTGCTCCTTCTCCTGTGGTGTTCCTTACTTTCTTCAAATCTACTTTGGTCAATCACAATGATTTTACTCGCACCTTGTGTT
The DNA here is from genome assembly GCA_028749045.1 of Cupressus sempervirens. Classification (NCBI taxonomy): domain Eukaryota; kingdom Viridiplantae; phylum Streptophyta; class Pinopsida; order Cupressales; family Cupressaceae; genus Cupressus; species Cupressus sempervirens. The sequence continues at coordinate 225,325,988 of CM053791.1, forward strand.
TGTGCATCAGGTTGATCATTTGTTATTTCTTTCTCTTCTATTGCATTTTGTCTCTATTCAACTGAATCAACTTTAACAATTGGGTCAACCTTTTTGGATGAGTGTATTGATGTTTGAATCAATGGTTGAATACTAGTAGCTGAAGTGACGATAGAAGATGGTTCTTGTGTATTCATCTTATCCCTAGTGATTTCAGCTACTACCTTCTCAAATTCATCTACACTGACCAATACTAGATTTTCACTTAATATTGCTTGAAGTGTTGATTGGGCTAGTATCTTCTTTAGATCATCTGTAGTTAAAGGATTTATTTTCTGAGTTGAACTATTAGGAACATCCTTAAAAGTTATAGTTTTTATAGGTATACTTGTGTCATGTGGAGGGCTCATACTTGGCATTTGTTTGTTTTGCACACTCTCTTCTTCCTATCACTCTTTAGCTACACCCATGTCATATGTTTTCTTTTGTATATCCTCCATAGCAGTGTTATCCTTTTATTTTTCTTCCTCCTCGTCTTCATCTTCATCTTCATTATTTCTACCCTCAAAGGGATCTTCCTCTCCTTCTTTGGCAGTTGCCAGGCCATAAATTAATTTCCACATTTGAGTGGATTTCTTCACAACATCTTCCATGTTATTTTGGAGAATGTCGAATGCCCTGAATTTTGAAGCAAACCTTCCACCATATTTCTTGTTAGACTTGGTAATCTGCACTTTTTCCAGTTCTAGCATCACCTAGGCTAATTTGGATGCTCTAATATTTTTCTCCTAGTTTAAAAAATAATGCCCCTTATTTTCAGCAATAGTATATAATTCCTATGGAATAGTATTATCTAATTCAAGTGGAGTGTTCTTAAATTTAGGTATCATTGCATATATTGACTCTTCTAGTTGGTTCTTCTTCTCTCTTTCAAGTTTTTCAAAGTCAATACTTTTCAAACTAGTTAGATGTACATTATTTCTAACATTTTCACAAATATTTTGAAGATCAAATTTTGGTCAATGACTTACCACTCTAAATTGTCTTGTATCCTCTAGTTTTCTTCTCTCATCATCATTTTATAGTTGTGCAATGTATTTTCTTCTTGGTTTCTCTTGTAGTGGGCCATTTTTTTTTGTATCCTTAGCATTTTCTTTGGCTTTCTCCTTGGCCTTTTTTGTAGTGGTCCTTGTGCTTTCCCTAGTTGTTAGTTTTTTTGGCTTTGTCGGGCTTAGCTTAGAAATCTTCTTTGTCTTCGTTTTTGTCACAAGTTGTGCCATAGCATTTCTCTTCTTTAGTTCTACTTGTACTACTACTTCTTTGATTTCCTCTTCCTCGACACCTTCTTCTTCTTTTTCCTCACACATGCCTTGGGTCAATGTAAGAGGTTCTTGGGCTTGTTCTTGCTCTCCCTCTTCATCTTCTTCTTCTTCAACCACTCCACCAAATTCAGCCTTTCATTTCCTCACTATTTTTTCTTTCTTCTTCAGTATGGAGGTTGTCTTTATTGCCATCTCAAATTTTGATTTCATAACATCATAGTTTCCAAATATTTTTTCACTTTTTTCAGCTTCTTCAGATAGAAATTTTTTTATTGTTGTAGATGCTTCGTCAACGTTTATTTCATATCCTAGAGGTATTACCCATCTTACTCTAAGTGTTGCAGCCTATATGTATGTATAGTTAATATCTACAAGGAAACATATATCATTGTAGTATTTTTCAACCAAAGAAATTGACATCTGCATTCTTTGTTTCATAGACATTTTGAAGTCTTCAAAATAGTTGGTCATGATAGTCTCAAAGTTATCTTCCATTTTCTCAATGTATTCATTGATCTAAACTGCAACTAATCTATTTGTTTTCTAATCAGCTATACCATAGTATGGGAATGTGTTCTAAACATAAAAATATATACAAACAAGTATTGCTCCAAGCTTACACTATGCACTCTTAGATTTTTTTACTGTTCCAAGGTTTTTCATTAGCTAATATAATTAAATCTTGGAAAGATCGTAAGTACGATCTTTCTTAACAATTTTATAGCCAACATCTATTGCAATGTAGGGTGGACTATTTAACCTGTTGGATTGGTCAAATTTATGAGAAACTACTATAATAGAAAAGTCAAGTAATGGGTTTGTGATGGTGTGTATAGTCATTCCTCTTTTGTTCCATTTTTCTCTAATGCTCTTCTCAATAACCTCCTCGGAGTCACTTCGTAGAGTTGTGGGCTGATCTAGATTTGGATAGCTAGCTACCATATGAACTATTATCTTTGGAATGTTGATTGGTCCACCTTCTAACCACAAGCATTAAGAAAATCTAGGGCACAGGTCAAACCCTTTCTTTCAACAATCTTAAATTCTTCTTTCAAAACTCTATTCTTGCATAACCTATAATAGGCTTGCCTAATTTCCATAATGTCTATCCCTCCTCTCTTGCAATTATAATAATCTCTAACATCTTAGACCATTATTACTTTTGGGGGTATCATGGAAAGTATGCCTAATAGGTCTTCTTTGCATGCTTTGTCTGTGATAGTTTTGAATTTTGGCTATTTAACCTCATTACTAACTAATTGAACATCAAAACCACTTTCTCTTTCACATTCTTTGAACTAGATGCCATTTTACAAGCTAGAATTTAACAAATTTCAAACTGTGCAACTTGGCTAATGAGGAATACCTGGTAAATTTGATGAACTAGATTGGAATTATTGTTGTGATATTTTTGAAAATGCTTTGGTTAGATTCTTGAGTCACCTTTAGATCTGATTTCTCTCACTTGAATTTATAATGATGAAATATGGGTGAAAATCAATCGTATACCCTTCAAAATTCTACATTTAATCCTTAATACTTGTACAGATATAATCTCAACATCAATGTGATTTCTGTTCCACTCGACAGCTATTGATATTAGCCTCACTCAAAAACTACTATGGACTTGGAAACAAGTAAGTTTGACTAACAACTCAATACTAATTAGCATTTCCCTCAATATCAACAAGAAACTTTTTCAATCTCTTCAACAACATGAAAACTTGAAGATTTAACCTTAAAATTTTCACATCTTTATTCATGCTAATATAGTCTTTTTTGTACTAACTTCTTTTGGAATTGATGTATGATGTAATACTTTGAATATTATTCCCACAGACCTCTTGTTTCTTAGTTTGATGAGGTGTGACCACTCGACCTATTAGGTGAAGTGATCCCTCCATTTGATGCGTTGCATCCATCTCTCTTTTTCCATGTCTTGTTCATATCTCCTCTGATGTGTTCAACATTTGTATTGGCTTTTGCTTTATCAAGTTCATAACTTGGTGCCTTTGACCTTGTTGGACAATGCTTTCTAATGTGACTAGTCTTTAAATAGCTAAAGCATGTAGTTTGACTTAACCATCTATTATAGTTACCATTGAAGTGTGTCCTAATGCAGTTCTTAGGAATATGTCCATATTCTTGACAATAGTGATAGATTTGTCTTGTATTGTAATTCTAATTATAGAAGTGTCCATGGCTTATTTCTCTTGTTGACTTATTTGGTGACCACATGGATTTTGATCTACATTCAAAGGCTCTATGTTCATATATTTGACAATTGTAGTAGTAACCTTCAAATCTAGGTACATGCATAGTTCTCGTTCTACATTTGTGTGCCTAATGACCTTGCTTATTGCACTTATGACAGTGATTCATGTTCTTAGGTTTGACATGTTGATTTGCATTCTTTCTCTTGCATACATTAGTAGTATATTCTTTCTTACCACAATAATGACAAGTGGGTTTGGAGTTCTTACCTTTGTTATTCCTTTCTTTAGCAACATTGGATGATTCTCCTCCTTTAGTGCTTGTGTAGTCTAGTTCTGATGTATCATTGTTGGATCTAGGAAATTTTAGTAATTACTCAAAGTACTTGATGGCTTCATTTGGGTTTTTGAAACTTTCAAGAATCTTTCTTCCTCTTCTTAGGTCATTTCATAGTTGTTCATTCTACAACTTCAATGCAATTATCTCAATGTCCGTGACACTCAACTCATGATGAGTATTCATCATCTAGATTAGGGTATCCAATTGCATGTTGGAGATTCTAGTAACCTCAGTTAGCTTCTCTTCTAGTCTATTTGTTAGAATTCTCTTGTCTGCTTTAATCATGACCTTGTTTTCTATAGCTCTCTTCTTTTGTTCAGTTACCTCACATAGCATCATGGCTTGAGATTCTTTTTCTAGCTTGAGATTTTTGATCTCCTCAGCTTGTAATCTATTCTTTTCCATTAGATCTATAATTGCTACATCAAATTCATTGGATTCTCCATTTTCAAATAGCTTGGTAGTGTCAATCTCTTGGCATTTTGTGTCATTCTCTACAATGGCTATCTCTTTCCTTCTCTTTAAAGATTTCCTTAACTCCTCTCTAGCCTCATCCAATGAATGTAGAATAAGTTGTATCTCAATTCCTTGGTTGTCAATAATCTTTCCCAGTTTGTTTACTTCCATTTTAAGATCTTCTCTCTAAGAAGCAAAGCTTCTCCTTCAAAGAACTCAACTTTGATACCAATTGTTGAAATCACAAATGGGAAACATATACTTCTGAGAGTGGGTGTGAATCAAAAGTACAAAATTCAGCAATTAAGACTTTCACCATTCATTAGATATAATAAATAAATTAAAATAGCTTGTAAATAAAATGCATCTAAAAGATGTAGTCACACATACACACCTAACACCTGATATGATTACCTAGAAACCCTCCAAATAAGAAGGTAAAACTAGGGTAAAGATGATACCCAAAAATACTTAATCATAAATAAATAAAGTGTACCTTAGGTTGAACAAAGAAACATGATCTACCCTATGAAAGGCTTGCCCTATTAAAGACTTACAAATATTGTTAAGTCCCACCTTGTTTGAGGATTTTAACACACTTTTAAAATTGCAAATAGTTAAAGGACCTTAGATCACCCACTTGGAATGTCACCATGTCAAAATATTTACTAGTGATTGTTAAGTCAACCTTAGTCCAAAGGATTTTACCCTAACTGATACACTTGTTAGAAAGTAACAGTAGAGATTTGATCTAATACAACTTGCAACCTTATCTTGCAATTTTTAGATCATAGTTAGGACATTCTTGATCCTCTCTAATCTTATATAATAATTCTATGTCCTCGATCCTCTATTCTCACTTAACTAATTTTGCAATTCTTTCACACTACTAGGTCATCTTGAATGCTTTCTAAATAATTCACTCATTAACCCCTTGATATCTTCTTTCTATTACTTCTCTCTCTTTATGCCAAATGTTTGGGGCACCATCTTCCTTATAAAGACTTTGGTGGCTTAGGGTTAGGTATGAATCTATGGTTGAGATTCATCCATATTATGCTTAAATCTTCCTATTTTGTGATTGGTTGCATGTAATTGTATAGGGAATACAAATTGACTCATCCTTATCTACAAAACATTGAGAGCTATCTATGTATTGGCATTAAATTTTTTTTACATAGTTGTTTGTGCCATTACAAATAACTATGTTTATTCTATGTTACTCGGCACTTGAGGTTATTGATACTTGGTACCTAAACTACTTGATATCAATTTTATTTCTCAACACTTGAATAACTTGGCATGGTTTGTCTACTCGGGACTTGAGTGACTCAGCACTCATTGCAACTCAACATAGTCTATATTTATATGTTGTACTTGGCATGAACTGAGTAAATGATGAAGTGTGTTGATGCTCAATTGTCAATACCAATATGAGATCAATAAAAACATGTAATCCCTTCTTGTAAAAATGACCTACAATGCCACACATGCATGAAAATATGCTATATTTTCAGCCTATGTAACATCATAACATCAAATGAGCAAAAAAGGCTTCCTATGATAAGCCAAACTCATTTGACAAGATCTTATGATGTAAGAGAATAGGAAAATACACTGTAATGAAACATTACATCCTTAAATTCCCTTCGCACCATTAACTTATAATTACAAAAAATAGCCTATATAGCAAGACAGAAATCTAAAAACATCTAGTCAAAAATGGCCCCACAATATTGCGCTTCACAAGATCATGACATCACAACATCACCAGGTTGCAAGGTTGCAAATTTGCATTGTTGAATGAGGAAAAAAATATTCCTCCAATAGGCCAACTCATTTAATGAAGTTCCTTTGATGTACAAACCTACACAACATCCTAAGATTGAAACAAGGAGTCCCTTTAGTTCAAACAACCATGTGATCCTACACATGCACAAAAATGCATGACACATTTCAACCTGCGAGTGTCAAATGAGAAGAAAAATGTTTTTTGATATTTCTATCATTCAATGTAGCTCCTTTGATGCACAAAATTTCACAATATTTTTGTGCACCCAAGAATGTCGAAAACTACACAACTATATTTGGCTAAGAATTGCAAAATTTATCCCATGAAAGATGTCTCTAATTGATTATTTGTAATGGGATAAATGATGAAAAAAATCAACAATTCCATTCATGAAAAAGTAGTTTGTGAGCATAAAAATGGAAAAAATAAAATTAATAACATTATTTGGAATTATTTTCTACTATTTAGTGAAGAATAGTAAAAATGAGAAGTACATAATTGAAAAAGAAAAAAGTGAAGTATCTTTTCTTCCCCTTATGATTATAGTGTCATTGTAATGCATAAAATGAAGACACTCCACTACTCCATTAATAATCAAACCTCCAAACATATATCATACTTATATTTAAAAGTTTATGTTAAAAAAAAAAGTGTTATCATTTTAGAAGCATCTATTTCTTTTAAAATATTCCATTTTTTCTTTGGATAAGTATTGAGATTTGAGGTATTTGTTATGTTAATATGTTTTCACATGTTTTATATAGGGAAAACCTTGATATACTTTAATTTATGTAAATATTCTTCGCACGTAATATTATGCTTTTAAACAGATACACATTTAACACATTCAATTATACACAAATTTGAAATAATCTTATTTAATTTTTAAAATATAAAACAAAAGAAATTGAAATTATTAATAATGAATAAGAAATAGACAAGTTCATAGTATCCACTAAAGAGAAATATTGATTTAACATTATAATGGAATTGTTATTGATATCACATAACATAGAAATATATTTTTAAAAAACTATTGTAAATTGTCAAAAATCTAATAAAGAATTCAAAGAAGCTTTCAACACATAGTTCCAATTTATTAATAAAATAAGATATATAAAGTTTGTATTAAAATAATATATAGTATAAACACAATTTCCCTCCAATTAAAAGAGTCACTTTTAATGTTTTAAATATTGCTTTCAATTTAGATTCTTTATCATACAAATTATCAAATGACTCTATTCATTAAAATGGAACCATATAATAATTTTGAATTTGATTAAAATGATATAAATTGGTTAAATGCATAATCAACTATAATACTTTTGTTTTATAAGAAAATTATTAGCAGAGAGATTTTCCATACAAGTTAATTTTTATATCAACTGCATGAGTTAATTTAAATCATCATTTAGCAATTTCTCTACAAGATGTGGTGCTTATTTTATGGACTTTCTTATAATTTTGTACATTCCTTATAAGCTAAAGAGAAGAAACATATGTAGCATTAGTTGGTGGTCCATCCGGCCTTACTATCTATAGGCCCTTACTATCTATAGGCCTTAGAATAGTAGGGGCCATTGGTAGTGCCTGTCCCTTACCCACCCATGTTACGCATAGATGAATCAAGAAAGGTAGGGGCAGTGCCTATATTTTAGTGGGAAAAGTATGGTTGGGGTTCTATACATAACATTTCTTGTCCCCAACCTTTGCCTATAAAATGGTAGGGCCCTACTATAGATAGGCATGCCGAGAACTATCTATAGTCATTGGGCAACAATAATAATAAACTCTTCACCTATATTTTAGTGGGCCAACCCTGCTATTCTATGCCTAGTTGGGTGATGAGCCTTAGAGTTTTAGGGGGCACCCTACCCTACCCTAGAATTATAAGGCTAAGGCTAAGGCTAAGGGGTTTCAGATATAGATTGGCCCCTACATGCAGGGTGGTGCATAGGGAATAGTTGTGGTGGTTGGGCCCCACCCGAGAACCCTATGATTTTGTAGGGATGCAGGGTGGGGAACAATAGCCTATAGCCTATAGCCTATAAAATAGTAGGGGTAGATTATTGTAGGGTCTGGATCCCCTACTATTCTAAAGGGGGTGGTGCAGAGGGCATGGTTAATATGCTACATGCAGGGGTTAGGTTCTATTATTGTAGCTCGAAAAATGCCCTATATTAGAAAGGGGATTGATTTTTTGTTGACTTTCACTTCTTTGTAACCTACAATAAAATAAAAAATATTTCTAAATTTAGTGAAAGATAGATGGTATTTATTTATATTTAAAAAGTTATCAAAACATTTTGTTAATAAAAGATAGATGAAAAAGAGAGACAAAACTCTAATTTTCAATCATCAATAACCATTTTCCCTACAAAAAAAATCTTTGAACCACAAGCACAACCAAATATATACATTTTTCTTATCAGTTTCTTTTGCAAAAATTTTTAAAAGCAAAACTAAAGAAGTAGAAAGTGGTAGATCATAAAAGAAATACTGATTGTGCATCTCTAGAAAAAAAGATATCTAAATGCATCAATGCTCTTTTAATTTGTCTCTTTAAAGGATATCAAAATTTACAAAAAAAATCTTACAAAATTTTAAAAAAATATTTAATAGAAAACCTTTACATGGACAGTGAATCTAGACTTATCACAATTGGCCATTCTATGTCCAGAAAAGAAAAATCACAAGAATTTAGAGGATATACAACACACAAATTGCAAATAGAAAACCACATCCAAAAAGTTAACATTGGAGGTTTCCATATTCATGGAATTGGGTCATAATGACATGTAGCCAACCGTCTTCTCAAGTCCATCCTATTGGAGAATCTAGGTGAAATGGTTGCAGCTCTAAGTTGTCTTAACACAAATCTATGGCCCCCTCTTGCAAAGAGCCTGTCCTCAACTAAGATCTGAGGATCAAAACTAGTTTTTTTTTTTCATTGGAACTCATTCGCTTAAAATGAAAATACACATTCAAAAAATTACACAGAGACATCTAAACAAATCTAATCAAATAAATGAAATTGTACAGACACTCACACAATCTCTCATGTGAATATTTTCTTTCTCACTCTATTGACTACCCTATTTCATATGCCAACTACTTCGTTTCTAATTTTTGTCCATAAAAACTAAAATTATACAATGATTTTTATTTAAATATTTTTGTGGTATTTAAAATTATATTAAAATTTGCTAGGATAATGGATTTTTAAAATAATGTTACAAATCAGAAGTTATGCTACCACCTTGAATGCTATCATATTTGATATGTGATGGTATGATATGTTATTGTATCTTATAACATGTATACATGGACAATTTATCAAGAGATTAGCTAATTGCTTACCATATTTTATATGGGGTGGTATGATATGTTAGCAGTTCTTATAACATGCATACATGGACAATTTAGGAAGAGAATAACTAATTGTTGATAATAATCGGTATGTCAAAAGAGAAGAAATGGATAAAATTAGACATGAAGGTAGTCAGTTAATAAGTTGTTTTGGTTTAAATTAGAGTAGTAGTAGGACTTAGCAGCTTAAAATTATTTATTTATTTTCTGTTCAAGCTAACAATGATCTTGGTCAGAAAGTATGCTATTATAGGGTTCAATTAGATGTTAGATTTGGAAACTGAAAGTACTTCCAGAAGGAATATTCCAAGGAATTGAAGAATGTTTTAGAAATAGTAATTTTAAATGAAAGAAATTTTAATGTAATAAAAGAAGCATGGTTTTACTACTAGACTTTTGTATGATTAAAATTTGTACTCTTTGTAAATTGGGGTGTGCCCTTATAAACAAAATAGATGTAATAGTTTGAGTCAACAAGATTTTAGAGGTAATATTACAAGTTTTTTTTATTACATTCTTTCCTACAAGCGCTCATTTTGAATGGAGTAAATTCCTTTTTTTTTAAATTTTGAATAATTAAAAAAAAAAAAAAGAACTAAGGAATTTTATCGATATATAAATAAATTTTATAGAAGAAAAGAATTTAAAATAAGAAATACAAATATGTAAAGAAGAAAATAAATAACCTTTCAAATCTTCTTTATGAAACTTAAGGAGTATGAGAATTGTCATCATCACTAAACAAGAGAAAATCAAAGTGTATATGTCTATCAACATCTTCGATTTAAGAATCATAGAAACACATTCTTTTCTATGTAGCATCTCACCATATGAAATATTCTCTATATATGTTTATTTGAATATTATAGATGAAAGGTGAGTAGCCATCAATACCACTCTATGTGTTAATGGGTGATTCACAATTCATATCAGGAATGGATATTTCAGAGATAAATATTTTGTTTAATAATTGAATATTAACAATATTATAGTTTTCACTAAGTATAGCTAACTTCATGACTTTCAAAATAAAATATTTTTAGCTATTGGAAGGGTTAATAGTTATGTTTTCTATGATTTTAGAGACTTCTTTGCAAATGACTACTCTTTCATGGTACACCTACTAATATCTATAATTGACATTTCACTATCTATCACTACAACTTTCAAAGATTCATCACATAAAAAATTTAGAGATTCTATTGAGGAAAATTGTAGTCAACTTTGATATTCTTTATAATATATATAGTCTCATTTTTTTATCATCTATCATTTTCAAGGAATTTTTATCCTCGTTGTTTTTTCTTTGTCACACTTATTTATGGAAGATCCTTATGTACATAGGTATCAAGAAAGGGTAGTAACCATGACCCATCATTGTCATTCAAATTTCTACTAATTTGCACTTTATGGGGGGTGTTGGTGTGAATGGAGTTTCTTGAGATAGAGCCTATGTTTAACATGTCTTATTTGTTACCTATTCACAATAGTCAAATCTTAGTAAGGGATTATTTTTATTTTTTTCCAATCCAATTAGTGTAGACTTGTATTCTCAATTGGAGCACACCTCTTCTATGAACATTGGCCACTCTGTAATATACTCATTAAGTGTTCTCATTTATGTTTCCTATTATTTAGGAGTTGTCACTCATTGTCTCTTTGCTCCACACTCATCATAAAAACATGTATATACATGCCTCTTATGTCTATGTTTATCATCTCTTAAATAATACTATTTGAATTTATTTTATTTTCCTTGTTTGTATCTGCTTAGTTAGTTGCTTGTAGATCTTGACAATAGTAAAATGATCAAGAAATATATCTTGTAGTATGAAAAATTGTAAGAATGCCCAATTTTGATCCTTAGCTAGGCTACAACATAATATTTAAGATTTCCATATATTACTCAAAATCCATGACCAATACAAAAATATAAACATATTTTTAAATATCAATTAAATTTGTAATATAATTAAAGAAATTTAAAATGGACTACCAATGATTTCCTTTTTCTAGAATGAGCTTTACTAGATATTATTTGTTTTGTTCTTAAGATGTAGTCGAATCATCTAATGTGAATAGATTGTACATAGTTCTGTCTCTATTATGACCCATGACTTTGAAGGATAAATTGACAAATTATTTCCCATGAGTATTTATTGAATATGAAGGTGGTCTCATAAGCGAGTGAATCGTATCAATCTTCTCGTACAAAGTTCCTATTTAGTTAATACAAAATATGGTGAGTTTGGTACAAATTAAGGTCAAAAGAGTATTGGCTATCATCATGATGGTAACACTAGTTATTGTCCGTGTCTTGGCCAAATGTGAGGTTCCATGCCTTGAAAAGACCTCTAGAATGGATTTTATATCAGAGGAGAATTGTGCACATGTACTACAATTTGGCCAAGCACCACAATACACATATTCCAACATGCCATCAGTCCCCAAAGAAGTTGCTTCATCAGATCACTTGTTGAACAAGGCACTTGTGAATCTCCATCCTTTTGTGAAAGGTGTTACATCAAAATTTGATCATAATGAAGACAACCACTGAAATATTATATATACTCTTTCATCAACTATTTCCTTTCCCTATCAAATAATACTGGATCCATTCTTATTCAATATTTCCTTTCCATTTAATAGAATATGTAATTGAATCTTTTGTGAATAAAACTATGTGCATTTATTACTACTGATGTATTCTCCAACTCATTGTTTTACTTCCTACGTTGGAAGAAGAGTTTATTAATCATAATGCAAGAAAGGTGGAAATGCATTTGATTGAAATTAAATTGAGATGTGAGAGTAGCTATCTAAGTGATGATTCTCAAGCACATAAAAATACTTCTGGAATAATTTATCAATCATTAATTATAAGAGCTTGAAACACAGAGGAACAACCTTCTTGAACTAGAACAAAATAATCACATCCTGATAACTACCAGATGCTAAAGTATGTATTTATTACAAAAAGTTACTTATGTCATTAACTTCCATAGTAGTGTGGGCTTCTTCCATTGGGGTAAACGCCATGTTTATTAAAGTCTTGGGGAAGCCCATAGGTTTCATATTTAATTCTATGAGTTTCCACTCAATTTTATCATATGCCCTTTTATAGTCTATTAGAAACATACCTACATGTTGCCTAAAATCTTTGGACTATTCCATAGGTAGCAAGGTTTTCTAGAATGTATCTTCCTTTGAAAAATTGAGTTTGTGTGAAGTTAATGACATATCATAAAACTTCTTTGAGATGAAAGGCAACTATCTTTGCTAGAATTTTGTATGAAACATTGAGGAGTGTAATAGGTCTCCAATTCTTAATTAGAGTTTTTTCACCTTCCTTTGGTATGAGTAAATAAGTCTTGAATTGATATCAACATCTAGTGATCCTTTCTTGATATAACATCAATAGGTCTTGCCAAATCCATTCTATGTGTGTTTTATAGAATTCCATAGGTATTCCATCTGAACCTAGGGCTTTTCCATTATTCATTTGGGATATGTCTTGACTTATCTTCTCTTTAGAGATGGGTGCACTTAGTCTATATTTATCTTCATCTGTTACCTTTTTCTGGGATTAGCTTCTTGCTTCAGATTCTTTCATTCTCCATGCCTAACATTTTCACTTCTAATGTAAATAGATTGTAGTAAAATTGAGCAAAAGCATCTACAATCCCTTTAGATTTATTAATCAAATTGTCTTCCTCTTTGATAGTTCCAATTTTTTCTCTAGCTTCTTTATTCTTAAGAATTTGGAAAAAAGTAGGTAGAACCTTTATCTAAATGCTCAATCCAATTAACTCTTTCTCTAGTCATAGCTTGATATGTTGGATTCTTCTCAATGCAACTCTAGCTTTGACTAGAGCCTATTGGTGAGAAAAATCTTATGGATTAGATCGCAAGTTTCCTTTTCTTTCAACTAGAGTATTATGTAGTCTTATCTCCTTGCTTCTCATATCTTTGGCCCTCTTTTTTTCCATAGTATTAGAGACTTGTTTCCAACTTTCTATCATCATGTTCAAGGTTATGGTAGCATCTAGGTGTTTAACTACACAATAGTTAAACCATCTTACCATAATTATGGTAGCATTGAGGTCATCATCTTTTAAAAGGGTGTTATTTAGTGTAAATCCTTTAGCTTTAGGAATATTACCCTTTGGTTTTCCAATCTAGATAATAAGGGCAATAATGGTATGATGATCAGATATTGTAGATGGGAAAACCAACACACTAGACTCTTCCTCTAAATCCATGAAGTTGAAATTATTTCTATTGACATAGAATCTATCTAAAATAGAGAATATTATGTTCTTCCCTTTCTAGAAGTTAGTCCATATATACCAAATTCCCTTATACTCATTTTTCTTGCTAGCCATTGGATCAAATAGTAGATGTTCTCTCATCATTTTTTTTTTTAAAACTTATCTTCTCCTTTTCATCCAAATATGCATCCCCTTGTCTTGTCTTGTTTGTCTAAGCTATCATGTTGAAATTATCAAAAACTAACCAAGGGATATCCATTTCCATAGAGAGATCCTATTTTTTAGACATTGGGTGCATATATTAAGCAAATTCCAAGTTTCTCTCCTAGATGATCAAGTATTATCCATATAACCCTATTGCAAAGTGAGAATCCCCATTCAACAATAATAATGTTCCATTAGGGGGCTAACTAGCATGAAATTCCCTCCTCTACCTTTCTCATACTTGGTAAAATAGTGTTTTGCATCTCCCCAAATAAATTTCAATGCTATGTCAAGTTGGAAACTAGTTCCCTTGATTTCCTATTCAACATTAAAAGATATTTGTTCTCATGTGCTCTAAGAAACCTTTTTTGGTTTCTAGACCCTAACATTCCATTAGATGTATTTGACCATTAGAAAGTGGGTGGCTAAGTAGGTTTACCCTTAGGAGATTTAGATTTCTTGAAAAATTTAAGCAATTCATCTTTTAGAGTTTCAAAATGCTTGCTTGTGGTGGAATCTTTAGAGGGTCTTCCTCTCTTTCTATTAATTACTTGTTCTCCATCCTTCAACTTATCTCTGAAAAAATCCTTAATTAGTTTTATTCTTTGATTTCCTTGTAGGTCTCCATTTTTTTATTTTATAGTTTGCATTAAACATGGAAATACCCTCTTTCCCCTTTATGTAACTTCACTAGGATTCTAATTTTTCTTCCTCCTTCTCTGCCATACCTTGATCTTCCTTCTCATTTTCACTCAAAGTTTTAATTTCAAAGGCCAACATTATCCTAATCAGCCCACAGTTCAAGGTCACACAAAATTCTTCACTAGTTGGAATCACTACCAACGTAAATTCATTAAGTTTATCCTCTTATTCATATGATTCTATAATAGCAACAAGCCCATCACTCTTGGGCAACTCGTTAAGGTTTCTTTGTTCATCCCTAATAGAGGTAGGGGTAGAGATCCTAGACTCTTGCCCCTTAAGGAGAGCTTCTAATTCTTCGAGAGGAGGTAAAACTCAATAGAAAATATAATATGCCTGGAATCTATATTTTAATAGTAGCTTCATATCAATAGTCATTCAATATTATAGCTTATTTCTTAGTGATAATATTTAATAAATTTAACCAATTTGATCTCATTACTTTCATATGGAATTTTCCTCATGCTAAACATTTATTAAAATTATCCTACATGAAAACCCATGCATCTTAAACCTATCTGTATATGACTGATTATTCTATAATGAAGAAGAAAATGAATGCATGTGTCTCAATATTACACCCCCAAGTTTCAAATATTTCTACTAAGAGTGCCTCTTAACAATGATACTCAAGTAAAGATATTCTTATGCCAACAATCTTTATAGAAATCACCTTCCTCTAAAGCTTGCACATTACTCCCCTCACTCTCACCTACTAAAACTCACAATCTTCATTACTAAGTAAACAATTTTAGTTTTGACATAAGGATCACAATATTACTACCCAAAGCATGAGAACCTCTCTATCTCAGTATAGCATAAATTTCTTATAAGACAAGAATCATTCATTTCCAAAACCTAACTCTCTAAGATTATAAATACTTATCGATAAAAAAACCAACATGGTCATTCCCCTACCATATCCTTCCATCCTACTTCAAACTATATCCCATGATGTTCAAGAAGGGGTAGCATTGAACCTCCATATTTGACATTCCTACTAAAATAGTGGTAACAAGCAATCTTTGAAATGACTAGGATGTGTTTGCACTTTCTTGGCATCCATCATCTATTAATTTTCTTTAAGGCACTTATCATGTTAACATTCTCAATCCCTCATGAATTCTATCTAAATAGATGATGTGACACCCTAATCATTCATTGAGCACCACTTCAACATTGGAATTTAGACTCTCCATGGATTTTAATACCCATTGAACTTTTTTAAATCAATGAATAGTACATGAAATTTAACAATGCTAGAATGAGAAGAATTAACTAGAAAGATCCTTCCTAGGGTTAAGACAATATGAGACATGGAAAAATTTAATAGTCTTATAAATATCATATATAGCTATTATCATTATTAATAAGGTTACATTTATAACCATGAAAGAGAATCAAGTTCAAAGTTCCTAGCACTTACACTTGCATCACAAGGGCCAACCAAAATAGACATATATATAGATATCTAGATTATACATAAGGTGAGCATTATTAGTATCATGATCAAGTATATTCATATTAATATGAAATTTAGGAAATCTGAATGTTGATAAAATCAAATTGAAATAATTTCCATTGCATGAGATCTATTAGATTTCCACAATCCATGCTTATGCACTTTTAATTTATAGATTTGATTGTGTATAGTATTTTCTCATATATATATATATATATATATATATATATATATATATATATATATATCTGTGTGTGTATACATATATATACATACATACATATACATATATACATAAATATGTGTATATATGTATATATATACATACACACACACACACACATACATATATATATGTATATGTATGTATGTGTATATATGTATACACATATATACATATATATGTATATGTATACACATATATATACATGATGGGGACACAACCCAAGCACAGAATGGACACAACAGGAAAGGGAAAATTTATTAACTTTGTAAATAAGCTAATACATTTATACAGAGAAAATAGACTTCAAAACATTCCCTATGGGCTTACAATAACATAAATCTAGAGATAATTTCTCCTTTTAGTACCTCCTCTCAAACTCCACTCCGAACTGCCTTTTACAATGCCAGAAATGTCCTTAAATAGACCTCGAAGGGTTAAGGATTAGAAATACATTCTATAAAGTGCTAGTAGGCATCCACCAACCAAGAAGAAGGCTCTAGAAGCCACGTTAGAAGGTGGTGCAAATCTAGAAGAATCTAAAAATGGTAACTGAACTTCTAGGAGGCATAACTTTTGAACCGTAGCTCCGATTGATGAATCGTTTACATTTTCAAAAAGCTCTCAAAGTGCTCTATAGCCCTATGGACCAGCTTCACTTGTCCCCCAATTTTTGGCCCTTTTTGAACTCATTTAATTCCCCTAACCTAACTTTGAAGCAATCTAAGGAGGTCTTCAAAAATTGAAAAATTGCAATAACTTTCAAACCATGGGGCCTTTTGACCTGATTCTTAATTTGGAATGCTCTAAATTTCAATTACATTCATCTAACCAATTTACACCTTGTAGTTCACCAAAATAATGGCTAAATTACATACTCCTATTTTTTTGGCACTTACACGTATCCCAATGTGTTCAAATATTCTATCCTAGAACATTGATAGTGGAACTGTCAGAGTTGGAACCTTTATTTGATGCAAATGGGTATCCAAAAATGAAAACACATGAAACAAAAACTAAGTCTAAGTACATTTCTTGGTTGACACGGGATTGCCCTTACACCTCTAGATGCTCCTGCATCAGACACCTAGGGTAGATTGAAAAGTGACCCTGTCACTTTATGAATGGTAGAGGAAATCCCAAATGGGAAACCTCAGCTGCTAAAATCCAAGTTGAGTCCTCTATCCGTCATCCTTTCCACTTGATCATAGTGCCTAAGCCTAGTACTCCTACCCACACAATGATCCAAAATGTCTTCTATCCCCTCCTTCTTATAAGTAGGAATTGGACATGGCTCTAACATTAGCCCCTCTTCTGCACCATCATCATGATACTCTGTCAAGTCAGCAATGTTGAAAATAGGAGAAATGTGAATTCCATATGGTAACTCCACCTCATATGCATTTCCTGAGTCATGTTTCTTCAAAATTTTGCATGGGCCAAATTTCTTCATTTTCAGCTTGTTGTAAGTACTAGCTAGAAATCTTTCTTTTTGTAAGTGCACCATGACTAGATCCCCTAATTGGAATTCCTTATGTCTTCTCCTTTGATTAACCCTAGCTTTATACTCTTAATTCATCTTGGTAATGTGTGCCTGAACCTCTTCATGTAGTCACTCGATACGTTTAGCAAATTCTTTAGCTTCAACACTTATCCTCTCCCCTTGCTCTATCTTCCTCAATTTTGGAGTAGTCCTTGGGCTACTTCCATATACAATTTGGAATGTTGATTTACCAGTACTCCTAATTATAGAGTTATTGTAAGAAAAATCTACTTCTAGTAGAATCAAATCCCACCCCTTGGGCTTATCCCCAACTAAACATCTCAACAAATTGCCCAGACTTCTGTTTACCACTTTTGTTTGGCTGTTAGTCTATGGGTGATGTGTGGAACTAAACTTCAATTCTGTTCTCAACTTCTTCCACAATGCTCTCCAAAAATACCCCACAAATTTAGTATCGCTATCAGAAACTATACTCCTTGGGAGACCATTTAGTCTCACCACCTCTCTGAAAAACAAGTCTGCAATATGGACAGCATCATGAGTTTTGTGGCATGAAATAAAATGTACCATTTTGGAGAACTGATCAACCACCACAAATACTAAGTCATTACCCCTTTGTGTCCTTGCCTATCCAAGAAAAAAATCCATACTTATGTCCTCCCATGGCTTTGATGGAACAGGAAATGACTGATATAGTCTAGTATTGTGACTAAATCCCTTGGCAACTTGACAAATCTAACAACTCTGTACAAACTTCTTTACATCCTATGACATTTGAGGCCAAAAATAATGTTCTTTGAGAATGGAAATGGTTTTATCTCGACCAAAATGTCTTGCCATCCCTCCACTATGTTTCTCCTTAATCAAATTTTCCCTCATGTAACTCCTTGGAATGCATAATTGACTGCCCTTGAATAACATACCATCCTGAATTAGATAGTCTAACCACTTAGTTCTATCTATAGCAATAAGCTCTTTACAAGCTTTCCATGCTTCAACAAAATCAGGATCCTTAGAGTACAGATTCTTGAGTTCATCAAACCCAAGTACTTCAACTTGCATTATTGTAAGCAACAACTGTCTCCTACTTAGTGAATCTACAACCCTGTTAGACTTTCCACTTCTATGCTTCAACACAAATGTATAGCTCTGCAAGAAATCTACCCACTTCATATGCCTCTAATTCAATTTATCTTGGCTATTTAGGCATTGTAATGCCTAATGATTAGTATATAAAACAAATTCCTTTGGCAATAAATAATGCCTCCATTTCTTTAAGGCCAGAACTATTGCATAGAACTCTTGATCATAAATAGAATACTTCTTTTTTGCATCATTCAAATTTTCACTAAAATATGCAATAGGCTTACCTTCTTGGCTTAATACAGCTCCAATAGCACTGCCAATAGCATCACTATCCACCTAGAACACCTTTCTAAAATCTAGAAGTGCCAACACAGGCTATTCTGTCACCTTCTTCAGCAATTCAAAACTTCTTGCAGCTACTGCAGTCCATTTGAACTCTTTTCTATCCCCTCTTATTGTATCAGTTAAGGCTGCACATATGACACTGAAATTCTTGTTGAACTTCCCGTAAAAACTAACCAAACCATGAAATGATCTTACCACAGTAGTAGACCTTGGAGTAGGCCATTCCAAGATGGATTTTACCTTCTCTGGATCCATTTTAAGAGCTTCAGGTGATATTGTTAGGAATAAGGTGTCTCAAACTTATATAATTCCTATTCTTATTATTTGTTTTGTAAAATGTATTTCTTGAAAATAATGTTGATGTCTCGACATCTTGAATTGTGTGTAAGGAGATCATGGCTAAAACGGCTATGACGGATTCCTATGACACGTAAGACCTATGTTAGGAAGATTCAATGATAGGTGAAGACATGTGGCAACTAAGATATTTGAGTACTGTACACTCTACATCAATAGTGGGATAATGGTAAAACCCTAATACGATTTACCTTTTGGAGTAGCCCTAAAGTGAAGTGCATGTTATAAGCATTTTTTAGGGTTGCGAAGAGATGCGATGCGAAAAAGGTGTATTGTTGGTACTACAAGTAGCTACTCAAGTCTTCTATTGTTGATGTTGAACTTGCATTGCAAGTGTATTGTAACCTTGTGTTGAAGATAATACATTGTGCAGGTTCTGAAGAGGTGGGGTTGTTTTACCAAAAGGTTTTTCCCCACCAGAAAATCCTTGTGTTATGTGTTCCTTTCTCTGTCTATTTTCTGTATGCATGGTTGGCTGCAATATTTTTGTTTACATGATATTGAATCTATAAGTGAAGAAGATTTTAATATGTTTTGCATCATACTTTCCTTATGAGATTAGTGTAGGAAGCTGTTTCTGCACCTGAGATTCCTTACAGATATAACAAACCCCAAGTAGACTAACTCCCTTTTTGCAAAGATACACTTCTTCAAATTAATTAATAGTTTCTCTTCCCTCAACCTCTCGAGAACACTATGAATTTGCAATAAATATTCTTCCAAAGTCTTGCTGAAAATTAGAATATCATCCAAATAAGCAATAACAAATTTTCCCAAGAACCTTTTAAGTACTTCATTCATGAGCTGCATGAAGGTGCTTGGGGCATTCATCAATCCAAAGCGCATGAATAACCACTCATAAAGACCATCCTTAGTCTTGAAGGCTATTTTTCACTCATCTCCTTCTCATATCCATATCTAATGATAGCCACTCTTGAGATCTATCTTTGTGAAGTACCGAGCTCCACTCAAGCAGTCCATAAGATCATCCATTCTTGGCAAAGGAAACCAATACTTGATGGTTATCCTATTTATAGCTCAAGAGTCTATACACATTCTCCACTCTCCATCCTTCTTTGGTGCCAGTGCTATAGGTACTACACATGGACTTAGGCTCTCCCAAATCAAGCCCTTCCTTAATAGCTCCTGCACCTGTCTATTTAGCTCCTCAGTTTTAGTAGGAGTCATCCTGTGAGCAGCCTTGTTAGGAAAACTAGCAAACACAGGACTGACAGACTGACTCAAAACAAACACACAAGGATTGCCCCAGCATCACACATGAATCCCAGAGGAAGCAGCGTGGAAATGACACTGGAGAACCCACAAGCAGAAAAGAAAAAAAAATGAAAGACCAGATCAAGACCTTACGCTCTAATTGCCCCATTCGCAGCATACCATGATATGGAAGATCGTGGCAACCTTGAGGAGGGAACAAGGAGATTGCTTGGAAAAGATACTTCAAGACCCAAAAGGGAAGATCCCAAATCAAAAGAAAGTGAAAATCCAAAAGAGAGCTGTTTGCCAACGAGATGGGTAGGACAAGGTACTAACGGACCAAGATCAGACATGAGGAAAGCTATATCCTGCAAGGACCTATCGGAGAGCACTGAAGCTGGTGGATTTGGATGAGTGATGCATCTGGCAAGCTGAACTAAGAAAGATAACACTTTGGTGATAGGAGATCTAGCTAAAGGATGCATTGAAATAGCTAAACAAGCTGCGCAGTGTGTACAAGATGCTGATCAAGGATGAACTGACACGAACGCTGGATAGATACAATGGTACTAAGCTAAAGAGGATGTACAAGCTGACAGACCAAGATATTTACAAGCGGGCTAATCAAGATATGGTACAAGCTAACAAACCAATGATAGGTATGATACAGATGGATAAAAAGCTCAGGATGAGAGGATAGCGGGATGGTTCGATGTTGTGCAAGATGTGAAAGCTAAGGGTGGGGTGATAGCAAAAGATATGGATTTGGTAGGATGCATCCAATGATGAGGAGAGATTTTGTTACCAAGGATAGCTAGAGGAGCAGGATGAGATGGCTGGATAGGATGGTAGATAGCTAGGATTATGATGGATATAAGGAGATGACATTGGGTTTGCATGAGGATAGCCTAGAGCTAGATATCAATGACAAGGGAGGATGGACCAGACAAGATATCCAAGGAATATAGTGCCCCCAATCAGAAGATAACATGCGGAAGGAGGTCTTATGATGGATGTGATAGGATTGAAGCTAGGATGGAAAAAGCTGAAGGGGCTAGGGAGATGGATGATAGCTGAGATGATTGGCTGAAGCTGCATAAGATTAGTGGATGGTGTGAGATGGAAGATGGAGGGTGGAGGATAGGTGGATAGATTGGAAGATGGAGTTGGATGTCAAGAGATGACCAAAAGCATGAGGGTGATAGGCTAAGTTGGGGATGGCGGGATTACGCATGATGCTTTTTTGCCAAGTTTTCATCATGGTACTTGTCCAAGGTGCTTGAATTGCCAAGTTTTCACCAGTGGACGCTTTATTTTTCGTTACTTTTTTGACTTTTTGACTTTGGACTTAGTTGGAATGATTTTGGCTTTCTTCAGCTATTTTTGGCTTTTTCCTTGGGATTTTTCACTAGCTATTGGAATGTTCAATTTTGTTGCTAGCTATTGGTACACCAGATGTGTGATTTATGCAATAGATTGGATTAGATGGGATTGATGGTAGGAGATGGAGGGATGAAAATGTTGGAAAGGAGCATGAGATGGGAATGCTTGCAAGAGCAACATTGGCACATGTTGGAATGGGTGTGAAAAGAGCATATGGGGGATAGATGGTGGATGCGGGCGTGATGGAGGATTTGTGGAAGCGTGCTTGGGGATATAGGCACCCAAGATGGAGTTAGGAGATGGGGGACATGAGTCACTAGATGGGGGATTAGCAATGGTGGATGCCATTATGCATTGGGTTTCAACTTTTTTCTTGGGGATCCACATGGTTTTGGATTTTCTTTTCGTAGGCTTTTGCATTATTTTGCATTCTTTGATTGGATTTTGCCTTTTTGGAGTATGTCTTTTAGAATAGACATATGATTGCCTAGGATGTGGATTTTTAGCTTTATGCATTTTGAAGTTGGCATTCACATTGCTGTGGTAAGCTTTGGGAAGATGGTTAGGAGAAGCTTTGTGAGATGGATAGGATATGAAAGAGCATGTAGGGGGATGATGATGGATGATGTGCCTTGATATGTGCCTTTGTTGATCTTGCATAGGAATGGATGGAATAGGATTTTTATGATGGCTGATAGGAGGATGGAGGATGGTATATTTTTGGACATAGGGACCCAAAATGGATTTAGTGGATGAAGGGGGGATATGGTAGGTTGTTTTGGGTTGCAAAGATGGTGGAGGGGGGATGACATAAGATTTCTTGAAGGAGCGATGGGAGGCTGGCATGGTGGGCTTGGAGATAGGCTTGGTTTGGGGGTGTGATGTACCAACACCTTTAGATGGTGAGCCTTTGGATACATAGCCAAGACCCTGAAATCCTAGATTTTTTTGTGCAATAATAGGCTCTCTGATTCCTTGCTCTTGTGGTCCTAAACCTTGACCTTGATAATGCCATCGATTGAGCATTTGAACAAGCTGAGGAAACTTTTTGCTTGCAGAAAATGGTAGAAGTGATTTATTAGGTGTATTGCAATGGGGAGATACTGTTCTTAATTCTTCTGCTGAGAGAGGGCCACCATGGATGAATGTAAGTGAACCAAGAGGGTAGATTATAGATGGTGGAATAGCTTGGATAGGTGGTAAGATGGAAGCATGGAGTGGAGGAGATGGTAGGATAAGATCTTGATTTAGCTGATGGGATGAAAAGATATCCTGCAGTAGAGGAGGTATGGCTTGAAGTTTTGGAGATGGAGGGGATAGTGACTGCACTTTGGATGGAAGACATGGTACAATGATATCTTCATTTATGCTTTGGGGGATGTCAACATGCTTTTGGGCAGGATCTTGATAGGATTGGTTTGGAGTGGATGGTGCGATAGGAGGTGAAGGGATGGATTCTTCAAAGGCAGTGGATGGATAGATGGGGGATTCAATAGTGGAGATGGGTGAGTAGAAGATGGATGCATAAGGGTCATTACGAGAGATTTGGGAAATTCTTGGAGGCGATGTGGATAGGATTTGGAGGGATTTGATAGGTGGTGGGATTTTGATGCTTGCGGGAAGTGGAAGGATTTTAAGCAATTTGATGGATGGTATGGGGATGATAGCTATGGGAGATGGAGGTGATATTATAGATGGGTAAGCTTCATCAATGACTACTTCACATGGTTGGATTAGATGACATGGCTTATCGACTGTTGGAGACAACTTTTCTTGTATTTCCTCTAGGAGATTCCTTGGAGACTCGTGTGTCGAAGGTGGAGGTGGATGGAAAGGAATAGCTAGTGTGATGGGGATGGAAGATTGGAAGCTTGGTTGATGGGGTGATGGAGGGGAAGCTGGAATATCAGATGGCATGACTAGATAGTTTGGAATAACTCTTGGATTTTGGGGGATGCTTGGGGGAATGTTTCTAAGGCTTTCAATATACCCGTCATAGTCAACAAGACTTTCATCATCAGTGGAATAGGAGGTGGCGGGAGCAAGGACAATGTGATCAAACACATCATGATAGGATTGGTACTTCATGCTTTGATGATGAGTTTTATGGGGATGGGGTCTTGTGTATGGATGAACACGGAAGCTCATGGTTGGATTTGGGTTAAGCACAGATTTTGGATTGGCTGATGAAAGATTTCCTAGGGAGAGTCAAAGTTGCATGACAGAGCTAAGGAGGATTGGCTGGAGATTTTTGGCTTTCCTATGGATAGAAGACTTCAAGGGCATGCTGTCAAAAAGTGAGAGTTTTGCTTTCCTATGCGTTGGATTTGGTGGTGGTTGTGTCAACTTGAGGATAGACTAATGATCCTATGGGCATGACACGAGATTGACCACTTGTGGATCCCAACCTTTAGCTCAAGGTGACGAGGGATGCAAGTGACAAAGCTAGATTACCCTAGACAATGCTCTATCAGAGGGATAACCTTGGTGAGATTGGTTGATTGCTAGGATAGATTGAATAGCCAGAGTGCTTTAAAGGCTTGGGTGATTTTGGATTGTGTTGCTAGCTGGCTGGGGGGATGATTTGGATGGACTTTAGATTTGGGATTGTTCTAAGGCAAAGAACTAGATAGATTCGGTTGTAGCGGGGGAGCTTGGATGATTTTCTGATAAGGCAGTGACTACACTAAGTATGCCTTGAGCTGGGAGATTTTTGCTTTTCTGGGATTTCGACCAAAATTCACAAACATTCATTCAAAAGCTATGAACAAACAAGCAGACAAAAGTTTTGAGCAAGCACGTCAAATACACCAACATCCTAGGAAGCTTTCTACAAGGATGAAATTTGTTATAGCTAGGGAGTCCTCGATATACGTAAGGTACGTGAGGCCCAAATCCGTAGATGAAACCAAAAAGATGTCACACAGCTGAGAGGAGCAGTAACCCACTTCTCCTCTTTCACTTCTCAAGGGTATAAAGTTCCTTGAGGCTTAGCCCGAGTGACAAAATCTTGATTCCAAGAGAGGTGTCTTTGGATTCACCTCCCGATCTTTATACTCTGCAAGAACGCTGGAGTTGGGGTCGTCCCAAGGGGTGATGAAATCCCCAAGCAGGCCTCCTAAAAAGTGTAAAACAAGACCACATACATGATCTTGGGCTTTAAAAGACACGCGTTCATTCCAATTGATGATTTAAATTTTGTAAGCTATGATTGAAGACACTTGTGATTATGGCATACAATGTTCATTCCAATTTGATAGCATCGTCAGCATAATGAAAGTTGAGAGATCGTCAACATAAGAAATGCGAGTGTCATTGAAAATGCGTCCAAACCATGCAATGTTCATTGATTGTTAGGCATTCAAGATTGAGTGTGATTTTTTTTAAGCCCAAAACAAAGATGTGTGAAACTCGATTGCCAAGCACACACCTGGAGGCCCTCCATGTCAGTTGTTGTTCAATTTTAGTGCCCAAACTTGAAGTGTGATTGATTTAATCTAGAGTTTTGATCATTTAAATTTTTTGATAAAGTTAAAGCAAACATTCAAAGACCAAGTGAGTGAGTTAGATTGTGGAACATTTAACACCTTTTTCAAGTAGACCCATCCCCATAAATGGTGCTGAGATTGCAACCAATGGTTAATATTTGATGGGTGATTAGAAAAGAGGTGAGTCCAAGGAACTACTCAAATTGATTTTTGCAAATTTTTATTTTAACTTAACAAGGTTTCTTAAATGTCCAAAAATCAAACTTTACCTAGATTGCATGTGGAAAAGAGATTTGTTTTGTTCAATTTTTAGAAGCTCCAAATGAAGTGTTTGATATTGCAATGGTTAATTGATCCTTAGAATTCAAGATTGGATTTGTTGTTTTAATCATGCATTCAAGGAAAATTTGATTTTAATCCATGGCATTCAAGAGTGATTTTAGCAACATGCATTCAAAGAAAAGTGGTTAAACATTCAAGTGTTTTCTTTTGAGCATTCAAGATTGAGATTTTGTGTGTTGTTTTAAGTACTTTGAAGTGCTTTGTTTTAACCTTAGATCATTCAAGATTTTTTTGGACTCAAAAGTGAAAATGACTCTTTGGACTTTGGTTTTCATTCAAGATTTTGTGTTCTAGTTTGCATGTTTTAAGCCCAAAAATGATATTCCTAGATTGTTTTGATGCATGAAAAACCTAAGAAACATTCAAGATTTTGCAATAAGACATTTGTTTGGAACAAATAACAAAGCTTTTAGGACAATTTTTGGCAACCATTTAGGACTCTTAGTTTTCATGAGATTTTTTAAAAGAACTTTAGTGTGCACTTAGTGTTGATTTTGAACCTTTTGAAATGTAAACTTGAAGTTCTTTTTAAACTCCCAAAAATGAAGTGTTCCTAATTTTGCATGAATGCATCTAAAACCTTGATGTTGCAAGGATGCAAATGATTAGATTGGTTTAGTTTCACTTGTTAAAAGATTCTTTCGTTTTTGCAAATTTTTAATTTTTCAATGGATTTAAGTATGATTTGGGGGTTCATTTTAAGCACTAAAAAGAAGTGTCTATTCTTTGTTATTCCTATTGATTGTTGAGGTTGGGTCTTGTCAAAGTTCTCTCTCCTTGCCTTCCCCTTCCCCTTCCTCTTTTTTCAGGTCTAGTAGTTACACAATCTACTATCTTGTATTGTTTTCTATCTAGCATCCTAATGATTGATAATATAGTATGATCTGAAATGTCAACAATAAAAAACTATACACAATCAAATCTAGAAATTGAAAGTGCATAATTAAACTCATTTGGTTTGTCATATCTGAACTCACCATCTATGCAATCAAACAAGATAATAAGGTCATAGTTACATTTCTCATTACAATAAAATCATCACAAATAAAAAGGGAAATAAACAACACTTCTAAGAGTAAGGAACATCCATAATTATTGTTGATCTCATTTTTTTTTTGACAAGGCAATAACAAAACACTTAGTCATTATTTAGCAAAGAACGATACAAGATTAGTGATTAGAGTTAGTTGAGAAATAAGTATGATTTGAGTGATCAAGGCATGCCAATAATAAGTTTCTAGATAATACATGTCGAGTAATATGACTATTCAATGCCGATCACTACTACATGTCGAGCAGATGGTGTGTGTCAAGTCACTCAAGTGTCAAGCTATCTATACAAGTCTAGTGATTCATCTACTAAGTAATAGTAAGTGTTGAGCTCTATAGAAGCTAAGTTACAAAATTTAGAGCACAGTGAATGCCAAGCATTATAGCCTTTGAATTCCAAGTGAATAGGATTTGGCATAGTTATTTCTTAGTGCATAAACTCCTAAGTAAACCATTTCAGACTAACATAATCCTGAATTTATGATAATAAGAGATAAGCATGGAGTCATGTTATGAATCCCTATGCAATGCATGTAATCAATAAAACTTAGGGAAGTTTAAGGTGGCTATAAAGATCAACCATGAATATTGAATTTGATCTAGCCCATCTCCACTAATGCCCTTTTAAGGAGGTAAACCATAAAGAGTTTATGTATGTGTGAGGATATGAATGCTAAGAGATCTAAGAGACTTCATCATGGTTTTGATGGTTATGAAAAAGTTATGCAATGTAGAATCGGTCTAGGAGAAATAGAGAGAAATAGTGAGAGGTTTAGAAATGATAGATCTGATCAAAAGGATCAAAAGACAACCAACTACTATAAGATCTGACATTAAGAAAGATAGTGCTAACTAAAGGATCAAGTGTTGAATCATTCTAATAGTAATACAAGGTAAATTTTTTAACAAAGTATCCCTAATAGGATGTTGTAAATCTATTAACCAAGTGCTTACTCAATTGTGAGTTTGAGAACCTTAGTCAAGGTAAGACCTAATAGTCTTGTAAGCCTTTAATAGGGTAGATTCCTCATAGGATAGATCATAGGTTATGATGAACACATTGTATCCATAATAGGCCACACTTTACAACTTCAATATTGAAGATTTATGGGTGTCATCACCACCCTAGTTTACCTTTTCCTTGGAGGGTTTTGGGTAACCAAATTTATTGTGTAATGTGCTATGAATGTGATGCATGTTAAGTTATTTTAGTTTAAATGTTAATTTATTAGATGGATGATGGTGATATTTTTTAGAGGCAAGAGTTGTCAGTGTTGGTTCAACCACACCCCCCCCCCCCCACCTCTTAGAACTTCGTTTTCTATTGTTATTTCTAGCAATTAGAATCATAACATTTTTTTCTTGAAGGAAAATTTGGTAGATTTGGAGGTAAGATATTGAAGATGGATATCTACAAATTGGGAAAGACTATTGAGAACCAAAATATTGAAATAGAGCTTGCCCTACATCAACTTAAGGAGGTAAGAGATGAACTATAATATTCATTAAAGAGAACGATGTTGATCAAATAAACAGTATTGAAAAATTAGTGTCAACACACTTAACCATTTTCACTATGAATGTTGAGTACACAACATATGCGGAGTAAGAATTTCAATAGGTGTCGAGTCATAGTTAGTGCCAAGCAAATCATAGTGTTGTATGTGCCAAGCAACTCAAAATTGTTCATGTGTTGAGAAAGTCAGGAATAACATATGCTAAGAAATTCAAGAATAACATATGCCAAGAAATTCAAGATAAATAGGTACCAACCAAAGCAAGAAATGTAGTTGATGCCAAGCAATCCAAAAATAGTATGTGCCAACCATCAATAATCCTACATGTGTTGAGTAACACAGAGTCAACATAAGAGTTTGTGCCATCACAAACTAAGATGTAAAACTATTATGCATGACTCATGAAAGGATAAGGAGATAAGATCAAATCCTTTCATTTATCTATGAAAGTAACATGCAACCAATCAGAAAATTCGAGACAGCATGCAACCAATAGGTGAAAACAAAGGATTTGAGTGAGAAAATTTTAATCATGAATGCATAAAAAACCACAAATCTTTATAAAGAAATCATGACACCATTGAAGTAGTTGATGAAGTTTAATGTTGAAGAAGTTGAGACTATTACTAAGGTTTTTGGAAAATAGAGGTGTCAAAGACTTAGTGAAAAGGAACAACATCTATACATCTAGTTGACTAGAACAGAATAGGAGATACATTCAGAGATCAGATCTAGCAGAGATTAGAAGAGGCAGAGTAGATCAAGTACCCGAATCAAGCGATTAGAGATTGCATTTAATTAGGTTAAATTTTATAATACTCTCTCACAATTGTATTAGAGGTTGAAATCATATGTTGATAGGTTAGCTTAATAGCTAGGTAGGAGAACCTTTCAAGAATTTCATGAAAGTCATATTAAGCTATGTGGGTTTAATAGCCTATGTTTAAATCCTTTAATAGGGTGACACTTCATGTAAAGTGTTTCCAAATCCTTTCATTAGGTCACTATTGACATAGTGTAAAGCCTTTCACAAGGCAAACCATGAGAAGTGGTTGAACTCATTGCTACAATAATTTTTGTGGGTGTCATCCCCACCCCAGTTTTACCTTCTTATTTCTGGAGGGTTTCTAGGTCACAAAAATCTCTTGCGTTATGCGGTGATGCATGCTTCATTTCATGGTTGCTTAAATGTTTACTTGCATGCATGTTTCTTTTAGTTATATGTTATTAAGGGTTTGAAAAGAATAAATAGAAAAGGAGTGACAAAGGTAAGAACTCAAAACCTACTTGTCATTTCTATAATAAGAATGGGCATATTGGTAATGTTTGTAGGAGTAGAAAGACCAATTAGTAGAATGCACCTAAAAGCAAAGGGTATTGTCACAAGTGCAACATGCAAGGACATCTAACACAAGATTGCAAGACAAAAATCATAAGGACACAAAGATTTGATGGTCATTGCTACAATTGCAAAAGGTATGGACATAGAACTTTTGAATGTAGATCAAAGCCTATGTGGACACCAAATCAAAATACACAGTGAAATAACTATGCACACCATTACAAAAGGGACTACAATACAAGGAAAAGTTATTACTATTGTCAATAATATGGTCATATACCTTAGAACTACATAAGAACAAACTTCAAAGGGAACTATAGTAGATGGTTAAATCAAACTACTTGTTTCAGTTGCTTGAAGACTAGATATGTCAACAAGAACTATCCAACAAAGGTCAAGGCACCCAAGATTGAAGTTAATAAGGGAAAAGAAAAATTTGATGTTGAACACATTAGGGTAGACATGAAGAGGACATGGTAGAGAAGAGATGAACTAAGCACAACTAATGGAGCGGTCACTTCACCCAAGAGGTCAAGTGATCATGCCTCACTAAATTAAGCACAAGATAGGCACATGGGGCTGATACATATAAAGATGTATCATACATTAGCCCAAAAGAACATTAGAGCACTACAAAGAAGAAGTTTGCATGAGATAAGATGCCAAGTCAAAAGTTGAAAGATGATACCAAGTTACCTTTGGTTGCTGAGTAAAACGTCACTACATTTTGAATTGAATAGTCTAGTAGTTGTCAAGCAATTGACAAAATTAGTAGATGCTGAACGAAATGAGATAGTAGTTGCCAAGTAAATGAAATAGAGTTGATGCTGAGTTGGAAAATCCTTTGGAAGCTAAGTGATAGTTGTAAGCACAAATGCAATAAATGCTACGGTTTTGAGCAAAACAAAAGTGAAAATCATTTATTTTTTAATCATTCGAACATAAAGTGAAGATGAGTAGAGTGATTAAGAAAATCCATAGTGATTGAAAAGTGATTTATAGCTAATTTAACAACAATCCAACTTTGTTTCATCAATTTACTAGGTATTTCACTCAAGTGTCGAGCTACACAACTTACAAAATTCATTTAAATAGTAAATCCTAGTTCAATTGATAATGGCATCTAGTTCTAAGTCTTCAAAGGGAAAGGAAGGATTAGAGATTTAGTTAGTTAGCAATGAAGTCAAACAACTTGAATTCAAGCCAATCCCAAAAGTTGCCTACAAAAATGATTCTGCTGGTGCTCTATCCATAATTCCTGATAAAGTAGTTATGGTTCAAGATGTTTTCAAGTGTTATAATTGCAAAATAGGAGTAATAGGAGATTTAAAGATAGCAAATGCATTTGAGAAGTTTTGTGACAATGCGAAACTAAAGGTTGAATTTGCCATAGTTGAGAAGAAGGGTCTTACTAAAGCCCTTGCTTTTGCCAAAGATTTCAAAAATGAAAGGATAAGAATAGTTTTGAATAGAATTCATGATGGAACCTTCTAGTTAGAGATAGGACCAGTCAAGTTTACAAAGAAAACTGTCAATAGGGTAGCTAGTTTTCAAACTCTAGATTGGCCCAAGACACTAAGGAGTGACAAAAGGGAAGCAATTGAGAAAAACATTGGTGCAAAGTGGAATAACAGGGGCATGAAAATTGATACTATCAAAGACCCTCTAATAGACTTTGTTGTGAGGGTTATATCCCTCAAGTTCTACCAATCTAGCAGGTTAAATAATGTACCTTGTATAGCAGTAGATGTTGCTTATAGGTTGGTGAAAAAAGATCATACTTATGATCTTGCAGAGCTAATTTTGTAGTAAATCAATGAGAACTTGGGAGCCATAAGAGAGCCAGAAGGAGCTAAGTGAAAATTTGGTGCAGTATTAGTTTGCATGTTTTTCTATGTAATAGAAGAATTCCCTTCAATTGGCAAGGTGAATTGGGACCAAAACAAGATAATAATTGAGAGGATCAATGCATTCATTGCACAAATGGTTGAAAACTTTGATGCCCAAATGACTAGCTATTTTGAGGACTTCAAAAAGCCCATGAAGCAGAGAATGAGAATTCCAGTCTCATTGGTGTATATGAGCAATGTTAGTATGCTAATAAAAAGCAAATTTAAATAAAGTTTCTACAAACTAAACAAAATTCATAAACTTCAAGATAGACTAAGATGAGCTCTCAATTGAGAATATGAGCCATTAATGGACTCTCTCAATAAGAAGCTCTCTTGTTGAGTAGCTTTATCTAAATGGATAGGATGTATGCTCAATATGCTTCCAAAGGCTTCAACGGATGATTGTGGATTTTTGGTGTGGATAGATGGCTTTAGTATGGATTTGGCTCTCAAAATAGCATTATAACTTTACTTCATGGATTGTGTTATTTTGCAAAGGGGAAGGATCCAATTTATAGGCAAGAGACTTGATGGATTGAGGGCTAAGATGCAAGGATGGGAAAAAGCTCATGGAGGGCTCAGATTGCATGAGAAGAGAGCACATGGATTGTGCTTCCTTATAGCCAATCAAGGAGTGACACATGTCACATGGTGAGAGGATGGAGGAAAGGGGAAGGATGAGTCAACAAAGGAGGCTCAAGGGATAAAATCTTCATAAAGACCCTCATAATGACTTGTAAGAGCCATAAAAGGGCTTGTAAGAGTAATTTATGACCTAGTGGACTTCATAAAGTTTTATGGTTGAGATATTTTGAGGGTGATGAGAGAAATTTCGACTTGGACTTGATTAGGAAGGTTTTAAGCTTGCTTAGGCTTGTGCAAATGATTAGAGGATGGATTAGGATGGTTTAGGATTAGCTTAGGGATAGGCAAGTGGATGGCATTTAATGAGGGTGGGTGAAGGAGGAGATATTTGTTAACTTTGGCTTGGGTTAGGAAGTTTTAACTCATGTTTAGGGAATGTGACAAGGTAAGGAGGGGATTAGGATTAGGTTTAAAGACATCTTCTAGAAGAGTCTAGACTTTGGATGAGGATAAAGACTTTCTAGAATAGTCTAGAATTTCCTAGGATGAGGATGAAGACTTTCTAGAAGAGTCTAGAACTTCTTAGGATGAGGATAAATTAGATTTTTAGGAAATAAATAAAGTTTTATTTATTTCAAGGGTTTGGGTTGAGGAGATATTTATTAAAATTTTTTAAATAAACATGAGGATTAATATTTAATCTTAATTAAATATTTTGAGTTGGGATTAGGGGTAGGAAATGATGGGATTAGCCTTTAATCGAAATTAAAGAAGGATTAGAAGATTTTGGAAGAGGTTATTGGTCATAAGGAAATTGGCCAAGTTTTGGGAAAAAAATAAATTTTTTATTTATTTTAGGATTTTTGGTCAATTTATTAATTAAATAATTAATAAATAAGGAAATAATGTTTAAATAAGATTTAAACATTTTTGGGAGGGATTCCTTAATTAAATATTTTTAATTAAGATAAAGGGATTTAATGGCATAAAAATTAATTAATTAATTAAATAAATAATTAATTAATAAATGATGATGTCATCAGGACTTTTTCAAAAAATAAAAATACTTTATTTTCTAAAGGTTTTTAGGTGTCTACAATTGGTAGAGCAAGATGACAAGGATATTTGTTTTCTAGTGGATATAGACTATACATAGATATAGGTAGTAATAGCTAGAGTCA
This sequence comes from Cupressus sempervirens, assembly GCA_028749045.1. NCBI lineage: Eukaryota > Viridiplantae > Streptophyta > Pinopsida > Cupressales > Cupressaceae > Cupressus > Cupressus sempervirens. The sequence goes on from CM053791.1 coordinate 225,359,611, forward strand.
CATGGCTTAGGCCAATAGGTTATGAACTTGATGTTGACCAAACATCTATAGCAACAATAGCTTTACTAGTAAAAGAAGTTGACAAGGCTATATAACATTTTAGAACTTATGACATTGTCAAATCAAGGGTTGTCATAGACCTTAAAATAGCCAATGCAGTCAAGAAGATGAACAAGCTTGTAAGGAAGCTTAAGAAAAGATTTGGGGTAGATATTGGTGAGAGAAGAACTGCAAAGGAAAGAGAGGAAGTAGGTGATGATGAAGAAGAGGATGAGAGTGAGAAAGAAGAAGATGAGCTAGAGCAAGGGCCACTTTAGTTAACTCAAGGCCTAGGTGAAGACAAAGATGAGAGTGCCGAGGAAGAAGAAGCCAAGGAAGCACCCATCAGAACCAAGGTCATCAAAAGAAAGGAAAAAGCACCACCTACTCCTCAACCTAAGCCAAAGAAAGTGGCAAAGCCTGCACCTAAGAATCCTACTACTAGAGCTACTACAAGGGCCACTACATAAAAGGTAAATGAAGAGGCATAAAAGAGGAAGAAATCCACTAAGAAGACTGCAGAGGAGCCAAAGAAAAGAAAAGAAATTGTAGCTTGAAACTTAATTTTGATGAAGAGAAGATAGAATCAGAAGACATTAGCCAATTCAAAGTGGTAAGTAATCCACCTAAGTCTTCAACTAAAAAATTATGTGCAAAGATTAGGAATGAAGAATTAAATAATTTGAAAATTTTTTATTTTAATAAGCTCACAAAGGATGAGCAAAATAAAATATAGGAATCTATCTATGCTATGATAGAAGAATATAAAAACATACACCTCTAGAATTGGATGGGTCATTGCCCAAGGAGTTATAAAGGAGAGTAGAAGACAAATGGAATTTTTGTCTGCAAACTGAGAAGGAAATAAGGGAGTCTACACTAGCAAGATTGTTGAATGATTTTACTAAGAGTCAAACAAAACATGTAGTCAAGAGGCAAAACAATAGATTTACTCCCAAATATAGGGCATTTAGTATTCTACAAAATAAGATTGAAGAGGTTGTGAGAAAATCCACAAAATTGTGGAAGATTATTTACAAGAAAATTGATGATGTATTTGATGAAGAATATAAGGTAGAAGTGCGTGCCAAAATAAAGGAGACAAAATAAGAAAGAAGAAAGAAAGTAGAGGAGAAGAAGGTAGAAGAGAAGAAAGTGGAGGAAGAAAAGAAGGATTAAGAAGAAAAGGAGGAAATGAGTAAAGAAGAGTAAAACAATACATATGGGCAACAAGAATAGAATGTGCAAGACACACAATTGCCACCTCCTAGCCCTTCTCATTCTAACATCACACCTATAGAGACAATCAAGATAAAGGATGTTGTTGACACTTCCTATCAAAACATCAATCCTTTGACTATAGAGGATCTTACAAAGATCCTTGACCAATCAACACAAGTAGCCATACTATGCACAAGTCCAACATTGGTCAATGTTGATGAACTGTAGAAGTTAGTTGATAAAACAATAGATGTCAAGGTGAAAACACAAGAACCACCTAAGATCATTCAAACTACTAGAATTCTACTCCTTCCACCTCCATCTCCACCAAAAGAAATAATAGCTGCACTTCAAGTGCTGAGTGCAACAATAGGGGAAGTCACTGAGAAATTAGTACAATCAATAGGTGCACCCCTAGCAAGATTGATAGGTTAAGACAAAAAAAATAAAGAGAAAGAAGAGAAAAGAGATAAGGAGGAATCTGTAATTCAAACTTTTGTTGAACTACCAAAAGTAGGTACTCCTACAAAAACTCTTCAGCTACCAAGCATTGACATATTAGCTTTGCAAGTTAGAACACTAGACTCGAGCTCTACTAGGGTAGCTAGGAAAATTCATTATGGAATTATTGAGCTTGATTAAGAAATAAAAATACCCTATTATGAATCGAACACTCTCACAAAAGAAAAGATAAACAAGATAAAAAGTGCATTGGACAAAAGAAGGACACAAGAGGCACTAAGAAAGGACTATAAATATAGGCAAGCATAAAATGAAATAAAGGACATAGTCATCGATGCCTTCAGTCTACAGTCTCTAGATGAGTCAAGACAAATTATAGAGCAAGTATCTGACATAGTTGGTCAAGTGACAAATGAGGACCATGATACCAACACCAAACTAATGGAATGGTCAGAGAGGATGTTCGAAGGTAAAGTTAATTAGAAAATATCCAATGACATAGCATTAGCACAAGTAGACCTGGCCAAGAAACTAGATAGAGTCAAAGTTGTACTTGGGAATATATTCTCCCTCTACAATAAATTGTGTGATTTTTCAAACTTCACACAAGAAACTAGCTAGAAAATATTGAGCTTGGAAAGAAATCTAAAGATTTCTAGTATGCAACTTCCCACAAATCTAGCTCAAAGTGAAAAGCATTTTTCTCAGATGCTTCACCCTCAAAGGGAATTAGCTGTATTAACAATAGTTGAGGCTAATATTAAAGCTAAGCTAATGCAAATCTAGTCCTCCATTACCCCTCAATTGGAAGTACTCCACAAGGAGTAGATGTATCTAGAGAGAGTCCTTAAGAAAGATTCCAATCTTTCTACAAATGAAGGACTTGTAGATCTAGCAGCACAGATTGCAATCCAGCACAAGTCATTGGATGTTGCATTAAACAACTAGGATGCAGCTCTAAAGATACTCCTAGAGGTTAACAGATCATTTTTGGCCAAACATGGTATTACTCCATAGAACCCTTTGACATCAGTGTCAAAAAGGGGGAGATATATTATAGGGGGAGCATTAAGAAAAGGAGGATATGTATATATGTATGGGTAATTACCAAAATTTGACAAATTTTGGTCATTTTGATTGCATTCTTTCATTCATTTTGAGAATAAAGTGGAGTAATTGTAAATAGCTAAGAAGGGGGATACAAGAAATAAAGGAGTAAAGGGGAGATGCAAAATTTTGGTAATCACATGAAAATAGGGACATCACATAGATCAGATACATCATATAGGCTTAGAATGCATATACAGGTCAAAGGATAGAGAGGATCAATCACATTGGCACAAAATTTCAATTTCAAGAAAGAACAAGGCATAATCAACTCAGGGGGAGTCATAAGGTTTATTTTTACTTACAAATTTTTAAAATTTTGCATGTAAGTTGAGCAAGTAAAGAATGTACTGAATAAGGTTAGAATCACCAATCTTTAGTTAAGTGTTTTTGACACTCATGTCAAAGGGGGAGATTTTTGGTCAAATAAATAGTATTGACAAATGAGTGTCAACACACTTAACCATTTTTACTATGAATGTTGAGTACACAACATATGTTGAGTCAAAATTTCAATAGGTGTTGAGTCACAATTAGTGCCAAGGAGATCATTGTGTAGTATGTGCTGACAAACTCAGAATTGTTTGCATGCCAAGTAACAAAATCATTCAGATTCCATGCAATTCAAGAATAACATGTGCCAGGAAATTTAGGATAAATAGGTGCTAAGTGTAGAACCAGAATCGGTATGCAAAGAACATTAACAAATAAAGTAAACATTCACAAACCAAAAACTAAATTCACATATATGCTTAGACTAAGAAAGAAAATAAGAAGTGCAAACCTCACGAGAGAAAACACTCCATGCTTTCTTGATTCTGTAGATGTGTCCTTTTGCTGTGGATGTATGCTCAAGATGCTCAAAAGTTGCTTCAATGGAGATGGGTAATGGAAAATTGGTAGCTTTGTGAGCTCTCGATTTGGCATTAAAAGGGTATGGTTGATGGCTTTGGTTCTCAAAATAGCATGGTAACTTTAGCTCAAAGATTGTTGATGATATGGCTTGGGATGGGATTCAATTTATAGGCTAAGGGGTAGAGGGATGGAGGGCTTAGATGCAAGGATGGATGAAGGCTTAAGGAGGGCTAAGATGCACTCAAAGGGGAGCACATGGATTGTGCTTGTTTAGCACCAATGGGAAGGTGACACTTGTCACAAGGAGGATGAGTGTGAGAGGGTAGGGTTAAGGGTTGGTTAAGGGCATGATGAGTGGGGTTGAGTATGTAAGAGGGATGTAAGAGGAATGAGTGTGGAAGAGGGAAGAGTGTGGAAGATGGGTGTAAGAGTCATGAGTGGGCTTGTAAGAGTCTTTATGTTTTGTGAGAGCACTCATGACATAGTGATTGGGTTTTTTTGAGGGGAGACTTTGGTTTGGATTAGGAAAGTCTTAAACTTGTTTAAGGAATGTGACAACATTAGGGGGTGGATTAGGCTTGGGTTTAGGATTAGATTAGGGATGTTAGAGATGTGCAAGTGCATGGCATTAATGAGGGTGGGTGAGTTAGTGGCTAAGCTTGGTTAGTATGGGTGGATGGGGTGGATTAGGCTAAATGGAGGATTAGAGATAGGTTAGGGTTTTTTTGAATTTGAGGATTTCATTTATCAAATAGATTTATTTAATAAATGGGGATTTTTGGAATTAGATAGGAGAAAAGGATTTAATTGATAAATAACAGATTATTTGATTTATCAATTAGGACTATAGATGATTAATTAAATTAATCAACTAGGGGATGAAAAAGGATTAATTAAATAAGAATTTAATTAATGATGCCTTTAGAGATGGCTAAATTAGATTACCAAAGTAGTGTAATCAAATTTAGGTGTCTACATTTTGCCCCTCTTTGACATAGTGTCGAGACAACACTATTTCAAAGAAGTTTGAATGAAGACAACATGAGGAAGATGTTTTAGCAACAATGTTGCCCCAGTCTCGGATAAGAAGAGGAGAGACTAGACTTAGATGATGCCCCCTCAAGAAGGCGGCGGGGACAGAAATGAGGCTTGACGACTTCTTGAAAAGTACAAGAAATTGAGATGAGCTGAGACGCTGGTTGGCAAAGAGAAGGGGCTGAATTAGCTCAAACTCTCACTACGGGAGAATGATAAAGGGAAATCAGAGGCACAATAGTAAAGCAAGCTTAAGACTTTCCAAGATTGGGGGGGGGGGAGATGGAGGAGCGGAGCGCTATAAAAGGAATCCATTGAAGCTTTTTGAGTGGGGGGATACTTCAAAGAGAAGTACCACCATGTAGTTGAGCACTAGATTTGCTATAGGACTGTTGGTTAATTGCCAAGGTTACCAAGAACATCAAGGCCTTTTCACCAACCATCCAGAGGATTGACGAACTGACTCAAAACAAACACACAAGGATTGCCCCAGTATCACACATGAATCCCAGAGGAGGCGGCATGGAAATGACACTAGGTAACCCACAAGCAGAAAAAGAAAACAAGCAAAAGACCTGATCAAGACCTTATGCTCTAATTGCCCCATTCACAGCATACCATGATATGGAAGATCATGGCAACCTTGAGGAGGGAACAAGGAGATTTCTTGGAAAAGATATTTCAAGACCCAAAAGGGAAGATCCCAAATCAAAAGAAAGTGAAAATCCAAAAGAGAACTATTTGCCAACGAGATGGGTAAGACGAGGTACTAACGGACCAAGATCAGACATGAGGAAAGCTATATCCTGCAAAAATCTATCAGAGAGCACCTAAGCTGATGGATCTGGATGAGTGATGTGTCTGGCAAGCTGAACTAAGAAGGATAACACTTTGGTGATAGGAGATCTAGCTAAAGGATGCATTGGAATATCTAACCAAGGTGTGCAATGTGTGCAAGATGTTGACCAAGGATGAACTAACATGAAAGCCGGATAGATACAATGATACTAAGCTAAAGAGGATGTATAAGCTGACAGACCAAGATATGTTACAAATGTACAAGTTTGTTCATGTTTTGGTTTTTTGTGAGATGGAAATTTTTGTGAAGGATGGGATGTCTATAATAGTTGATAGGTGGACAGGTAGATGGTTTGTGAAAAGCTTAAGGAAAATGGGATTCTGTGTGTGCATGTGATAGGATACGGGCTAGGGTACAAGATTATTTACAAGCTGGAATATGGTACAAGCTTTGGACAAGATTTGGATATATATACAAGCTTTGGTACAAGATTTACAAGCTGTACAGGAGGTATTGACAAGCTCCATCAGATTTTGGATATTTGATTGGAACACCAAGGGAACAAGTAGGTGTTTTATGGGATGGTGGGTGGATGGATGAGGGATAGGATAGTGATAGATAATGGATTAGTCTTTAGCACACAATGTGCCTAAATTACCAAGTTTTTACCAAGGTACCTATCCAAGGTGCTTGAATTGCCAAGTTTTCACCATTGGACGCTTATTTCTCTTTACTACTTTTTTTTTGTATTTTTTCAAAAGCTGGGTATACCAAGGATCTTCAAGCATAGAACTTCTTGAGGTGAATGATGTTAGTGGGATCATTCAAGAGTTCTCCTTCTGGTGTAGATAATTGATAGGCTCCGGAGCCAAAGGAGGCAGTAACCACATAGGGACCAAGCCATGTAGGTTCAAACTTGCCTTTCTTTTCTCGATCTGCTTGGACTTTCATATTTTCTTTGAGGACCATGTCACCTGGCTGAAAGTGTCGTGGGAGCACCTTCTTGTTGAAATTCCTTTTGAGACGAGTTTGATAGACTGTGAGATGGTCATAGGCTTGTTGTCTCTTCTCATCTAAGAGATCTATCTGGGTGAGTCGAGCTACTCTGTATTCTTCATCTGAGATTTGCCCTCGCAAAGATATGCGTAGTGAGGGAAGTTCAACTTCTATAGGTAATACCGCTTCAGCACCATAGACTAGGGAGTATGGAGTTGTGCTTGTGGATGTACGGAAGGAAGTTCGATAGGCCCATAGAGCCGGATTTATTTGAAGGTGCCAATCACGGTCGAAATCATTGACAACTTTCTTTAGGATTTTGAGGAGGGTTTTATTAGTTGCCTCTGCCTGGCCGTTACCTTGTGGGAAATATGGGCTAGAAAAGCGGTGATGGATGCGGAGGGAAGTGCATAATTCTTCTATGTTGAGATTTTCAAAATTACCTCCATGGTCAGTGAAGATGGTGGATGGGATGCCGAAGCGGCAAACAATGTGGTACAAGATGAACTTGGAGACTTGAACTCTTGTAGCTGAGACTAGGGGGACTGCTTCCACCCACTTAGTGAAATAGTCTGTAGCTGTTATTATCCATTTATGTCCATCAGATGAGAGAGGGGTGATAGTTCCAACTAGATCAAGGCCCCAACAAGCGAAAGGCCAAGGTGGTGCAATAGGCTCTAGATCCTGTGCTGGAGCGTGCACAAGATTTGCATGCTGCTGACATGGGAGACACTTTCTGACAAAGTCACAAGAGTCTTCTTCAATGGTAGGCCAATAGTAGCCTGCTCTAAGGATTTGTCGTGCTAGGACAATACAACTCGTGTGGGCACCGCAAAGTCCAGAATGTACTTCTTTTAATGCCATCGCGGCCTCATTTTCATCTAAACATCGAGAGAGAGTATCGTGATAACCCCGACGATATAGGGTATTGGCTATGATAACATAGCAGGATGATTTTTGGATGAGGTTTTGGCATTGGGTACGTGTGAGGTGAGGGGATATGATACCATCGTTAAGGTAAGCGTGAATTTCATGGTACCAAGGGGATTGGGGACCAACCAAGATACAAACACGGTTTGAATCCTCATTCGCATAGGCAGGTGTGAGGAGCTACTCAACTAAAAACTCATACTATGTAGCTTCTTGAGGAATTTCCAAGAGCGAGCCGATAGTGGCCATGGCATCTACTGCCTTGTTTTGCATTCGAGGCACTTGTGTAAATTGAAGCTTTGTAAAATGCTGGGTCAGCTGATCAACTAGCTCTTTGTAGGGTAATAGCTTTTCATCTTTGGTTTGATATTCATTTAAGACTTGTTTGATGATGAGTTGGGAATCACCAAAGACTTGTAACTCGGTGATATTCTATTCTGCAGCTATCTTTAATCCTGCTACAAGAGCTTCATATTCTGCTATATTGTTGGTGCTACGGAATTGTAGCTTGAAGGCTTTTGGAATGTAATCTCCTTGAGGTGTAACTAATAATATTCCTGCCCCTGATCCATGAGAGGTGTATGAGCCATCAAAATAAAGCTTCCATGGGGGCTGTTCTTCAATTAGGCAAATATGCTCATCTGGAAATTCTGTGAGCAAAGGATATGCATCTGCTAGAGGTGCATCAGCTAGGTGATCTACTATAGCTTGCCCTTTGATTGCCTTTCTGTCCACATACTGGATGTCAAACTCACTTAGTAGCATAACCCATTTGGCCAAACAGCCTGTAAGTGTTGTTCTAGAGAGCATATACTTGAGAGGGTCAATCTTGGAGACTAGTTGGATGGTATGACTTAGCATGTAGTGGCGAAGCTTTTGAGTTGAGAAAACAACTGCCAAACAAGCTTTTTCCATAGGAGTGTAATTGATTTCATAACCAACTAGGGTTCTACTGATATAGTAGATGGCTCTCTCTCTGCTATAATCATCATGTTGTGCTAGAAGTGCCCCTAGAGCAGTAGGTGTTGCTGATATATACAAGATCAAGGGACGACCAGGAACTGGTGGAACCAAGATAGGGGGATTGGTGAGATACTGCTTGAGCTGATCGAAGCTGCGCTGACATAAAAGATCCCACTTGAAGTTCTCATTCTTCTTTAGCAAGTGTGAAAATGGTGTACACTTATCTGCAAGTTGGGAGATGAAGCGCCGGACAGATTGAAGTTTTCCCTGAAGAGAGCGAAGCTGTCACAGTGTCTGGGGAGGAGGCATGTTTAAGATAGCCTTGACCTTTTTGGGGTCGATCTCTATACCTCGTGTAGAAACTATGAAGCCTAGAAGCTTGCCAGATGTGACCCCAAAGACACACTTCTTGGGATTTAGCATGAGATGATATTGGGCCAACCTATCAAAGACTTTCTCCAGGTCAGCAAGATGATCCATGAAGGTGTGAGATTTGACTAGGATATCGTCCACATAATCCTCCAAAATGCTATGGATAAGATCATGGAAAATGGCTATCATAGCTCTTTGATAGGTAGCCCCAGCATTCTTTAGGCCAAAAGGCATCATGGTGTAGCAAAAGGTTCCCCAAGGGGTAGTGAATGCTATCTTATGTTGGTCCTCTTCTGCAATCTTGATCTGATTATACCCAAAAAATCCATCCATAAGGGATAGGATTTCATGTCCAGCTGTAAGATCTACAATCATATCTATGTTGGGCAAGGGAAAATCATCCTTTGGACAAGCTTTGTTAAGATCTCTAAAATCAGTACAGATTTTGATGTCACCGGAAGGCTTAGTGATAGGGACCATGTTGGAGATCCATTCTGAGTAGTCGATAGGTCGGATAACCTTAGCAGCTAACATTCTTTCTAGTTCAGCTTTGACTAGTAATGCCACCTTGGGGTGCATTTTCCTAAGCTTTTGTCTGACAGGCTTGATCTTTGGATCAATTGCAAGATGATGAACTACAAGCTTTGGATCGAGTCCTGGCATGTCCTGATATGACCATGCAAATCGGCCAATGTTCTCTCGTAAAACCTCAAAGAGGAGGTCAGCTTGGTCTTGTGATAGGGATGCAGCAATGTGAACAATTCTAGGGATCTCTGAAGAACCAATGTTGACTTCTCTAGTATCCTCTATTAGAATAGAAGACACCTCTGGTCGATTATCTTGAGGAGGCAATACTAAATCCTCATGTTCTGCTTGTGGCTCTAGATTTTCTTGCTGAGGGGTTCTCTTCGCTACCTTAGCTAGTCCCAGATTTACCTTAGTTCCAGTTTTGGGTGTATCAAAACTAGGTTGGGGATTTTCTCCAAAATACCCCTTGGGATCTAGCTTGTAGATGTAGGCAGAATATGGCTTTGTCTTCTTATGAGGAGTTTCAGCTCCCATGAATCTTAGAAGCTCTTCCTCTAATGCGAACTCATCAATATGTATGACACTTGGTTGGTCCCAATCTATGAGTTGTGGATGAGCAAGTGGTAGGTCAATGAGATGGATGGATAGTTCTCGGAGAACAGAGTCTCCTAGGAAGATTTGGTCTGGGATATCGTCGTAGGCTCTCTTTTCAACTTCCTCAGGAATGTCTTCGATTTCAACAAGGTCGCGGTGGATGTTTGAAAAAGCGTGACCATTCTCGTTGGTGCCCCCAGTTGTGGGTATGCCAAAGCCAAGACCTGACTTTATTTCCCAATCATGTGCTTCGATGGGACATTGCATGCCCCTTTCTTCTGGTCCTAGTCCACCTCCTTGATAGTTCCATTTTTTAGTGACGAGCTTATGTTGTTGGGGATACTTTTGGCTGAAGTGATCAAGGCGTGCTTGATTTCTTGGAGGTGCATCCTTATGTAGCCAATTGTTGATATCTGGAGTGAGCTCCTCATGAAGAGGGGTTTTTGAGGACACAAAGGTGGTTGGGCCAAACTGTTTGTATCGAGGAGGTGGAATCTCCTTAGCTTTGTGATATGTTGGTCGTCCATGGGTATGTGGATCAAGTGGGATTGCTCCGACAGCAAATGCATCTGATAGACTATATTCTCCACATCCTTTGTTGTTGATCTTTACAGTAGATAGGGTAGAGGCAAGGATGGTTTCTGCGTCATTACAAGTGTGGGATGAGCTGGCGATGGCTGTGCCAATGTCTATTCCAGGGCAATGGTTTGTATATGAAGCTTCAACTACATTGCAGTAAGCAAAGGGTTCTGGATCGGCATGGATGGTTACCTCAGTGCCTTGATGCAAAAATTTGATGCACTGATGGTAGGTGGATGGAACGGCCTTCATAGCATGAATCCATGGGCGACCGAGGAGGATGTTAAATGGTAGGTTTAGATCAACAACATGGCAAACTGTCTCTTGAATGACTGGCCCAACCTTGATTGGTAGCAAAATAGTCCCTTTTGTGGTCCTTTCCAAGTTGTCATAAGCTTTGATGGTGATAACCTCACTGATCATATCTGCCTCAGTATACCTAGCTTGTTTTATGAATTTTAGGGTGAAAATGTTCAAGGCTGATCCATTATCTATCATTACTCTTTTCACGGAAAAATTGGATACCATGATGGCTATGCGAAGTGGAAGGGTGTGATCTGGCTCAACCGTGGGTATGTCGGTGGGTTTGAAAGATAGGGCACATGAGGATGAAAGGTGTCCAACAAGATTATGAAAATCAGTAGCATTGATATCAGAAGGGACACGGGATTCTATGAGACCACTGTCAAGGATGTCTTTATACATAGGACTAGTGCGGAGAAGGTCTAAAATGGATATTTGGGCTGGCATGTTCCCAAGGTGTTCCAAGATATTGTACCGGCTTTTTGATGGAGCTGATAGTGTTGATGAAACTGGTGGGCCTGCGATGTTAAATCGCGCTCTTCGAGTGGTGACTACACACTCATTGTCTGGTCCTCGGATATTGATAACATTGACTGAAGGCTCTTTCTTAGATATACAACCTATAAGGCTACCATAGTCTATATAGGATGAAGTGTGGTCATTGTTCTTCCCATGCTGTTGGTTTGGCTGGCGGTTGTTGGTGTTGTTTTGGATAGGTGCTTTTCCAAGATTTTGGTTGTTGTGTGGAGGAAAAGCATTTTGATAAATTTGTAAGCCTGCATTGGGAGAGTTTTGGGGACCAACAGTGATTTCCTTCTGATCAATGAGGTCTTGCACATAGTCTTTCAGTTTCATGCATCTGAGAGTGGTGTGACCATTTACCCTATGGAACTTACAATACTCATTGTCCTTGTACCATGCAGCTTTGGATTGCCTTGGATCAATTTGCTGGGTAGGAGGAAATTTGATAAGGTTTTCCTTAGCCAATTTCTCAAAAATAACATCCAATGGCTCACCAAGGGGTGTATAGTTTCTAGGTGCAGGTCAGAATCTGGGCTTTTGCCCTGCAGCTACATTGATGGCATTAGCTTGATTGTTAGACCCTTGAAAGTTGGGTCTTGTATTGTGATTTTGATAGCTTTGGTTATTTCGTTGTTGGTAATTGGTAGCTTGTTGGTTGTTTGTTTGATATGGTGGGTTAGACTGGTTTCGAGAAGGACCAATGATATTCACATGTCTGGTGTCAGTAACCCCATCTATTGCAACATGCTTGTTTTTGTTCCAATACCTAGACTTGTCATTGGAATGTGATTGATTTTGGTTGGCCTCTTTGTAAATCTTTACCACACCATCTTTGATGAGTCCTTGCTCAAGGATCATTCCTTTCTCTTTGATATCCTTATAGGTCTGCAAACAGTTCATGGTCATGTGGTGAGCCAAGTTGGGATGTGCATTATCAATAAACATTTTCACCACATGGCGTTCCAGCAAGGTGCACGATATGCGAGTGGTAAGGGTTTGCCATCTTTGCAGGTATTCGGCAAGGCTTTCTCCACCTTTTTGCTTGGTGTGGACAAGATCAACTATTGATAGCTCTGTTTCAACAAGATGGGCATATTGGGCTACAAATGCCTCAGATAATTCAGCAAAGTTCTTAATTGTGCCATAGGGGATTCTATAAAACCATTCAAGAGCTGGTCCAGCCAAGCTTTTGGGAAAAAGGCGCAAGAGGAAGACATCATTGTATGCCACGTCCTGGCAATGCATGTAAAATTCTTTGATATGTGTGAGAGGGTCTCCTTTTCCTCTAAATTTGTCAAATTTAGGTACCTCAAAGTGTTTGGGAAATGGTGTTGTGGTAATGGCTCTGTCAAATGGGTAAGGACACACATTCTCAAACTTGAATGTCTTTGGATCATTCCCTTCTTGGATGGCTTTCAGGGCTGTCTTCATTTGCTCCCACTCTGAATTGATAGGTGATGGTTGGGGTGCCCCCAATGTAGGAGTTCCTTGAGGTAGGTATGTGCTAGATGGGGCCATTGAATATGGATGGTTATGAGGGATTTGCTGATAGGGATTGTACATTGTTTGGGCAGCTGCATGGTGGATGACGGGTTGTTGAGGGGGAGGTGGTGCATATTGCTGCATGTGCTGCGAGGCTTGCTGTTGATATGGGATTTGAGGTTGGGATTGAGGAACATAAGTTGGCTGTGGGTTAAATGGATTGCTTTGTGGAGGTAAGGTATAAGATGGTTGTGAGGCTTGGGGAAAGGATCAGAGGGCTTGTGGGGTTTGACCAATATATGTGGATTGTGCCCCTATTTGGGATGGCATCTGCAAATAATTGGTGGTTGGCTGGGGTGGTGGATTACCTCCTAGAAGTGGCATTGAAAAGTAGTTGGTAAGTGGAGGTAATGGATTAGTTGGTGGTGGAGGTGGTGGGAATTGAAAGCTTGGGAATGGAACTGATGGGGTTTGATAGCTTTGTGGCTGGATTTGGAAGCTTGGTAGAGTGGTGGTGGGAGCTAGGGTCACTTGGGAGCTTGGTAGAAGATTGGCAGTAGCTTGTGGGATTTGATAGCTTTGTGGAGTGAAGGTAGTAGCTTGTGGATTTGTGGCTGGTGGTATTGAGCTCCCGAGACCTAATGGAAATGATGGGATTGTGCTTTGGGCTGTGGTGAACAAGCTGGGGGCGATAAAAGGTTGATTACTTGGCCCCATGGGTGGCATCCCTATTGTATATTGTTGAGGTTGGCCAAAGATGCTAGCACTGATTTGGGAGATGGGTGGATTTGGAAGGCTGGGTTGGGGAGCAACAGCAATAGTGAAGGGGGTGAACGGTGAGGTGTTTTGGGTAAAGGGGGTTTGGAGTGGAGAGGTATGAACCAAGGATGGAGTGGTGGTGGCTGGGTTGGCTTGCGGCATGGAGATTTCAACTTGGGTGGATGATGGTATGTTTGGGTCTGTTGGGTCATATGGATTGGCTGGAGGCTCTTCTTTTGGAATATATTGAGGATAATTTGGATCATAAGAGCCTATGGGTGGTGGTAGCTGCCCAAACAATGGGTGAGATGGATCTAATAATGGAGGGGGTCTTCCAAAGTCAAAGGTTCCTACATTGTCCCTTCAAAAATTAGCCATGATTGTCTCTTTGTTTTTGTCTATAATGGTGTTTACCAATACTGCATTTCCTGGTTGGTTCATGAAAGCTTCAATGTCAGTAGGTGATGGCATAGCTGGCTCTGGGCTAAAGGATGGCTGAGTGCTCAAGGGGGGTGAGGTTGTTCGATCTAAATGATAGGGCTCCATTATTTCTTTCTTCTTGGCTAAGCGAGTGACGGGTGGCATTAAAAAATGCTCCTAGGGATGAGATGCAATAATGCTGATGGATGCAAAAGGGGGAAGGCTTTTCTATGCAAATGATTTCCTAGGTTGAGGCAAAGCTATATGACAAAACCTAAGGAGGATTGGGTTGGGGATTCTAACTTCAAAGATATGTTGTCAAAGTACAAAAGGTCTGCTTTCCTATGTGGAAGCTTGGTGGTGATTGTGTCAACTTAAGGATAGACTGATGATCCTTTAGGAAGAAAACGAGATTGACCACTTGTGAATCCCAACCTTTAGCTCAAGGTGATGAGGGATAACAAGTGACAAAGCTAGATTACCCTAGACAAAGCTATGTCAAAGGGATAACCTTGGTGAGATTGGTGGATTTGGAAGATTTTAGGAATGGCAAACTTTTAGCAAGGTGACAACAATTTTGAAAGCTTAGATATGCAGAATTTCAATTACTGGCTAGATGGTATGATTCTAAATGAGATGGATGAGCTAATAATGTTTAAGGGGATAACCTAAGATGGCTGGCTTTTCTACAAAGATGACTCTAGAGTGAAGCTTATCCAAGAAGATGTGGAGAAACAAGGGTGTCTAATCATAGAAATCATGCCTAGTTGGTAAGGCATAAGCAGGATTAACTCCTGGATGTTGGCTAAATTTGATCGTGCGCTCTAACTAGGCCTCTTGAAGTGCTTCGTTGGTAGCTTTGTCCTCTGCTTTGTGGAGTTTGGAAATTCGTGGGCTTGGTGTTATTGCTTTTCTCTTGGCTGAAAGTTCTTGGTATGCTAGAGATGGCTTGAGTTTGACCTTGTGAAACTTCTATTTGGGTTTGGGTTGTTCCGACATAAATTCCTGAATCTGCTTGGCTTTGGGAAAAATCTCAGTTGTTTTGCTTCAACTTGTTCAACTTCCAAAATAGGCAGTGACTACGCTAAGTGTGCCCTAAGCTAGGATTGACCAAGTTTGGCAAACATTCATTCAACAAGTAAAATGAAAACAAGCAATAGATAGGAACACCCAGATAGAAGTTTGTGGTTCTTAGAATGTGGTACTTGCGCCAAGGAGTGTGTATGTTCTACAAATGTTTCGATCAGTCACTCCAAACACATTAACATCCTAGATGGTTTTCTGCAAGGCAGACAATTGGTTTAGCTAGGGAGTCCTTGATATACGCAAGGTACGTGAGGCCCAAATCCGTAGATGAGACCAAAAGGATGTCACACAGCAGAGAGGAGCGGTAACCCACTTCTTCTCTTTCACTTCTCAAGGGTATAAAGTTCCTTGAGGCTTAGCCCGAATGACAAAATCTTGATCCCAAGAGAGGTGTCTTTCGATTCACCTCCCGATTCTTATACTCCGCTGGAACGCTGGAGTTGAGGTCGTCTAAGGGGTGATGAAATCCCCAAGCAGGCCTCCTAAAAAAGAAACAAGGTTTTGGATCCTAATCTTATGCACCCAAGATGGCCTCGAAAGACGACAAGGGGAGAGAAGACTCAGATGACCTTGGGCTAAAAAACACGCTTTTTCTTTTACCAACTGACTCTTATGTGTGCTAATCTAGACTTTGCAAGCACTCATGTTTAAGAGACAATGTTCAATTCCAACTTGAAGTGCCAACAAAAGTAAATCGATCGAAGAATGCACACAATAAGAAGAGTTAGGGTCAACAAAAGCAAACTCGTGCGCCCGGAGGCCCTCCACATCAAGTATCGATTAATTTTCTTTAAGGCATTCAAGATTGAGTGTGAGTTTGTTTTAAGCCCAAAACAAAAGTGTGTGAGATTTGATTTCAAGCGCGTGCCTAGAGGCTCTCCACATCAGTTGTTGTTCAATTTTAGTGCCCAAACTTGAAGTGTGATCGATTTAATCTAGTGTTTTGACCATTTAAGAATTTTGATAAAGTTAAAGCAAACGTTCAAAGACCAAGTGAGTGAGTTAGATTGTGGAACATTTAACACCTTTTTCAAGTAGACCCATCCCCATAAATGGTGCTGAGATTGCAACCAATGGTTAATATTTGATGGGTGATTAGAAAAGAGGTGAGTCCAAGGAACTACTCAAATTGATTTTTGTAAATTTGTATTTTAACTTAACAAAGTTTCTTAAATGTCCAAAAATCCAACTTTACCTAGATTGCATGTGAAAAAGAGATTTGTAATGGTTAATTGATCCTTGGCATTCAAGATTGAATTTTTTTGTTTTAAGCATGCATTCCAAAGAAAGTTGATTTTAATCCATGACATTCAAAAGTGTGTTTTTGAGCAACATTCATTCAATGAAAAATGTGTTTAACCATTCAAGTTCATTTTTTTTTTAGCAACATGCATTCAAAGACAAATGGTTAAACATTCAAGTTCATTTTTTTAGCAACATGAAAACCTGCAAGAAGCATGGTTAGTGGTTCCATATGTGCTCCAACCTGCAATGAGACAAAAAAAGGCAATTTAGTTAGTTAGCCAAAATCTTCAAAAATGAGAGCTTAACTATGGGAAAATTTTTTTTAACTTTTTTTGTTGTTTTTTCTATGCGTAAAAATGCTTAAAACGGTCTAAATCCTACAGAACATGGAACATAAGCAAGCAGAGAACATAGTCTGCCAAAATACGAAGATGCTGAACTATAGAGGTGCCAAAATATGAAGAGGAAAAAATAGATTTGCAGCACAGAACCCAGGTGAGAAGCAGAGATGTCAATTTTCGTAGACGCAAATTTTCACAGATGTCGATTTTCGCAGACGCGGATTTTCGCAGATGTTGATTTGTGCAGACGCGGATTTTTGCAGAAGTCAATTTTCGCAGACAGAACAGGTTGCAGATGCCAAAGATGGTATTTCTTCTTCCTAAGTGCGTTCTTTAACCTGCAAAAACAAGCAAAACACCCTCACAACACACTCAAACAACAGCAAACATTAGATGGTTAGAAAAATGACATATAGATGAAAGTAGATGATTAAATGACCCATAGTGGGGTCCCACCGGGCGTGCCAAAATGTAGAACCAGAATTGGTATGCAAAGAACATTAACAAATAAAGTAAACATTCACAAACCAAAAACTAAATTCACATATATGCTTAGACTAAGAAAGAAAATAAGAAGTGCAAACCTCACGAGAGAAAACACTCCATGCTTTCTTGATTCTACAGATGTGTCCTTTTGCTATGGATGTATGCTCAAGATGCTCAAAAGTTGCTTCAATGGAGATGGGTAATGGCAAATTGGTAGCTTTGTGAGCTCTCAATTTGGCATTATAAGGGTATGGTTGATGGCTTTGGTTCTCAAAATAGCATGGTAACTTTAGCTCAAAGATTGTTGATGATATGGCTTGGGATGGGATTCAATTTATAGGCTAAGGGGTAGAGGGATGCAGGGCTTAGATGCAAGGATGGATGAAGGCTTAAGGAGGGCTAAGATGCACTCAAAGGGGAGCACATGGATTGTGCTTGTTTAGCACCAATGGGAAGGTGACACTTGTCACAAGGAGGATGAGTGTGAGAGGGTAGGGTTAAGGGTTGGTTAAGGGCATGATGAGTGGGGTTGAGTATGTAAGAGGGATGTAAGAGGAATGAGTGTGGAAGAGGGAAGAGTGTGGAAGATGGGTGTAAGAGTCATGAGTGGGCTTGTAAGAGTCTTTATGTTTTGTGAGAGCACTCATGACTTAGTGGTTGGGTTTTTTTGAAGGGAGACTTTGGTTTGGATTAGGAAAGTCTTAAACTTGTTTAAGGAATGTGACAACATTAGGGGGTGGATTAGGCTTGGGTATAGGATTAGATTAGGGATGTTAGAGATGTGCAAGTGGATGGCATTAATGAGGGTGGGTGAGTTAGTGGCTAAGCTTGGTTAGTATGGGTGGATGGGGTGGATTAGGCTAAATGGAGGATTAGAGATAGGTTAGGGTTTTTTTGAATTTGAGGATTTCATTTATCAAATAGATTTATTTAATAAATGGGGATTTTTGGAATTAGATAGGAGAAAAGGATTTAATTGATAAATAATAGATTATTTGATTTATCAATTAGGACTATAGATGATTAATTAAATTAATCAACTAGGGGATGAAAAAGGATTAATTAAATAAGAATTTAATTAATGATGCCTTTAGAGATGGCTAAATTAGATTACCAAAGTAGTGTAATCAAATTTAGGTGTCTACACTAAGAAAACTAGGAAACATGGTTGATGCTGAACAATCCAAAAATAGTATGTGCCGAGCATTAGTAATGCTACATGTGTTGAGTAACATAGAATTAGCATAAGAGTTTGTGCCATCACAAACTAAGATGTAAAATGGTTATGCATGAATCACAAAAAGATAAGCAGATAAGATCAAATCCTTTTATTTACCTATGAAATCAACATGTAGCCAATCAAAAAATTAGAGAACATGCAACCAATAGGTGAAAACAAAGGATTTGAGTGGGAACATTTTAATCATGAATGCATAACAAACCACAAGTCTTTATAAGGAAATCATGACACCATTGAAGTAGTTGATGAAGTTGAATGTTGAAGAAGATGAGGCTATTACTAAGGTTGTTGTAGAATAGAGGTGTCAAAGACTTAGTGAAAAGGAACAACATCTATACATTGATCAAAATAAAATAAGGGATACATTGGCATGGCAAAAGTATTCAAATTCGATAGGATTCCATGGCAGTTCTAGGTTGGTCAACTTACTATCCAATGACATGTGTCCACTGTGTAAGGTTGACTGGGTTACGACTACCTACTTGTTTGGACAGTGTTGATTTGATGCCACGTGGCAAAAAAGAGTTGTCCTTGGCACAAGAGGGGTCCACATGGAGTCTGGTGCAGGCAAGAAGAGTAATTAAAATCTTCCACATGGCAGAGAGTAGTCCATGCATTAGGAAAAGTTAGCCAACATGGTGGGAGGTTTTAAAATAGCGAGCGGAGTAATAAATGGCACCAGAAAACCTTACCGCATCTGTAATCTAAAAAGTGTGGGTGGGAAAGAGTTCTTGACATTCAAAAAACTTCAAATTACTGTCGCGGGATTACAATCGCTAGCATAAAATGTTTGGTTCACTATAGACTAAAATGCACTAGAAATGTTGATCCAAACCATGTTACATGTGTCGCAAGAAGTAGATTGTGGTTGCTGGGGGAGATACAGAGTGCCAAAAATGGTAGATCACAAGCAAGAGCAAATAGTGAATCTTTGGAGGAGTAGAATTGTAGGTTTATCCCACATTCAATGTGTGTTGGGCTTTTAGAATGTTTAAATACAAAAAGCCATAGAAAACAAGTGAATTGGAATGTCGATCAATTGTGTGGGCTTCACCGAGTTTTGATATGTGTGTCCCACTCCAGTGTATGGCTAGCACATGAAATTGAAAAATTTGCTTGGAAAATATTAGAAACTCCTCTGTGAATATTCTTGATGACAGGTAATATTTTATATGCAAAGTAAACCTCCAAATGGTAGATCCAGGATGTCACTGCTCGGGTTTGCTAAAAAAAAAATTTCTCTTCATGCAAAGGGATATCCATTCGGTGTGTTATCCATGATACCACTAAAAGTTTTAATGGTTTAGGATGTGCATTTTTGTTATACTTGTAATGTTGGAGAGGTTGAAGACATGGGAATTAGAGAAATCTATAGTACATTATGTGAGAAAGGAGTGTTGAAGGAGGAATACAAGATTTTAGAGTGACGTGGGTTAACTCATGCCCTAGACTTTCCTCAAGTCTTTAAAATTGAATGGATCAAAATAATTTTGAGCTAGATTCATGAAAATCAAAATTGGTTATAGAATGGACTAATTAGAATTTTAAAAATGATTGTGTAAAAAGTGACAGGGTATCCTACCCTAGATAGCCTAAAGAGCATGCAGAGCAACCTAAAACATGTCATTGAGAAGAGTACATGTTATATGGAACAAGTGAGGGATGTCAATTGACACAATTTCAAATCCCTTGGTGGCACTTATAGTCAAAGTTATAGCTTGCAAATTATTTTAGTCAAGCTGATCGAATAGGGTTTCATGTATGCCAGTTGATCTAGGTTATAAAATTGTAAAGAGAGATCATTCTTATGACCTAGCTAAGTTACAAATTCAACAATTATAAAAAAATATGGAAGCCATCAGGAATGCCAAAAGTGCATCTTGTAAGTTTCATTTTTTAGTTCTTTGCATAGTTTTCTATGTGCTAAACATATTCCCCATTTTGGGTAAAATAGTTTGAAAGAACAATGGGTGAATTACACAATAGATAGAAGAGATCATTAAACAACTTGGAGACAATTTTGAGTTAGTAATGACTAGCTATTTTTGGGATTTCAAGAAATCAATGAACCAAAGATTGAGGATATCTATATCATTAGTGGAATAGCATTACAATAATGTGTGTTTCCTAGTTGATAAAGATTACACATATATGCAAGCAGCAATAAATAGGGTTACATGATTAAAACCCTTGAAATATGAAATTAATGTGAATGAAGCCCAAAAAAAAATCACAACTCTACTAGGTGAGGAAATTGACAAGGACACTAGATACTTGGGAAACTATGATGAGGCTAAATCAAGAATAATAATAAATTTACAAACTGACTTAGTAATAAGAAATAAGAAGAAGATTGTGAAGAACTTTAAAGAGAAGTTTGGTAAAGGGCATGCTGAAGAAGAAGAAGTAGAAGGTTGAGCACCACTGGAACTTACACAAGGTTTAGGAGAAGATAAAGATGATGATGCTAAAGGTGCCAAAGAAGCACCTCAAAAAAATTAAAGGAAGAGGAAAGAAAAGAAACAAGAAGTAGAGAAACCAAAGGATGCTATGAAGGAGTCATGACAAAACCTAGTTGTACTGTTAACTAGGTGAAGCACTAGGGTAACCATTACATAGGCTAAAGAAGCTACAAAGCCAAAAGGTAAAAGATGAATTGTCACTACAGAACCAAGCCAGCCTACAAAGAAGCTAAGGAGGAAGTATCCATCTTAGGAAGATTCAAATGAGGAGAAGACCAAGTCTAACAACTTGAGTCAATTTAAAGTGGTAAGCCACAATCCCTCTTCTAACCTTGATAACTTGTATGAAAATATTAAGACCAAAAATGCAGGTTTTTTAGGTTTCATGCATGTTGATTTTGATAAGGTATGGACTATTGATAAAAAAAAGATAGAAGAGTTTATATATGATATGATAGAAACCTTCAAGACTACTCCACTAGAGATTTCCAACTCATTATCAAAGAGTTTATATGAATGAGTTGAGAAAAAGTGGAAATTAAGTTCGACCTCTGAGAGACAAATAAGAGAGGCAACATTAGCCCAAGTTATGTCTACTTATGATCAGAGGATGATGGATAAATCCATGGAAAAATGTAAGGGGATATTTTCTCCTAAGTACCAAGTATTTTGTATCTTGAGGAAACAAGTAGAGGAGGTGGTAACCTAGAGCACATTGCTTTGGAAAGTCATTGATGGGTTATCCATAGAGGCTATAGAGACGAAAGCAAAAGAAGAGGAGCATGCCCTTGAAAAATATGAGGAAGATAAAGGTGAGAAAGAAAAAAGAAAATACAATCAAAGAAGATACTATGGAGGGAACAAAAGGAACAATAGAGGAAGTGAAAGATGGAGAAGAGGAACAAGATGTACATGATGTACAAGTGTTGCGGGCTAGTTCCCCACATGGTGACCAAGAGAGTATACATGACTCATTGAGGATCAAGGATGCTCCTAATAATAAATCACATAATGTAAATCCTTTGAATAAATATTATTTGAATAAAATAATACAAGACTCTATCAATGCAACAATTCTATGTAGTAATCCAATATTGGTGAGAGTGGATGAGATATAAAAGGAAAAACTTGCATCGCCAGGGGAGAAGCAATAAGACACATCAAATGTGCCCCTATAAGTTATAGAGGTAAATGAAAAGGAATCATAGGATCTACATATAGATCAATGTGAAAATGTTGAGTAGAAAGATGTTGCAACAAAGACACCATCTGCAACAATGCCAATAGTTGTCATTCAAATTAAAGAGGTAGAAGCACAATATATAGGTATATCAGTGCCAAGACCAAATAGTTTAGGTTTACCAGCTCTAGTAACTATTGACAAGAATCAAATAGAATTAAAAAAGGGTAAGGAAGCAAGTCTTGTACCTATTCCACTATCACAAGGTGAAGTTCTAAAAGAAGGTGAAAAGATTGAAGAGCATAACTTGACTTCTACACCTGGGGAGAAAATTTCCATACAAACAGTAGTTACTTTTTCATTTTCTACATCTCCACTTAGTAGTGAAGCCCTTTAGAGGCTGAGTACACATGACACACCTCTCCAAATATCAAGGCCTAGTCCAAGCAAGCCCAAAAGTGTTGTTGCTACATCATTCAAGGATGTAAGCTTAGACAAGGTGATTGAGCTACCAAATTTTGATTTGAGTAAAATAACTATTTAAAAAATGAGCATTCTTATAGATGCTCTATAAAGGAAGAAAAGGAAAGAAATATTAAGGAGAGAGCATAAGAAAATGCAAGTTTTGCATGAAATCAAAGAAATATTCATTAGTAATGCTTCTAGTCTCCCAGAAATTAATGACAATAAGCCTATTGTAGAGAAATTTGTCACTCTTTTAGAATGGTCTAAAAATTAGCTACATACAATTTTTTTGGAGAAGATATCTAGTGTTAGTGCAATCAGAAAGGATGATCTAGCAACCTAGATGGAGAATGTAAAGAAGGTTTTAGAGAACATTTTCTCTATCTACACAAAGCTATACAATGTTGATATATACATAGTTGGCTATCTACTAGATATAGGGAGATTTAAAACTCAAAGGTACTACACTAAAGAAATCTCCTAGTAATAGTCATTTATATTTCAACAATTACTATCAACTCAGAGTAGGATTGTCAAGCTACAAGCACATGATGTACATATTAGATCTACTTTGATTAGTATCCAATCCATGTTGACACCTCACATGGAAGTATTGCACAAGGAACTACCCTATGCGAAAACATTGATGAAGAAAGATTTCCATCTTTCTACACATGAAGGCTTAGTTGACCTTGTTGCCAAACTAGAAATACAAGTTCAATCTCTAGACATAGCAATAGATAACTTGGATGCAGTTTTGAAGATCATTTTGAAGCTTCACAAGCTATTTTTGGATAAACACACTATCAATGTACAACCCAAATAACATCAGTGTCAAAAATAGGAGATTATGAATTTGTGGATAAAAATATTTGTCAAGGTAGGTATCTACTTAGAAGAAGTAATAAAAGAAAAAATAGAAATAAAGTATTTATTCAAGGGGAATAATAAGGTATGGAGGTTAGACAACATTATTGATACAAATGAAAATTTTGAAATTAATTTTTTTTTTAATAGTAGTCGAGTAATAAATATACATTGTATTACTTATGCACAAAATAAGGAAGTATATACCATGAAAATGTGGTTTTTCTGCTCATGTCAAACGGGAAGATTGTTGATCTCATTTTGGTTTTGACAAGGCAATAACAAAAATATTAGTTATTATTTAGAAAAGAACAATGAAAACTAATTGCATTGTGCATACTCGGTGATCAAAGTGAGCTAACCAATTAGTCCAAGCCAAGTGATCAAAGCATACCAAGTATAAGTTTTGAGACAATAAATGTCGAGTAATTTGACTACTTAGTGCCAAGTACTAGTTAGTGTCGAGCATATAGTATGTGACAAGTCACTAAAGATTCAAGTAGTCTATACATGTCAAGTAATTCAAGTGTTGAGCAAAAATAAGTTTCAAGTTCTATAGATGCTAAGTTACAACATTTTGAGCAAATTAAAGGCTGAGTATCAGAGCCTTTGGATGCTAAGTGAACACTTGTTAGCATAGTTGTTTGTTATGACATAAACTCCCATGTTAACCATTTTGGCCACCATAATCATGAATTTATAATTATAAGACATAAGTATGGATCCATGTTACAAATTTCAATGTAATGCATGTAACCAATCAAATTTAGGGAAGTTTAAGGTGGAAATAAGGATCAACCACAACCATTGATTTTGACCTAGCCCATCTACACAAATTCCTATTTAAGGAGGTAAACTCTAAAGGTTTTATGTATACATGAAGAGCAAAATGCTAAGAAATCTTAGAGCATTCATGGTGGCTATGATGGCCATGATAGAGTTATACAAAGAAGAATCAGTCTAGCAAAACTATTGATGAACATTGAGAGGTTTAGAAAGGATAGATCTAATTGGAAGGATCAAAAGAAAAATAGCAAAGAGAAGTTCTAACACTAAGTAGTAGAGTGCTCACTGAAGGGTTAGGTGTTGAATCATTCTAATAGGTGATACAAAGTAAATCTCTTAATAGAGTAGTCTTAATAGGCTATTGTAAATCTCTTAACTAAGTGCTTACTTAATTGTTAATTTTAAGTCCTTTAATCAAGGTGAGACTTAATAGTATTGTGAGCCTTTAACAGGGTACACCCCTCATAGGGTAGATCATGGCTTATGATCAACACTTTGTAACCACAATAGGCTACACACTAAAACTATAGGAATGAAGATTTGTGGGTGTCATCCCCATCCCAATTTTACCTTCTCCTTGGAGGGTTTCTAGGTAACCAAATTTATTGTGTTATGTCCTCTAGATGTGATGCATTTTTAGTTATTTCAGTTTATATTTTAAGTTATGAGATGGATGATGGTGATTTTCTTTAGAGGTAAAAATTTTAGGTGTTGATTTACACCCCCCCTCTCATAACTTACCTTCTCATTGTTATTTCCAACAAACTATAGCTACAAAATAAAGAAAAAGAATATCTTCTTGATATCATATCTTAACAAAAAATTAAAGTATAATTTTTTAAAGTATAACTTGAGAGGCAATCCATCCACCCCCTATCTTAGAAATGGCCTTTGTCTTAGAAGCCAAAAAAAATGACATCTAGGTATGATTCTTTGATTTGTGGGGCCTCCTCTAGGATAGATGTATGATCATCATTGGGGTCCCATAGACCCTCTAATAATCAATGGTTTGACCCATGAGGGTCAAGACCCACTACTCAAGTGTGCATACATGCTCTAGGGTATGTGCAATATCATGGTCAAACAAACTATGCTCTTAAGTGTCAATAAAAAATTACAAAATTAGGGTCATGTCAAATTAATGCACAATTTTCTACTTATTATTAGCTTTATACCAAAAACTTGAGAGAAAAGAATCTCTAGGAAATTAAATCTAGTTTCTAAACACGTAGAGAGGATGTAAGTTGCCACACATTTATATTAAAATATTATGTTTGTCTTTTGTTTGTCTTATGTTGTAGGAAAATATTATCTCATCCTCTCTACGTGTTTCAACTTGTCCCTAAGCACATTTAAATCTAAAAGTACATGACCCTCTAGACTATCCTAACTAAGGAGTGTGTGACCTAGGAGACCATACATGGCCTAAAAAAGTGCCAATGTATTCAAAATAAGGTACCAATTGTTATTGTTGTGGTTCCACAATGCACACCCCATTTCTACTATAAATGGGGACCCCCTAATAATTTTTTTTATTTTTGTAGATCCCTAGTTCGAGGTCTAAGTCATTTTTGGGACTCTACCTAAGTCTAGGTCCTATCTAGTCCTCTATCTAAGAAACCTAGATCCGAGAAATGGGAAATTTTGGTCATAAGAGTGAAATTTTAGAGCAAAAGGGAACACTTGCGCAACTAGTACAAGGGTGTGTAGGTTCACTAAATGTGCAATTGTGCACTTATCTCCCTTTGGAGATGCACACCTGAACACATTCTTAGGTGCACACTTCTAAAGGGTGTACACTATCCTAGACCTATAAAATTCTAGAATCCTTAGCTGTTCTTTCCATTATATCCTTTGTGTCCTTGAGAACCACATCTCTACACCTTTGAAGGTGCACAAAGTCTACAAGAACACACATATATATGCTAAGACAATCTGCACCTATCCAAGATGTGCACATGTTCACCTTTATGTGAACCTACAAAACCTAAACAAGAATTAATACACCTAAGTGAAAGGTGCACATATGTGCACCTTCCAGACTCAAAACCTAAAACACCTAGAGGTAATGATGTGCATATGCACACCTTGCTAAGGTGCACATCCATGCACCATTCTTTAAACACATGATAAATCTAAAACTAAGGGTGTAGACATGTGCACCCCATCAAGGTGCACATGTGTGTACAATTAGTAAATTAAACTACTTAGCCCTTATTGCACATACTATGCAATGTGCATAGTATCACACATTCACATGTGTGCACCCCATCAGGGTGTGCACCTTTATGGCTGCATAACAATGCACAAAATGACTTTTTTAAGGTTATTAAGCAAACCTAGCACACCTATCAAGGTGCACTAAATTTTATATTAGGACTATTAAGGGGGTTTATGGGTTTTCTACTATTTTGGTGTTTTGGGTTTGATTTTTTGGGAATTAGGGTTTTTTATGGTTTAATTTTTATCTTTCTAGACTAATTATTTTCTCTTATATGCAGATAAAATAAATTCCTCCTCATCCTCGCTTGTAGAAAAGAATTCTTTGAAACCTATTTTTTTCAATTTTCAAGGGGCACCAAAGAAATCACACTTTCAAGATGGACATTCAAAGTTTAGAGATATTGAGTTAGGACACATACATAAGAACATATTCCTTTCACTCTACAATAAACCTAAAGGGTGGTCCTTGATGGTGTCAAAAATTTTCAGATTAGTGTTGGTCAATGCGGTATCTCATCCTACATTAGTGTTATACTTGAAGCTTATCATGGCATTGGTCGAAAACTATGTGTCTAAAGAAAGGGTTGTCAAAAGTGTCACAAGGGAGTTAGTCCTAGACCTAAGACTAAGGAACATTGAGAAAGTATTCCATCTTCCTAGAGCTAACCAAAATGTGAAGATAACTTATCACCAAGCTAAAATATGGTATAGAGAGAATAAGAAGAAGGCCATAAAGATAATACAATTATCGTTTTTTATTGACAAAAAACTAGTGGGACACAGAGTAGGAAGGATAGACATGACTAGAGGGTATATGAAGGATGACATTGGTTATGCCATTGTACTTTTAGTATAATTATGGGTCTAATTATAGGTGAGCATCCTCACTTTTGGATGGTACTTTTCATAAAGACCATTAAAATAACCAAAATGCTAATTGATTGGGCCATTATACTACTTGAAAACTTAGATGAACAAGTGAAAAGAGATAAAGCTGACCCAAAAGATTTACATGACATCATATTTGGTGTACTTATTGGTAGCAAGGATAATTGACTATCTAAGACTGTATAAGAAGGGAAGCATGCAAGATGCCAATGCTTGACCCTATGTGGTATATCCTCAATTGGTAAAGAAGAAGATCTCAAATTAGACCAAGGAATTATGGATAGTCTATGATGCTTTCATATTTGCAAACATCCAATTTATGGAGGGTGATTATGCTAAGAGGATGTCAGAAGAGGCAGCGACAAGGATCGTAGAGATTGACACCTATTACATCAAATTAAAAATATTCACCTACCTAAGCATAGATAGTATGATGGTTAATCTGAAGAAACTCATGAGATATTCATCAGATAGGCTCATTTTATTGGAGATTGCAAGACAAATCATATCTACAAATGGCAAGCTAAGAAAATAGCATAAGAAGACATGGGTATGGCCTATTATTATAGGTGCATTTTAGGTAAAGCAAAAGTAGGATATCATGAATTTTGAATGTGAGTGGGATAAATATCCCTTGGAAGATTAAAACTCCCCTCTTCCCTATTTTGACAATATTGGAAGAGTTGAACATTTGGTAGGGAAGTAGTATTTGCATGAAGATTCTATTGAATATCATTAGATGAACACAATAGATGACTATGATATTCAAATAAGGAATTATTGTAGGATGACCCTATATCTAGCATGGATTTCCTTAAAGATAAAAGTCCCAATCAAGGTTGTTCAACAAGACACTCAAGATGTCTTGAATCCCTTGTATAACAAAGACAAGATATATGATAGGCTGATTATAAATGTGGAGATTGATAGGGATGAAAATGTAGATATAAACCATAGGGCTAGGAAAATAATTCAATTAATAAGAGATTGGATCAAGAAACCTTTAAACCTTGACCCTGTTCCATAGACTATTACCTTTCAGGCTACAATATGCCCTATTAATGGTAAAGGTACAAAATTTGTAGTACCAACATTTCCTGCTCAATCTCTAGTTAGGGTAAAAATGGTATATCTATTAGAAATGAATAATATTCAGTGGAGTGGTGAATTAGTATTGTACAATCTTTTGCCCATAACTTAATATTGTTAATTACTTTATAACTTCCATTTGAAAGTAAACAAATGATGTTGAACAATAATTAGAACCATGCACATAGAGAACTCATAATACCATTATTTGTTAACTAGGGAAACCTTGGCCAAGGGAAAACCCTAATGGGGATGATACCCACTAGATGATTCACTAAATAATAGGATCATGTTAAGTATATAATGTCACAAGTCCTTGTTAGAGGACTAAACCTTGTTAGAAGCCTCAAACCTATTAAGATTTGGTAGAACAATTACAGTGTATGCAAGAATAGCCCATTACCCTAACATGCAATTATACAATTCAATTCCTTCACAAGATAGGTATACATACAATACTTTCTTATCTATTCTAACAAACACTTTCTCTAGTCTTACATCATATTTTGCATCAGATAAGGCTTGTACATAGTTCTTAGAATAGTTTTCATGTCACATCTAATCATGCAACTTCCCCCTTACTGATGCAAGATAAGATCTTTACTTATACCTTGCATAATCACAAAACTTGGCATTATCATCCTTCATGTCTTCTTCATTTAGCATAATACAAAATTACTTATGGAATAATATCCACCTAGTCAGCTCAAAATAACTTAGTAATTATTTTGAAACCAAGATAACTCCTAAATTCATACAACTCTATCTATAGTTATGCTATGTTTTGCACTATTAAATAGCCACACTGTTAATCTTACTATACTTGTCCCATACTATCTATACACATCTGTACACTAGAACACATCATCATGCTAGTGTCATGAATCTTCCCTCAACTACACATAAGCTAACCCTCAATGCACCACCCATATTCTTAAGATCTACACTCTGAACTACTGTGAACTATCTAATACTTAGACAATTTTCTATCTATAAGTCCATAAACAAAATATGGGATATATATTTCCATAAATGAAAACCATCAAGAAATCTAATTGACCATATTTGCAACAATCTCCCCCTTTTGCATTGAAAGAAATATCTGGTCAAATTGGCTAAGTCCCAAAATGATGGCATACATAACAAGAACAAATAAAAGTGACTACACAAAATTTCCTACAAAATATAACAATTTTATTCATGTTTTGATGGATCATCATTATATTCCTTATCACTTCTTTACATTGATACATACATAAGCTCTGCATTACATATATATTAACATCTATACAAATTTTCCTCTACATAATACTCTTCCTTTGATATCAAAGGTAAAGGTTCCAAAACTTGTATCTCAAAAACTTGTTACCTATTGTTGGTTAGTTCGTCATTCTTGATATGCAATCTATGAAATCAATCTTTAGTTTGTCCAAGTCTTTCTTCTAGTTCCCTTTGAGTATATCTGATATACTAATGAGTGCATAAAGTGGATAAGATGCTACTTCAACTACACTCAAGTGAACATAGGAAAATTTATCATAATAATTCTTTGCTGAAAGACATTCCTCCAGTTGCCTCTACAAAATTTACAACTTCGGGTGCTAGATATTATCTAGGAATAGATAATCTTCTTATTACCTTCTCTTTCTCATATTCAATGCCTCTAATATGATTGTGAATCTTCTCAATTGCATTCTTAGAATCTTCAATTTTGATCTATAGTAGGTTTAATCTTGTAGTGGGTGTCTGAAGCTCACTCATATCGCCTATGATCTTTGCATCAAAATCTAGTAAGTGTTATACATTGCACACTGTCCATACAACTTCTTACTTTCAGCAATACACTTTATAAATTCCTTGATGTTTCCATCAAGTTCCTTCAAACCATTGTGCACATTGGTTCACACTATGTTGAATAGGGTTGCATCATGATTTTTCTATGATTGCACTAGTCCTACTTCAACTAAGGTTGTGAATTCCCCATCAAATGTCTTCACCAACTCTTTTTCCTTGGTTTTCAAGTCTATATTTTATATAGTTGTTGAAACGATCTTTTGTATTCACTCCAAGATTTTAGCAAGAGTCTTCTTCAAAGATTTAACAATTTTATTCTTCTTGAATAACTTGCTCAGGGTTCTCATTTGTTCCTTCTAATCTTGATCATCAAATTGGATAGATACTGAATTTATTGATGCTCTAGCTTCTGATACTACTTAAGGTATAGTAGCCTTTATCTTCTTTTCCTCTATTTTCTTCTTTTCCTTAGCCATTTTTTTTCATCTTCTTCTTTCTTCTTCTTTTCTTCTTCTTCTTTTCTCTTCTTCTCTTTTATTTTTCTCTTATTTTCCTCTTCTTCTTTCATCTTCTTGTCTTGTACTTCCTATTCCATCTTGTCTTGTTCTTCCTTCTTATTTTTCTCTTCTTCCTCATCATCAAAATTGGCATAAGCAATGATATTTATGATATTGCCAATAATATTTGCTCCATACCCTATAAATGGGTTCTCCTTCACATCCACAGTTATGTGTCTACTATCAACTTGCATGGATTCAGCACCCATAACAATGTGAGGTGGTGATAGTGCTTGTTGCATCCCTTCTACCTCTTCCTCTTCATTGGAAGGTGTTTCTACCTATTCATATACTAGACTTCTAGCCTTTTCTTGTACACTTATGTTAGGCACTGAGGACATATACTTTACTATAGCCTCCTTTGTTTCCTTCCTAAATTCTTCACAATTACCTCCCATCAAAATAATTGATATTCTTTTGTTCCTCATCAAGGGCTCAATACCCTTCAAAATTTTATCAAATTCTTCTTGTGATCCAAAATCACATAATGTATTTATTGACTTGATTCTCATATTCA
This sequence comes from Cupressus sempervirens, assembly GCA_028749045.1. NCBI lineage: Eukaryota > Viridiplantae > Streptophyta > Pinopsida > Cupressales > Cupressaceae > Cupressus > Cupressus sempervirens. Next base: position 225,390,803 of record CM053791.1, read on the forward strand.
AATCTTCTTCTGCTACTCCTCTCTTTCTATTTATTAACCTATTATATAGGTATCTAGAAATTTTACTCTGAATACTTTCAAATCTCTTAATTCTGAAAATCATGTTTCTTATGGTGGTATTCTTTAATTGCCTCCTATGCATACTACTATACATGCTATAAAATTTATTAGTTGGGTGAAATTGTCATGATTTATGATCTACATGTTTAGATTCCCTAGCTTTTGTTTCTATGCCTTTTTTTTCTATAGTTATCTTAGCTTCATGTGCATCTTTTTCAATACATTTATCTTTAGTATCATCTTCTGAGATTTTAGAACTTCCCAATTGCATGGATTTTCTTCTGTTACTAGGCCTATTGATGGTCTTCTTTACTCTTTTCATTGCTTGAGGTGTAGATTCTTTCTTAATTTTTACCAGTCTTCCTGACTTCCTCTACATAGTAGGTGCTTCCACCTTTGGATGCCTCCTTGGTTGTTCAAAGCTGGCTCTTATTGGTTGTATTTGTGCAACTATTGAATATAGTGTAATAGGACCTTGCACACATGGCTATGTGATCATTACTCCCTCTAAGGGTTGTACCACTACAACAAGTGTTGTTGCTAACAATTTAGATAGCCCATTGGCCTTCATTTCTAGTGTAATTCCCTTTAGCTCATTGAATTCTTGTCTTGACATATTAGATTCCTTGAGGATGGAATCTATCTCTTTTTCTACTTTCTTCTTTCTCTCTCTACTATGGAGATTAGATTCTACTATCCTTATTCTTTCATTATATGTTCCCCATGTAGGATATTAAGTGTTGTACTTACATTCTAGTATGATCTGTGTATAGATTTCTATCAATTATGTGCTCATATCATAACCCATAGGCTCAATGAATGTTGCTCTAGGTATCACTACTTCCATGCAAGTGATGTTAGTCTCCACCATGAAGCATAAATCATCCTTATATTTTTCTACCATAGAGGGAGGTATTCTATACCTTAGTTTCATCTCAGACTGAAAGTTCTTCATCATTCTTTCTATATTAATGTCTCTAACATTCTCAAGCTTGGATCTATAGCATTGAGTCACTATCTTCATTGTGCACTCATGACTATCCCAATTGATTATTTAAGGAAAATTCTTTGTAACATAAAATAACAAATGAGTCAGTAAGGAATCAAATTTGAACATTGCGCATTTCATTTTCTTTATCTTTGTAATATTATCCAATAGTTACAATCTGATAATATCACATAAGTTTACTTCCCTTCACTTAATGGCCATTACATATGTTGTATTGAGAAATCCAACTGGTATGGAGTTAACCCTTCATCCATGGTTCAACTTGTACCCTAGAATATTGGTTAACAACTTAACTCCTTTATCCTAAATAGGATCAACTTTCATATTTCTTCCATCAAACATGGTTTTAGGTTCATCTCAACCATTTTCCTGACATTTCTCTCATTGATAAGATTGCAACCTTCATTGCATTATCATGTAACCTTGTGAATTAGATCATTGTTAATGATAATTTGTGCATCACCCAACCATAACATATCATCATGTATTCTACTCAAAATGATTTTTGTTCATTCATGATTATTGAATCCCATGTGGAACATATAGGGGAGAGGACCTAGTATCTAAGCATGTTCCAATGGTTGTTATAGGAGTTGTTAACTAAATACCAACACTTACTAATTTAATATCCAATATTTTAGACAAGATTGTACCAATAGTTGTGACTTTAAATTTGTTCTTGTTAATGAGACTACCCATAATTGAATGAAAAGTGTCTCTTTTTCCAAAAGAAACCAATAATGTGGTGCCACATCGGCTACACAAGTATAGGGGTCTCTAATACACTATTATTTGTCTCACTTTTTGTTGGGCTATTTTGGACACCTTCGTAAAAAGCATGCTGATGTGGAATCATATTTGATGATGTGGCTATGAAACCTTAGTTATAAGTAGGGGACTCACAAAGTAAGCTACTTTAAAAAAATGAAAGTGATTTGAAATTTCCACATAATATTTTGAGAAGCATGAAGTTAGGGTGCTCAACTACTAGGTCGACTCCCCTACTTCACTAAATTCAAATCTTCAAGGTGTGCATCTTTAGATTTTAGGGATAAGTAATTATTGCACATGATTCCTAGGTAATTGCAAATTTCATCATATCCTATGCTCTCAATATTACAATGTATATAACTTCTTATATCTTCTATGTGTAATACACTGTGGAAATACACCTACTAGATCATCTAATAGGAGTGCTTCTTGAACCCATACCTTGGTCTATCACTAACATCATACACTCACTAACTAGCCATTTCTCTATAACTCTAAATATTGCAATAAACTAGATTTAATACTCCATAAAATACCTCAAATTTGTGATTTAGGGATTCTACAACTTTTGGCTTTACAAACTTTACTTTGCACTTCAATTGTTGTCAAATTTCTCTTCAATTCACTCAAGACACTTTACATGAACAAATGGTGCACTAAATCTCATTGGTGATCCTTAAACCATTTCAAATCATATTGCACATTAAATGTGTATCTACCACAAACTCATAATATTGTCTCTATTTACTAGTGACCTTGTTCTTATAATTATCACCTATTGCAATGATATCAATACTTGGACACTTGACCATAGCTTCATTTCTATGTCTTCTACCTTCTATTAATTACACAATCTCTAAATCTTTCTCTAAGATTAGTTTTGACCAATTGATGCTTTGCTACTTCTATAATAGCCTAATTCAAATAGGTTGAGCCACAAACAATTTGTGAATTCAACTTTCCATCAAGTGCATCAAATAATTTCTCCTCTAGTAATATATGTGAACTCCTTGAATTACAAGCCTTCAAAAATTCTTCTTTGAATTCCTCAACATTTTTCTTGACTACTTCATTCTGATTATTTTTACTTCTATTTTCATTCCTTCTATCCTTCTTGTTTTTGTTCCTTATGTGATTAGGGTTCTTGCTAAAGTTCCCTCTATCCATTCTACATAATATTTTCATGTATCCAAAGTTATTGCATAACTCACATAAAATTGCATTTCTCCTCTGATTATTTCCATTCTAACTCTTAGGTGCTCTACAATTTCTTGCAATGTGTCCAGGATTGTTACATTTGTAACAAACAAAACACTTTCTCTCACCATTAGGTTTCTCTCCATCATTAGGTGTTTTCTAAGATCTATCTCTTCCATTACTTGTAAGGTTAGTATACCTAAACATTCTACTATTCCCATTATTATTAACAAATTTATGTTTCTTACATTCTACAAGCTCATGTCCATAACCATGACAATTATAACAATACAAATTATTCATAGGTTTAAAAGACCTACATGTACAATCTCTCTTCATATGTAAAAATTCATTACATATGTAGCATCTACCTCTAAAATCATGTATTACCTCTTTGAATTATTCATCTTTCCTAGGTTCTTCAACTTTCTCTGTTGTTCTAAGTTCATCAATTTTTTTGTCAATTCAATTTTCTCAACTTCATCAAACTGCTTGAAATTTTCTCTAGGGATTTCTACTATAGTTCAGCTAGTTCTATCCTGATCTCATCTTTCTTTGTTGAGTTCTCTCCAAGAAGATATCCAAGGCCTGTCTTGTAATAAGAAGGTCTTTGATGAAATATCTATGCATAAATTTTTTCAGAACTTTTGTAAAGTTTTTCTTACTGGTATTTTTCTTGTGTTAGCTCTCCTTTCACAATGATATTGTATTTTTCCAACTCTACATGCTGTATCTTAATAGAATATAATTTAGATCTCACTTGACTCAACTAAGATCTAAGGTTTGTATTCTCAAATTTTAGATAAGGTTATCTCTTATTGCCACTAGTCTTAAGACTCAACTTTAGTTCAACAGTTTTTAACTCATATTTCAAGATCTCATTCTCTTTCTTGATACTTTATTTATCATCATTGTCACTAGTTTGGGAAATTTTTTTTTTTCCATATTTAAGGTTATCAATTTGATCTTTCAGTTTTCCAATGTAAACATTTGCATTTTTATATCTATCTTTCAAGTTATCTCTCTCTTTAGTAAGAAGATCAATTTGTTCAAGGGCTTCTTCAAGATTCTTCTTCATCTATACCATATTCACTCAGATCTTACTTAAGCTATTAAGCCTCTTTGAAATAACTATTCTATAATACCAACTATTAGAAATAGATAATACTCAGAGGGTGAGGGGTGGGGTGGGGGGGTGAATCAATATTGTATAATCTTTTGCCCACAACTAAATATTGTTGATTACTTTATAGCTTGAATATGAAAGTAAACCAACAATTTTTAATATTGAATATAACCATGCCCATAGAGAACTCATAACACCATTTTTTTTAACTAGGGAAACTCTAGCCCAAATAAAACAATGGTGGGGATGATATTTGCTAGATGATTCACTAAAAAAAAGGATCCTATTAAGGATATTGACCATGCTAGGAGTCTATGAAATAAATATTTTTCTTAAGTCCTTGTTAGAGGACTAGGCCTTGTTAGAAGCATAAACCTTTTTAAGAGCTACTACAACCTTGTTAGGAGTTGGTAGAATAGTTAAAATGTATGCAGGAATAGCCCACTATGCTTACACATAGTTATACAATTCAATTCACTCACAACATAGGTATACATACAATACTTGCTTAGCTACTGTAACTTGCACTTGATCTAATCTTACATCAGATTTTGCATTACATAAGGCTCATAGATAGTTCTCACAATAGTCTGCATGTCACATCTAATCATGTAACTTTCTCATTATCTATGCAAGATAAGATCTTTACTTATACCTTGTACAATCACAAAACTTTGCACTATTTTCCTTCATATCTTCATACGCTTGACATAATAGAATATATATTATGGAATAATATCCACATAGTCAGCTCAACATAACCTAGTAATTATTTCATAGCAAAAATAATTCCTAAATTTGTATAGCTCTTTTTACTACTATGCTCTATTTTGCACTTTTAAATACTTGCATTGTTACTCTTACTATAACTCACATCATTTTTTCTATACACATTTGTGCACTAGAACACATCATCATGAATGTCACAAAGTTTCTCTCAACTATGTATAAGCTAACTCTTGGTGTATCATCTATACTCTTAATATCTATTCTCTGATCTACTACAAACTATCTAATATTTAGACAATTTTCTATCTCTAAATGCATATAAGAAATGTTGAATATATGTTTCCATAAATGAAAACCCTGGAGACATATAACTAACCATATTTCCAACAATATTAACATGACAATGATGTTGGGTACTTTAGAGAAGATAAAGGCAAGAGGGTAAAAGAATAGATTTGTGTCACCATTTTAGATACCAAAACCTATTTTGGTCAAATATCAGTTTACTATCAAAACTCAATTTGTTTCAAAAAAAAAAAAAACCCTTTTATAGATCTCAAATTCATCCAAAGTCCCTAAATCTAAAGAGCCTCAAAATGAATAAGCATCTTAGGCTCAAGATACTACTCATGTGCCCCCACAAGAAAATGAATAGGAATAGGAACCAGAGCATGGAGCACAAGAGGTGACACCACCTACTAAAGATGAACAAGCCTCTCCTTTAGTTGCTAAGAAAGGTAGGGTTGGACTTCTTGTGAGGACAAGAAGGAAAAAGTTACAAAATAGGGTTATTCCCATCCTTCAAGTGCTTGAAACCATTTTTGAGGTGGATGATGTAGATGCTTTGATAGAAGAAGATATTAAACAAGCATTTAGGATTAAAAAGGTTGTGTTGGACTTGGACACTAAATTGGATGATTTTGTGAATATTCATATGGGGAATAGTAACTATTGGAATATAGATAAGGATAAGTATAAAGCATTGGATTTTCCAAAATCTTCCCAAGTGACATAGATTATAGAGAAATTCAAGAGCAAGCATCTAGACCTAGCTCTAGTATAAAGAGTAGGAAAATCCAAAAGTTATAATTTCAATTTTGACACTTGGGAAAATTTTGGATTTTTAAAGCATACCACCAAGGTGTGCAAGGTATGCAAGGTGCACTTTTCCATAGGTGTATCGACAGTTAATTTCCAGTTCCAAATTTGGAGCTTTCCATGCACTAGAAACACATTCTAATAGTAGTTCAACTCCTAAAAATGCCTAGAGAAGGTCAAGCCTTCATTTTTAGATTTTCTGGTGACTCTCAGATCCTCTTATAACTTCATTCTCCTTATCTACTACCTTTTTCTTTGTTTTATATGTAAAGGCTCTAGTACCCATTAATTGATATAAACAAGGGTGGAGTCCTACTTAGCACCATTTAGATAGTCATTTTGTACATAATTAGATTTTTTTTATTATTTTAGAAGCATATGTTTTCATTAAGAGATCTTTCACTCACAACAAAAATTGAAGAAATTATTTCTTACAAATTTAGGAATGTAACATGTAGTCCAATTGTATTAGTGCTCTCATTTTGAGCATAGTTATTCTTGCAAGAGTGTGTTATTTTTTGTGGATTCTTGTTCATAATAATAATGAAGCCAATGGTTTTTTTGTGTTTATTTGATTGTGTGATATTTTAGTTTTGGTGTTTTCCATGTATTAACAAATTTCACTGATGTACCAAGTTTGAGAAGAGATCAGCTTATTATTCCTACATAGCTTCTTCTCTCACATGATTACACTTTCTATGGCCTTGTGATTTGATGAGAAGTCAAACATATTTCAATTTTTTTTTAGCAAATTCCCATTGATGATTGCATCAGTGGAATTGAAGAAATGTTGCTCCTATTTTCATTGGTTTCCTACCCGATCTTTTCAATGATTTAACTCATAGATGTGTTATTATTGTAATTTATTAGGAATTTCCATTTCAAGCTATTTGCTTTCATCTCATGTTACCTTATCTTCATTATTTTCTTTACTAACACTTCATTAAATAAGGAATTCATATAGTTGCATTGTTAGAATGTATTCATTATAAAATAAAAAATACCAAAAACATATATCTTTTGTGGTTAATTTTGAAATAGTAGACAGATCAAATGTCTTATCCAAAATTAGCCAAAATCAGCAAAGACTTCTCTATGAAAAAACATGTATCTTATACTAATCAAATTCTATAATGCCACACAAGACATAACCGAAAGAATTTAAAACATAATACAATTCCATAAATGCAATAATTTTTTTTTGATAAAATCATCTCAACATAAGTTCCATTACAAGGATAGAATCACTCATATATAGAAAAATTCCCCAATGAAAGACAATATCATCCAACTACATTTTCATTACAATAAGAATACATAAAGAGTTCAGAACTATAATGAAATACAATTTCGTTTCTTGACACCTATGTCCAACCTAGGAACCCTAAATGCTGATTTAGAAGTAACTTTAATAAACATCCTTAGCTACTTGAATCACAAAGTACCTGAAAACCACATAGAATGCAACATAACACAAACAGGGGCTCAGTACACACTGAGTTAAAAGGTGAAATCCATCTCCATATATATTAGTACCAACATATAGATATCCAAAAGTAGATTTCTAATCCATCTAATATAGTGCAAACCTGATAATAATATGCAAGAAGTAAACAATTACTTTTCATTGCAAAAATTAAACTCACACTAATAATAACTCATAAATGAAACATATATATTCTATGGTGTCATCGTTATGGCACTAATTTTTTGCATCCAAATATGGTATGCTCATAGTCATCACATAATGGTATTCTCTATTTTACTTGTCATTGATAGAATAGAGACATGCCTTTTTTCTGTACTTAACCATATAGGTTTAAGTCATAGGTAAGGCTATTTATCTTTTATGTGAAATTAACCCACCCAATTTATTTTGAAGTTATCACTGAATTAATTAACTGAATAGGATAAACCAAATTCAACCACCTCGATATACGTTCATCATAGATATCCTTAAAAATAAACATCAAATAGATAGACTAAGAATGAACATGCGGCAATTATAAAACCAGTTTACAACATGATACTACATCCTTAAATCCATCTGTAACACATCTTATACTGCCAAGTTCAAAGGTAAATATGGATAATTACATTAATAGGATTAAAACCTATAATATCAAGATTGCATATATACGATTGAACTGTTGCACCACTCAACGATACTTACAAAATCTTCATACTATACTCTTAATTCCCTGCTGACCCAATCATCTACACTTAACATCGAACTGACCAAGACAATGAATCAAAATGCACATGATATTCACATCATCAATCATGTATCAAAATCTGCCTCAATTCATATACTACTTTCATTTTATTAAGAACTGAAATTCATCTTACATAATAAAAGAATTCTGTCTTAAGCATCTAATCTCAAACAATCCAATAATGCTAATAGAACACATTATACTCATAGTAGAAACTAATTACAGCCAAATCTTAACAAGTGATCATTAACTAAGATATTAAGATAAACAAGTGTCTATAAAAGTAACACCTCTGTTTTGAATATATGTCACCACCAAAATAACCACAGCAACATATTAAGATGTGATGTTTAAAATTGATTTAGAACATAATTCTCAATATGCAAAGTGACTTTCAGCATCCCAACACTCAAAAGTAATTTAGGATATAACATTCTTAATCTAAAATGTACATCCTAGCTATTCATAGATAACTGCTTTGGTAATGAATCAACAAAGATAACCAATGTTTTCGTTTATCAATACTGTCATACTCAGTTGTGAGTAACATCTCAAAAACAACAATGAGTGATGACTCAATATCTATCAAAATTTACTGAACATAATAATAATCTATCAGTATTCACCACTATTAAACCCGAGTACCAAATAAAAACATTATACAATACTACCCTCGATGACCCAATTCACAACATAAGACTGTCATCTCACTATCATAATACAAGTATTTTTTTTAATATGCTTATATACCTATCTTCTAATGAAAAAAAAGTTCAAACAAGTATTAAACAATTTTATACTATTGAATTGATGCATATACCTACTTCTAGTTTTATCTAGCTAATGAAATAATGTCATCGCACAGTTCCAAATCTCATTGTAGCAAGATAACTAAAACTCGACAGCATACAAATTCCAGACAGTAATAGAATCATAATGCCTACTCACACAAAGTATCGGCTGTAAGATAGGCTTTTATGTCCTAATAATTCTACACTAAGAAATGCTGATGCAACACTCTATATGTTTCAAACTTTATTTATGACCAAATGTCAACCCTCATACCATGAAATTGTTCGACAAAATGTCCACTTATATATACAAACAATGATACGATACTTAGACTGAGTGATTGGTTTTTGCAACTCGAATTTCCATCTAAGCTTCTACTACCGGTGTTTTAATATTATCACCGCGGGTCAGACTGTACTTCAAACCCATGACTATATTTCAAAAAATCAAGTTTGATTATTTTCCTCCAAACTCAAAATCCTCTATAAACAATGATAGTGCCTCTATATTCAAAATAGGTTATACGATGCTACCACAAGACCCTTAAATCATAAATCTACGAAACCGTAAACACATATTGCCTTCAAATTAAATCTAGGTGATACCGCAAAATCGTAAAACCCATGTCACAGAGTAACGATGTTCTCTTATCACAAGCCATTCATATGACAAAATGTCTATATAACAAAAGAAATCGATAAACATAGTTGACCACAGTCATCTCAAATCTGAATACATATAATACTTCTTAAAACATCATCTAAATCCAAAACACAATGATTGAAAACTCATATTGCTTGTTATCCAAATATGGATACATGCAGAGCTCGACTCCATTTCTCGAACCCTACATATACCCACACTTGGGTATCGACAAGAATAACTTAAAACTGAACTCCCACAATTTCCTTAGAACAAAATTAACACCCAAAATAGTAAAGGGTAAAGGTTAGGAATTGCCCCCTACCTCAAAATTCAACAGATGAAGGAAAACATTCAACACAAAGCTCCAAATTTATGCTCGACTCCAAGCCCCCAATCAGAACAAAATCTCGACAATGCAAAACACTGAAACCAATTTCCAACCAAAATAAAACTTCCATCGAGTTCCCTTTTTCCTCTAATACATAAGCAAGAAAATCCTTCCAACAGAAACCCCACATCTTGCTGGAAACCCAGCAATAGCATCCAAGTGTTAGAGGAAAAAGGCCCAAATTCAGGTCATAACAATTGAAATCCTCTTTACAAATAGCAATGGCCGACATTCCATAAAGGATAGTAAATCCTCCTTAAAGAGCAATTAATAAATTTGCAGTTCCCATAAAGTTGTCCATACGGCTTTCCTTAGAGCCTCCACCATTTTGGCCTCAAGAAACAATAAACATTTTTACCTATTCAAATAATGTGAAACCTTCTAGGGTTTTTAGGGTGAATGGTTTTTTTTTAATTCAAATAAATATATAATAAATGCATAACACAATTACCTCCCATGTTTATTGCCATTGGTATTAAACATTGCAAACTCCTAAAACCATCACTCGACACTCGAGTTTATCCAAAAAGATGTGTGAAAATGTCATACCTAAATTTAGATGAATTCTAGTGTGTGACTTAACAAATTATCCCTAAATATAAATATATCCACAAGTCAAGAACTTAAAGGCATGAAATGAATTTCTCGAAAATAATAAAGATAGCAATATACCTAAGAAATTCCTAATAATTCTAGAATGCATTTGTCATATATGTACCAGATATGTATACTTTTCACCAATAAGATAATGACTAACATTTACGTAAACATATACATAGTTACATAAAAACACAAAAGAGTTTTACAAACATCCTTTTAACATTAATTCTAATCAAAACCTGATTCAGTTTAGAGATCAAGTGATGTATTTCAAAATCAACACTACAACTAAAACTGATCAGCTCTAAACCCAAAAACAGTCCAAATGAAATACAAAAGCAGTGTACAAAATATATTTATCTCATGAAATCAAAACTAACCTTTCTGATATAACAAAATAGTACCCAAAATATAAAATCTCACAGCCACAGAACTTGTGTCAAAAACAACATCTGAATTGAATTAAGAGAAACAAGAAGAAGTAGGGTCAGGCACGACACCCTCCCCCACTAGGGTTTGAATTTCTCTTGGAAGTCAGCAAATAAATGTGGATGAGTGATGCTCATCATTTCAATATCCTCACAGGTAGCAGATGTTTCATCATTGGGATCCCATAAGAGTTTTACTTGCCTTATTTCTCTTGCTCTAAAACTCATAGTTCTGCTTTGCATGATCAGCATTGGTTCTAGCATGACTTGCCTATCCAAAATCTGCAAATGTTTCCAATCCAGCACGTGAGCAATGTCAAAAATATACTTACACAAAACTAAAACATGAAAAACATTATGAATACGTGAAAGATTCGGTGGCAAGGCAAGTTTGTAGGCAACAGGTCCAATCCATTCCAGAATTTCAAACAGACCAACAAATCATGGTGCTAACTTGGACCCCTTTCCATAATGAATCAGACTCTTATGTGGCCTAATCTGGAGAAACACTTTATCACCAACCAAGAATTGACAGTCGATTCTATGCTTATCAGCATATTTCTTCTACCTATCCTGAGCAGTAATAAGGTGCTCTCTGATCCTCTTAACCTGCTTCTCCAAATATAACAACATTTTACGTCCTAGAAGAGTCTTGTCCTCCAAATTGTCCTAGCTGAGAGGTGTTCTACAAGGTCTTCCATACAATGCTTGAAATGGTGCCATACCTATGGAGCTGTGATATCTATTGTTATACACAAACTCTACCAAGTGTAGATACTCCTCCTATTTATTCTATCTATCCATTACGTACATCCTAAGCATGTTTTCCAAAATTTGGTTGACATGTTCAGTTTGTCCGTCTGTCTTAGGGTGATAGGCTAAACTGAAATTCAGCTGAGTACCTAACTCTCGCTGCATGGATTTCCAAAGAGATGAAGTAAACACTCGATCCCTATTAGAAATTATCTTTTTAGGAATTTTGTGTAACTTAACTATCTGTTCCATATATACTTTGGCAACCATTGCTGCATTATAGGATAATCTAACTGGAATAAAATGAGCAACCTTAGATAAACGGTCCACAACCACCATGATAGCATCATGCCTTCAAGCTATCATAGGAAATCCAGCAATAAAATCTATTAAAATGGTATCCCATTCCCATTCTGGAATGCTATGTGGTTGCAATAAACCTATTGGGTGGTGATGTTCAGCCTTAACTCACTGACATTCCAAGCATCGAGCCACAAAATCTGCTATGTCTCTTTTTATTCTAGGCCAATAATAATGCTACTTAAGGTCCGCATGCATTTTCTTGACACCCGAATGAGCCGAATATGGTGCCTTGTGTGCTTCAACCATAATAAGATCTCTCAAATCCCCTAGCTCAAGAACGTACACATTCCCTTTATATAGCAGCAAACCTTTAGGATTCATTGAATACCCCTCAAAATGTCCCTCCAAGACGCTGCCACTGTCCATAACAGCCTTAACATCTTGAAACCAATGATCTGCGGAAAGGTTCTATAAGATCCTATTGTTAAAATCCACTAAAAGAATCAAAGAAGATAGTTCATGTCGCCTTCTGCTAAGAGCATCAACAACCACATTCTCCTTCTGTTACACATATTTAATCTTGAAGTCATATTCACACAGGAATTCCATCCATCTTCACTACCTAGCATTGAGGTCTGGTTGCATGAAAAGATACTGAAGACTTCGATGATCAGAATGTAACTCAAAATGTTGACCTAAAAGAAAATGCCACCACTTAGACAAAGCATGCATAATCGCAGCAAGTTCGAGATCATGAGTTGGGTAATTCACCTCATGACTCTTAAGTTTTCTGGATTCATAAGCTATAACACATCTCTCTTGCATTAAAACTTCCCCTAAGCCATCCAATGACGCATCAGTACAAACCACAAACTCCTTAGTAGAATCAGGGACTGCTAGAACTAGTGTACTGGTCAAATATTCCTTAAGTTTATGAAATGGTGCCTCGCACTCTTCTGCCCACACAAATTTCTTTCCTTTTCTCTGAAGGGATGTGATAGGATGCGCTATACTAGAGAAATTTAATAAAAATCTATTGTAATAGCTTGCTAAGCCCATGAAATTTCGAACCTCAGATACATTCGTAAGTGTTGGCCAATCATCAATAGCTCAAATTTTGGATGGATCTACCAAGATTCCATCTCCTGAAATAATATGCCCTAAGTAACAAATCTCTGATTTGAAGAAATCGCACTTTTCAGGATTGGCATACAATTTGTTCCTATGAAGACATTCCAAAACCTGCTCTAAATGCTGCTTGTGCTCCTCAACAGTGTTGGAGTAAACCAAAATATCATCCAGAAAAACCACCACGAACTTGTCAAGGTAAGTTCTGAACACACCGTTCATCAGAGTCATGAACACAGAAGGTGCATTAGTTAGCCCAAAAGGTACTACTATGAAGTTGAAGTGTCCATACCTGGTGCGAAAAGTTGTTTTATGGATATCAGCTTCCTAGATTCTAAGATGATGATATCCAGATTTTAGATCAATCTTTGAAAAGATTTGGTCACCTTTGACCTGGTCAAACAAATCATCAATTTGAAGCAAAGGATACCTGTTCTTAATAGTGACTTTGTTCAACTATCTATAATTGATACAAAGGCTTAAAGAACCATCTTTCTTCTTGAAAAAGATCACCAGAGCAGCCCAAGGTGAAACACTAGGATGAATCAAACCTCTTTCCAAAAGCTCTTCCAACTGAATCTCAAGTTCAACCAGATCTTGAGCTATCATTCTATAAGGAGTCTTGGAAATTGGTTCCATTCCTGGCACTAAATTGATCCGAAAATCAATTTCTTTCTTCGGAGGTATCCCAGGAATCTCCTTAACAAAAACATCTAAAAAGTTTCACAAAACTAGATGATCGAGAGAAGAACTCTTAACTATGAAATCTTCTAAGTTGTTTACCAAAATGGAAAAAAAACTAAAACCTTTCTGAGCGCACCTTACCTATTGCTTGGCAGAAATAGTCCGCAAAGAGATAGGTCTCTTGAGTCATGTGATAACTCTGGCTGATCCAGAATCATCTACATAATAGATTGACTTATCTTTGCAATCCAAAATAGCTTGATACTATTCTAACCAATCCATACCCAAAACTATGTCATACGACCCTAAAGGTATAACCCTAAGGTTCATTGAAGTTGAGAAAGATTTCATACAAATCTTACACTCAAGAGCAATAATATCAACATTTACCTTGGACCCTAACGCTAACTCCACTTGCCATCTATTCCTTGCCTTAACAACAGTTATATCACAATGTGCAACTAAAGTAGAAGAAATGAATGAGTTTGTAGCTCCTGAGTCGAATAAGATAGAAAATTTCATACCTCGAGTATTACCTTGAGCTTCTATAACCAAGTTCTGATATTCGGCCTCCTTCTGATCTAAAGTTGCAAAGATACGATGGTTCCTGGCAGAATCACCAACTATCACTTCAGACCTAGCTGGCTTAGGTCCAATCTTTGGCTTATCCCAATTAGGACACTAAGACTGATAGTGCCCTAACTGTTCGCAATGAAGGCACTCAAAAGATTTCCTGAATCCCAAATTCTGACTAGAAGGTTTAGGAGATGGCTTGTTACTCTGCACACTCTAAGGTGATTGAGTTTTCTTAGGCTATTCCGAACCTTTGGAGTTCTTATCAAACTTCCTCTTCTTGAATCTTCCACCTAAAAATCCAATTTTCAAACTACTCTGTGGAGACTTCTGATTCTTACTGACATTAGGAGTAGGTGGATTCATGCTGGTTTTATAAGTAGCCCCATGATAACTAGACTTCATCTCTATCAACTTTTCTCGCTCTGAGGCTTCTTGCATAGTCAAAGGTCAGAAAGTTCTCACTTCCTCCCCAATTTTGGGCATAAGCCCTCCGATGAGATGCTGTATCATGGCCTTATCATTTTCAGCCCACCTAGAAAAATTCTTAAGTTCGAAGAACCTTCGTTTGTAGCCTTCCACTGTAGAGCCAATCTACATGATCTGAAAGAGCTCCTCAGCTTGGGCCTAACGCCAATATTCTGACATGAATCTCTCCTTGAAGAACTCAACAAAAAGTTCCCATGTGACCAGGGAGATGTCAATGCCAAGCTTTTCCAACTCCTGTTCCCACCACAAGGAACCAAATCCTCTCAAATGCATAACTGTCCATCTGACCTTCACGTTACTCAAGTAACGATGTAAGACAAAAAATCGCTCGATATTCAACTACTAAGCTTCTGTCACTGTACCCTATTTTTTACCATAGAACAATGGTCCTTTCATCTTGGAAAGGTCCTTGAGCTGAGCTCTTGCCACTGGATCTTCTTCTACAGGGAGATTAATGCCCTGCACAAGAGGTCTCCTATCATACACTCCCCCACCAAGAATCTGGTTATTAGCCTTAATATTATCAAGACGTTCCAAAATTCTCTGAAGTACCAAAGCCTGGTTTGCCTGATTATTCTAGTTGTTACCAACCCCAACATTCTGATCAAACTGATCATCTCTAGCATCATTTTTGGTACCTAGGACCTCTACCATGGCCCCTGCCTCTGCCTCTACCAGCAAGGTCATCCTCAGGGATACCGTGTCCTCGAATTCCTCTAGTGACAGAAGGCATGAAAGACACCTAAAACCAAAATCTATTAATAACGCATCGATGATGGGATAAACCCTAAACCTTAGAGTCCTGGTTATTCTAAACTATGCTCTGATACCAAATGTAATTCCACAAAAGACATAACCCAAAGAATTTAAAACAAAATACAATTCCATAAATGCAATAATTTTTTTTTATAAAATCATCTCAACATAAGTTCCATTACAAGGACAGAATCACTCATATACAGAAAAATTCCCCAATGAAAGATAATATCATCCAAATACATTTTCATTACAATAAGAATACATAAAGAGTTCAGAACTATAATGAAATACAATTTCATTTCTTGACACCTACGTCCAACCTAGGAACCCTAAATGCTAATTCAAAAGTAACTTCAATAAACATCCTTAGCTACTTGATTCTCAAAGTACCTGAAAACCACACAGAATGCAACATAACACAAACAAGGGCTCAATACACACTGAGTTAAAAGCTGAAATCCATCTGCATACATGTTAGTACCAACATATAGATATCGAAAAGCAGATTTCTAATCCATCTAATATAGTGCAAACCTGATAATAATATGCAAGAAGTAAACAATTACTTTTCATTGCCAAAATTAAACTCACACTAAGAATAACTCATAAATGAAACATATATATTCAAAGGTGTCATCGTTATGGCACAAAGTTTCTGCATCCAAATATGGTATGCTCATAGTCATCACATAACAATATTCTTTATTTTACTTGTCATTGATAGAATAGAGACATGCCTTTTCTTCGTACTTAACCATATAGGTTTAAGTCATAGGTAAGGCTATTTATCCTTTGTGTGAAATTAACCCACCTAATTTATTTTGAATTTATGATTGAATTAATTAACTGATTAGGATAAACAAAATTCAGCCACCTCGATATACGTTCATCATAGATATCCTTAAAAATACACATCAAACAGATATACTAAGAATGAACATGCGACAATTATAAAATCAGTTTACAACATGATACTACATCCTTAAATCCATTTGTAACACATCTTATACTGCCAAGTTCAAAGGTAAATATGGATAATTACATTAACAAGATTAAAACCTATAATATCAAGATTGCATACATACAATTGAACTGTTGCACCGCTCAACGATACTCACAAAATCTTCATACTATACTCTTAATTCCTTGCTGACCCAATCATCTACACTTAACATCAAACTGACCAAGACAACAAATCAAAATGCACATGATATTCACATCATCAATCATGTATCAAAATCTGCCTCAATTCATATACTACTTTCATTTTATTAAGAACTGAAATTCATCTTACATAATAAAAGAATTGTGTCTTAAGCATCTAATCTCAAACAATCCAATAATTCTAATAGAACACGTTATACTCATTGTAGAAATTAATTACAACCAAATCTTAACAAGTGATCGTTAACTAAGATATTAAGATAAACAAGTGTCTATAAAAGTAACACCTCTATTTTGAAAAGATGCCACCACCAAAATAACCACAGCAACATATTAAGATGTGATGTTTAAAATTGATTTAGAACATAATTCTCAATATGAAAAGTGACTTTCAGCATCCCAACACTCAAAAGTAATTTAGGATATAACATTCTTAATCTAAACTGTACATCCTAGTTGTTCATAGATAACTACTTTGGTAATGAATCAACAAAGATAACCAATGTTTTCCTTTATCAATACTATCATACTCAGTTGCGAGTAACATCTCAAAAACAAAAATGAGTGATGACTCAATATCTATCAAAATTTACTGAACATAATAATAATCTATCTCTATTCACCATTGTTAAACTCGAGTACCAAATAAAAACATTATACAATACTGCCCTTGATGACCCAATTCACAACATAAGACTGTCATCTCACTATCATAATGCAAGTTTTTTTTTATATGCTTATATACCTATCTTCTAATGAAAACAAAGTTCAAACCAGTATTAAATAGTTTTATACTATTGAATTGATGCATCTACCTGCTTCTAGTTTTATCTAGCTAATGAAATAATGTCATTGCACAGTTCAAAATCTCATTGTAGCAAGATAACTAAAACTCGACAGCATACAAATTCCAAACAGCAATAGAATCATAATGCCTACTCACACAGAGTATCAGCTGAAAGATAGCCTTTTATGTCCTAATAATTCTACACCAAGAAATGCTAATGCAACACTCTATATGTTTTAAACTTTATATATGACCAAATGTCAACCCTCATACCATGAAACTGTTTGACAAAATATCCACTTATAAATCCAAACAATGATATGATACTTACACTGAGTGATTGGTTTCAGCAACTCGAATTTCCATCTAAGCTTCTACTACCGGTGTTTTAATATTATCACCGCGGGTCAGACTGTACTTCGAACCCAAGCTTATATTTCAAAAAATCAAGTTCGATTATTTTCCTCCAAACTCAAAATCCTCTATAAACAATGATAGTGCCTCTAACATCAAAATAGTTTATAAGATGCTACCACAAGACCCTTAAATCATAAATCTACGAAACCCTAAACACATATTGCCTTCAAATTAAATCTGGGTGATACCACAAAATTGTAAAACCCATGTCACAGAGTAACAATGTTCTCTTATCACAAGCCATTCATATGACAAAATGTCTATATAACAAAAGAAATTGAAACACACAGTTGACCACAGTCATCTCAAATCTAAATACATATAATAGTTCTTAAAACATCATCTAAATCCAAAACATAATGATTGAAAACTCATATTGCTCGTTATCCAGATACGGATACATGCAGAGCTCAACTCCATTTTTCGAACCCTACATATAAACACACTTGGGTATCGACAAGAATAACTTAAAACTGAACTCCCACAATTTCCTTAGAACAAAATTAACACCCAAAATAGTAAAGGGTAAAGGTTAGGAACTGCCCCCTACCTCAAAACTCAGCAGGTGAAGGAAAACATTCAACACAAAGCTCCAAATTTTTGCTCGACTCCAAGCTCCCAATCAGAACAAAATCTCCACAATGCAAAACACTGAAACCAATTTCCAACCAAAATAAAACTTCCATCGAGTTCCCTTTTTCCTCTAATACATAAGCAAGAAAATCCTTCCAACAAAAACCCCACATCTTGCTGGAAACCCAACAAAAACATCCAAGTGTTAGAGGAAAAAGGCCCAAATTCAGGTCATAACCATTGAAATCCTCTTTACAAATAACAATGGCCGACATTCCATCAAGGATAGTAAATCCTCCTTAAAGAGCAATTAATAAATTTGCAGTTCCCATAAAGTTGTGCATACGGCTTTCCTTATAGCCTCTGCCATTTTGGCCTCAAGAAACAATAAACATTTTTACCTATTCAAATCATGCGAAACCTTCTAGGGTTTTTAGGGTGAATGGTTTTTTTTTAATTGAAATAAATATATAATAAATCCATAACACAATTACCTCCCATGTTTATTGCCATTGGTATTAAACATTGAAAACTCCTAAAACCATCACTCCACACTTGAGTTTATGCAAAAAGATGTGCGAAATTCTCATACCTAAATTTATATGAATTCTAGTGTGTGACTTAACAAATTATCCCTAAATATAAATACATCCACAAGTCAAGAACTTAAAGGCATGAAATGAATTTCCCGAAAATAATAAAGATAGCAATATACCTGAGAAATTCCTAATAACACTAGAATGCATTTGTCATATATGTACCAGATATGTATACTTTTCATCAATAAGATAATGACTAACATTTACGTAAACATATACACAGTTACATAAAAACACAAAAGAGTTTTACAAACATCCTTTTAACATTAATTCTAATCAAAACCTTATTCAGTTCAGAGATCAAGTGATGTATTTCAAAATCAACACTATGACTAAAACTAATCAGCTGTAAACTTGAAAACAGTCCAGATGAAATACAAAAGCAGTATTCAAAATATATGTATCTCATGAAATGAAAACTAACCTATCTGATATAACAAAATAGTACCCAAAATATAAAATCTCATAGCCACAGAACTTGTGTCAAAAACATCTGAAGTGAATTAAGAGAAACAGGAAGAAGTAGGATCAAGCATGACAAATTCCAGTAGGTCACAAAATTGCCCAAAACCTTGGAGTTGATCCCAGATTAGCTTTTCAAGAGAGGAATTTGAAAGGAGTCATGTCATTAAGGATTTTTCAAAATGATAGCTCAATAGAAGTGTTGCAATGACAAGGACAAATTTCAAATATAAATAGGTTTTTTATTTTGGAAAGTTAAAGTTGTCATAATCAGTTTATCTAACCTCTGATTAAAACTCTTTTCATCTAAAAAATATGGGATGATTCTAATTTCAATTGTAAATATATGAATTTCATAAATTAATATATGGATGTTATTTTAAGATTGTATTTATTTGAAATACGAAAACAAAATATGATTAGATATTTGTAGAAATAATTTTATATGTTTTTTAATTTTTCCACTTCTAGTGATTCACAAAAATGTTCAAATAATAATGTATAGGAGGTGCTAAATATTTCTTAAATCTATTTGATATTTTCCTCTAAAACTTAATGGAAAAAATGTTGGCACAATTACAAAATTAACAAGTGCCATGTAGTGGATTATATTTTTTGTAAGTTGTAATAATCTTTTTTTTGGCAAAACCATAAAATTTGTATTATATCATAAAAATATTTACATCATTTTTTCTCAAGTTCAAAAAGGGCTTGTGGATGAGAGAACTTGTAGGAAAACCTCCACATCCTCACACAATAAAGACAACATTCTTAGCAAGACCTAATGATATCCTAAGAAACCTACTCCAATCCCCAAACCAAAAATGGCAAGGTAAGGAAGCCAATTATATAAATATGATCATAGAACCCCCATCAGATCAAAGTTATTTTAAGATGGTAATCATTTGAAACATGAAAATAAAATATGATTAAATATTTGTAGAAATTTTTTATCAATTTTTTTTATCTGTTCCACATCCAGTGATTCACAAAAGGGTTGAAATAATAATGTTTAGAAGATGTTAAATATTTCTCAAATTTGTTTGATATGTTCTTTAAATCCTAATGGAAAAATGTTGGCACAATTACAAAATTAACAATGTTATGTAGTGGCCTCTATTATTTGTAAGTTGTAATAATTTACTTTTAGGGTAAAACTTTAATATTTATATTATATCAAAATAATATTTATGGCATTTTTCCATGTTTAAAAAGGGCTCATGGAGAAAAAAAAAAGTTAAGTTATTATAACTTAACGTTTATTGAAAAATATGAAATAATTTAAATAAATATAAGTAGAATATAGGTAGTAAAAGTTTGATGGAAATAATTAACTTAAAAGAAACGATCATATAATATTAAAATAAAAAATTGAAATAATTACAGTAGTATAAAAGTAATGTATATAATAGTATTTAAAATATTTATATACATTTTATAGATAAATAAAATATAAATAAGAAAAAAAAAAGGACGAAGTAGAGTGAGGAATATTAGTTGTAACAAAAATATTTTTAGAGTCCAAATTGAATAAATTAGTTACATGTAATTTAAGATGACTAGAACCTAGAGCTACAAGTAAGATAGTTAACGTAACTATATATATATATATATATATATGAGAATTTTAGAATATTGCCTCATAATATGGTTACAATTAGAGCTTCCTAAAAATTTGCTACTATAAAACCCAAATGTATTATTGCATTAAAATAATATTATTGTAACACCCCACTCGGGAACCCAAGAGAAATAAACACAACATGTTACAATGTTTACTATACTATTTTTTAAAGGTTTGAACAACATCAAGATAACATTAATGCCGAAGCAATATGAACATACACATCAAATACACATTTGCAATTACTGATACAATTTCAATTCCTCAAGGGTTCCTTTATGTTGAGTCGCATTTACGAAGTTTAAATTAATTAGTTTAAGTTTCGAATACAATGTCTCATGATCATAAAGAAATAATAGATACATAATCACATAAGCAAAGCATAATTATAACTAATACAATGAAAGTACATCTAGTTAATAACATCCACTACACATGTCGCAAGGTATATGAGACTAGATACAATACATCAGAATACATGATAGCATATATACATCAATTGAAAAGAAGTCTCTGAGATAAGAAATAAGAATGATAAAGGTACATCTCTTGCAATGAACATCCATCAACTGGCAATATGAGGGGGACCCAAATGGTAAGAAGACACTACCTCCCAACCATGTGGTTACCTATTCAGGCTTCCACTCCCACTGTGTAGGGAAGATAATGAACAATCCACATACAGCTAATCAAGGAATTGCTAATAGCCAAAACTACCTCAAAGGTAACACATGCTACTCAAGAAGATAAGATAATCCAAAAAGAAAGAACACTCAATCCAATACCAACACCACATAACCAAAACTCATACATGAACCAAGTATAAATTGAATACCAAGATCATAAGATAAAGTCAACGAAAGATATACACCTCAAGTCAAGAACCACATGTCAAAAGTACATCATCCATAAATCACCAATCATCATGAATGAAAGTAAATAACCATAGTAAACACATCCAACAATAAGTACACCAACAGAGGTACACAAAATCTATAGAGGAGACTCAAGCTACATACTAGGGAGTGTCATCACATGGTTGCTTGAGTTACCCTAGACTGGTCTCTCAATAGACCCTAGACCCTCAAGCATTGAGTTACCCTGGACTGGTTACTTTGAACCTCGAACCCTCAACATGACACAAGTGGAAACTAGAAAACCCTCTCAAGAAGACAAGGCAATCATCCCATTCCCATCCTTAGTCTATACAAGCACTCAAGGCATAGGCTAGGCAAATATCTCTGACTTATCATTTTAGTGTGTTTTTCGCCAAAATATTAATTACTAGATTATCACTTATTAAATAACTTATAATATGTTACCCTGGCACTAAACACTTTGGGTCCTAGAACCCTACTATAAGACACTCCCAAGTCATGTACCTAGACAACCTCTCCTAAGAACATAAAATACAGTTATGTCCCATACCAAAAAACCCATAATGATCAAGCTCGGTTCCTTAACAAACAACCTGAAAATAAGCTAGTTCTCCAAACCCAAGTACACATAAATGTTTCACAAAGTAAACCTCATAAATATAATTTTCAATTTGAATCACAAGACATATTATGACATCCAGTCACATAAATGATATAAAGGAAATCTCCCAAGCCTCTAGTGTACATCCTAGACTGGTCAACTAAATACTCATAGGCAAAACCATCATGAAAATAAACTACAACACTTCAAATGAAGCACACAAAACATTCAAAGTTTTGTTAACAAAACAACCTCAATTGCATTTCAATAGTCTAATTTGACCATAAGAATAAATAATAATAATGAAAGACCATTTACAATTATTAGTATTTAATTATAATTAAAGTTTATTAAAAATCTTGCTGAATTATATTTAAATTATTAACTATTCTTAAAATCAATAATTTACAAATCAGTTATAAGTAAGTCTCATATTAAAATCCAAACTACCCTTTGTTAAAATCAGCCTTATTAACCATAAATTTATACTCCATTAAATTAATGTCAATTTATCATTTTTACTTAATTAAATCATATTTAAATAAATAAATTAATAATCATATTAATTTTATTAAGTTATTTACTAAATTAATAATTATAAAATAAACATATAATAATTTAATATTATTAACTTTTAATATCTAATTATTTTTTGAAATTTATTAATAATTTAATAAACTACTAATAAAAACTCATAATAAAATTACAATTTAATGGTATATATTAAAACCTATGCACATATAATAATGCGATTTCAAAATCGCATACCATGCACTAACGACTTAATAAAGGTTGGTGCTGTGATTACAGTCACTAGCATATAAAAAGGCCATGTGACCCCTTTAATAGTCCTCCCCACATCCCAGGTATGTGAAGTCATAGCACATGCAAAAAAGTGTTGGGGGTTAAAATGGTAAGTGGGATATCCCCCTCCCAAATTTTATATATATCTATATATATATATATATATATATATATATATATATAGATCACAACACCAACCTTAATTGAGTGTTAGTGCATGGTATGATATATATATATATATAAATATATATATATGTACATATGTATATGTATATATATGTACATATGTATATATACATATATATGTACATATGTATATATACATATATATGTACATATGTATATACATATACATATATATGTACATATGTATATGTACATATATATGTACATATGTATATGTACATATATATGTACATATGTATATGTACATATGTATATGTACATATGTATATGTACATATGTATATGTACATATGTATATGTACATATACATATGTACATATACATATGTACATATACATATGTACATATACATATGTACATATACATATGTACATATACATATGTACATATATATGTACATATACATATGTACATATATATGTACATATACATATGTACATATATATGTACATATACATATGTACATATATATGTACATATACATATGTACATATATATGTACATATACATATGTACATATATATGTATATATATATATATATATGTACATATATATGTATATATACATATGTACATATATATATATACACACACACACACATATATATATATATATATATGTACATATATATATATATATATATGTACATATATGTACATATATATATATATATATGTACATATATATATATATATGTACATATATATATATATATATATGTACATATATATATATATATATATATATATATATGTATATATATATATATATATATATATATATATATATATATATATATATATATATATATGTATCATACCATGCACTAACAACTCAATTAAGGTTGGTGTTGTGATTACTATCGCTAGCATATAGAAAGGCCATGTGACTCCTTTAATAGTCCTCCCCACATCGCAGGTACGTGAAGTCACAACATGTGGAAAAAGCATCGGGGGTTAAAATGGTAAGTGTGGTATGGGGTATCCCCCTCCCAAATTATATATATATATATTTGTTTATTTAAAAGATATTAAATTTTGTTTTAAAATTTTTATTTACGAATATTTCTTTTAAATTACATTGTTTATATATATAAACAATTTATCAGCAATAAACTCTCTATAATAAATAATTACGATTTTTTAAAAATATTATTTATGAATATAGTTTGATAGAGAAGATACAATAAACCATTCGAATATCTAATTTTAAATTTTCTTTGTGAATCCTCAAAACCCTCCTCGATTTAAAATAATAATTATTTTACCTATAGACGAGGTTTCCAAATTGATCTATTTTTCTTTTAGACTTATCATACATATGAGTTACAATACAATTATCCTAGATTCAAAACAAGAAGCAATAGATTCATGCAACAAAATCTAGAGAAATTGATTTCAACAAACATGAAGAAGACAGGATCGCCTAAATAAAATAATTCTAACTGGGTGAATGAAAACTCAAGAACCTACCTAGTTCTGATGCTAAACCCGAATAGCTAGATGAAAATTCCTAAGCAAAATCTTTCAAGGCATGAAAAATTCCCTTTTTTTCCAAACCCTCCATGTTGCTCTCCAAAACTTGTGTTCCTTGAGACTTGTGTGTGCAATAATGACCTGAAAACCCTCTAACATAAACTCTAATTACCTTTTAGGGTTTTTGTCTCCACCAGTTCTAACTTACAATTATTTTATTTAATTATTTATTTCATGAATAATTAGCTTGCTTTTAATTAAAATATTATTTTATTATTCCTGTCATGCACATCAAATGAATTATTAAATTACTTTATTTAATTTTGCACTTGGCTTCATTTTTATTTAATTTATTAACTTTTAAATCTCTTGCGAACTTAAAACTTTTTTCATAATTTAATATCTTTCTCATTTTTATATATTTTCGAAACTTAATTGATAAAATATTTGTCAACTTAAATAATAATAATATGTAGCATTTATTTAAAAATGACCTCTAAATATATCTTACTATTAAATTAAATAAATATTATCACATTCTAAAATTTAAACTTATAACTTTTATTTTCAAATTTAATTCTTTTTATTTAATTAATTTCTCAATTAATTACATATAATTAAATATTAAAATGTCATAATAATTTTCCATTAAATTAAATCATTAATTTAATCTTTTAGTTATACTTAACTAATAGAAAATTCATCAAAGACTTATAAAACTACATACACACAAAAGACTTAGGGGTTTAAAAAGGGTAGACAGTCTATTACGATTCCTCCTTGCAAGACAAGTATTTTAGGCTATGGCTAGGATTGAACCTGATCATTATCTTCCCATTCTCACCATTTGAGTATTTGTGGGCACACTCATCCTAGAAATTTAGGGAAGTCAATGCCTGGTACCTACATCCAACATAAAAGATGAGCAAGTATATGTATATAATATATATCTAAACTAAATAGGCAATGGTAGGAAGTGGTGCATCACATAGATCCTGACTTATAGGTGACTACGACTCCCTCCTTTAACCATATCAAACACATCAGATAGAAAGATAAAATAAACACATGCACCATACGCATGCAAGTATGGGGTAAGTATCATAAAAATCACAAATCTAACATCAAATACCAAAATATAATAATGCATCTCTATCAATACAAACATAGTCATCATTAAAGACATCATGTTAACATTGCTATGAAAAAACTACATTTACTAACTAGGAATTATCAAGACATCATTAACAACACATGAAATTAAATCAACTAAGCAATTATAACTGATATATTTGTAATCCAAGTCATGAAATAATATCATAATATTGTAAATCTAGTATTTCTAAAACTAATCAATGCATAAAATTGGCTTAAAAGAATTTGGCAATGATAGAAAAAATGTGAACTAGGGGCAGGCACTTATTGATTTTAGAAATTTAAAAATTCACATATATGCTTTAGAAAAATATAGATTGATAATTAAAAAGAATATTTGCATCTAATTGGTTGAAAGAAAATATATTAGCCACTAATTAAGGAAAAGTGATTGCAATAGTATAGCATATGACAAATAGAATAATATTGATCAAAGTTTCTTTAAATAAAGTTGTAAGTAATTAACTTT
The DNA here is from genome assembly GCA_028749045.1 of Cupressus sempervirens. NCBI lineage: Eukaryota > Viridiplantae > Streptophyta > Pinopsida > Cupressales > Cupressaceae > Cupressus > Cupressus sempervirens. The sequence continues at coordinate 225,417,745 of CM053791.1, forward strand.
TTCTTCTAAATTCATAAAATTAAAAGTACTTATCGATCAAAGAAAAATTTGGAGGCCGCATTATAAGGATCAGACTGAAATGTTCAAAACACTAAAAAAAATATGGTGTGGAACCTTAAGAAAATAACCAAGTCATGCACAAGGAAAATGCATTTCTAACTGCATACTATAAAGGAGCACAAAGGCATATGTTCCAATTCAGTTAAGCAAGTAAATAACCCAAACCAACCTCTTCAAATTAGACAAAGCAATATAATTCATTATAATGAAAGCTATCAAAATATAAGAGTAGAAGACAATAATAACTAGTAAGAAAATTATATAATATTTTTAAATAGAATTCAAAATTAATTGTGAGAAACAAAATAAAATTATTTAATATTGATTAATATATAATCAATAAATGTAGCATGGAAATTTCATATCCAATTTTTCATTATTTGAAAATCAATTAGAAGTTTTTGAAGTATTAAATAGCAACCAAATAGATGGGGGCCTAACCCAAAAGTACAAAAAGGTTGAAGAATCAACTAGAGATTAACTCCCAATTATTTGCCCATGTAGTGCCATGAATGTATTCCTAAAAATGGTATTTCGTAAGACAAGGATCTATTTTAGATTCTCATTTCTTTGTTATAAGTCATTCTATTAATAAGAAAATTGTGTACCTTCTATTGTACATGTATTCTTGACACAGATGTTTCAAGAATAGTTCATTGATAATTTGGCCAAACATAAAATTATCTTATATGCAAGTGGAGCTATCTTACTAAAGTGTCTTGCACACATTGAATAACTAGAAATAATTTATAAATGATAAATAATTAACTATTGAAGATGGAAAGAAACTATCACCTCCGCTATGCTGAATTTCCCATTTAATCCTACAAGTTAACATCTTATTTATAATTTAGTTAACATTTGGCTTATGTGGTGTGATCTATGACTATTTCAAGTAATATGCTATGCAAAATATATCAAAAAAAATTCTTATAAAAAAAAAAATCAGCAAATTCCTAAATTACCTACTCATCATTCTAAATGAGATTAAACTAGTAAAAATAAAGCTCATGTATTAAGGGATGCCACTTTCATTCATGATTTCATAGTGAATACAATTTATAAGTTTCTCTTCATGAAATGATTAAATAATGACAGAATAGATAACACAAAGATAGAAAATAAAGAGTTGTAATTTGTTCTTTATTAGGAAGTAGTGCTGGAAGAAATAAATATTTTGACTCAAAGATTTTAAGTACTTAAGTAGTACATTGGATGTGCTAATCCTTCATTCTAGAGTTTCTAGGATGAAATGTGTGGCATGAGAGGAACACCATGGACCCAACGTTGATTTAGAAATGTCTTCTTAAGTTTTCTGATGGGGGCATTATAAGGTGACATTTAGAAATTTCAATAGTAGGGTGTTTTGTGAACTATCAAGCATTTGACACATTCTTTTGATAAAAAATTGATGATAGATATTTTTTTTAAAAAAAAATCTAAAAATCTTCTATTAGAATGGTATCAAACAAGGATGCATAGCATCTATTTTTCCTCAATGTGTAATTCATTAATGCATTAGTAATATTTAGGCTATATATTTGAATTCTGAATATTTTGAGTAAACACATGTTGTATTATATTTGTGTACGCAAATACAAAATTGGGGATACTAAATTTTTTCGTCATTCTATATTATTTATAGAAATTTAAATATAAAACAATATGTTTCATTTATTAAACTAAAGAATCTAATTTTTTGTAATCACTATTGGTGGGAGGATAATAAGCTAATACAAATATATTTAAATGTAATTTCATTGATATATAATATATATTGATTTTTTGGTGGTAAATGTGTTGAGATATAATTGTCTTAACCTTGTAGGCTTTTACTAGAATTTTTTTTTTTTAAATAAAATTTGGTAGATTTCTACATGTTTATGCATTGGAAAAGGGTGTATGAGTTGTTAGAAATATGCCTTGTCCATCATAAAATATAGGAGGGCCATTTTAAGAGCATAGATGACTCATTATATGACTTCTATGAGGGTCTAAACTAGGAGACAAAACTATGGATGAGATTTATATTTTAACTTGGTTGTTTTTCCCATCTTGGAATTACAAATGTCATTTATATTTTAACTTGGTTATTTTTCCTATCTTGGAATTACACATGTCAATGATTGGCAACATGTGGCCTTGTAGTTTTGCCCATTATTTTGTGAAACCATAAGTGGTTACCGATATGTAAAATCACTATATAAGTAGGGCTTGGGGAGTACTTTGTGTCACCAAGTTTTGTTTTGCAAGGCTAGGTTCCAAAAGGCATCTCTTTGAGTTTGAAGTTGTGCTGATGCTTCTATAAGGACTTTAATTGCAAGTGTGTTATAATTCTATTGATTTGATAACGTATTATGCAAGTTTTTAAGGGTGGGATTTTTTTCCTATAAGTGGTTTCCTCATAGTAATCAAATTTTTATGTGTTCATTATTATTTTGATTTCTTATTAATGCATTACTTGAGATCTTATGTGATATTTAAGCTAAAAGTTGCGTAGTCATTGTCTCAAGATTAGAATAGGTGGTGTTTCTATGTAACTTTGCTTTCTATAAGTGGTATCAAAGTATGGCCCATTTTGATTCTATTTGTTAGATACATGATTTTTTGAGCTAATCAAGGTTCATGTGGGATCATGTGTAGAGTATTTCATTTTTTATTTTTGGGATTGAATTGTAGCATGGAATTATTTCTAATATTTTACAACACTCAACACACAACATGCTACATCTTTTTTTTTTTCTTTTGCCATGAATTTCCCATTCACTATTGGTTGAACAACATTCAAACATTTGGCCAAACCATCTAAAGTTCCATCAAACTAGCCAAGGTAAATAGGCCCTTCTTTCATCTCCTCTAATTCATATACAATGGTATCGACAGGTACATAGATAATAAAATTGTTCCCATTATTTTGAAATAGAGAAGTAGTAGCTTTTCTCTACCAAAATTTTTGTGGGCATCATGAAGTACTCATTATTTACAATACAAAGAGATTTGATACCTAGTGTGTTGAAATTCCATATTTACTTTAAATTTGAGAATCTTGCACTAATTTCTACAAGAGATGGGAAATTCGTTAGAATGGAAATAATGGCTTGTGTTGGAAAAACGTTATTGAGTCTTAGTTGTGTAAAGAAGGGATTGGGAAGATGTAACATGGTTCTCTTATCATTTTTTGATAACTTTATCTTAGCAAGATGATTAGGCCATAATTCATTAGAAGATCATTTAGGTAATACAAGTCTAGAGAAAGTAATTCCTCTACTTGAATTCCCTTCACTTCCATTTCTCGAATCACATGTGTTACAATGCTTAGCTCATATTGGATTGAGTGCCAAGATATTTTGGACTGAACAAATGGAGATCATGAGTTCTAGGTTAAGCATAAGAAAATGACTAGATTTAGAATATTTTTTCTTTATTCTGAACAAATGGAGATCATGAGTTCTAGGTTAAGCATAAGAAAATGACTAGATTTAGAATATTTTTTCTTCAAATAAAGAAATGGGTGAGAGCTTTTAAGAGGTGAGATTAGAGTTATACAATGATATGGATAGATTTGAAATATAAATAGGGTGTTTCTTTTGGAGAATTAAAGTTGTGGCAATCAATTTATTTAAAATTTTAATTTAAACTCTTTTCATTTAAAATGATGGGATGATTCTAATTTCAATTTTAAATATATGAATATTAAAAATTATTATATGCATCTTATTTTAAGATTCTAATTATTTAAAATATGAAAAAAAATATGATTAAATATTAATATAAATAATTTCCTATATTTTTATTTTGTTCCACCTCTAGTGATTTACAAAAAAGAAAAAAAGGTTGAAGTCATAATGTATTGAAGATGCTAAGTATCATTTAAATGTATTTGATATGTTCCTCTAAGACTTAATGGAAAAATGCTGGCACAATTGCAATTTTAAAAATTGTCATATGCATCTTATTTTAAGATTCTAATTATTTTAAAAATGAAAATAAAATATAATAAAATATTTAAAAAAATATTTTTCTATATTTTTTATTATTTTCTACTTATAGTGATTGATAAAAAAGTTGAAATCATAATGTGTAGAAGATGCTAAGTATTTTTTAAATGTATTTGATATGTTCCTCTAAAACTCAATGAAAAAAATGTTGGCACAATTATAAAATTAACACGTTTTGTGCAGTGGCTTGTATTTTTTGTAAGATGTAAAAAAAATAAAAAATTGCAAAACTTTATTATATATGTATTATATAATATTTTTTTTTAAAAATAAATTGAAGTTCAAAAAATGGTCATGGAGGAAAGAACTTGTAGAAAAATCTCCATATCATCACCTAGAAAAGATAACATTCCTAGAAACACACAATGACATCCTAAGCAATCTACTTTAATCCCCAAACCCAAAATTGGCAATTAAGAAAGCCGATTAAAAAAATATAATAATAGGGCCCCCATTACATCAAATTTATTTTAAGATTGTAATTAGTTGAAACATGAAAACAAAATATGATTAAATATTTGTTGAAGTAATTATTTAAAAAAATTCTTCCACTTCTAGTGATTCGCAATAGAGTTGAAATAATAATGTATAGAACATGTTCAGTATTTCTTAACTACTTAATTTTTTCTCGAAAACTTAATGGAAAAAAAAGTTAGCACAATTAAAGCATTAACAAGTTCCATGTTGTGGTTTAAATTTTTAAGGGTGAAAATTTGATATTTATATTATATCATAATAATATCTACACCATTTTGTCTGAGGTTTAAAAAGGGTTCATGGAAGAAAAATAATTAATTCTTATAACTTAAAGTTTATGAGCTAAATAAAATAAATATAAGTAGAATATAGGTAATAACAGTTTGATGACAAGAATTAACTTAAATGAAATGGTCAAATAAAATTAAAATTAAAAAAATAAAATAAACAAATTATTATAAAAGTAATGTATAATAGTATTTAAAATATTTATGTACGTCTTATATATAAATAAAATATAACTATGGAAAATTTGATTAAGTAGTGTGTAGAATATTAGTTGTAGCAAAATATTTTTAGAGTCCAAATTGAATGAAATAGTTACATATTATTTAAGATGACTAGAACCAAGAGTTAGAAGTGAGATAATTAACCTTAGAAAGTTGAAGTTTACATATATTTTAATATATAGGAGATTTTAAGAATATTACCTAGTAATATGCGTACATGTAGTGCTTCTTCAAAAATTTCTCTTATAACACCCAAATATATTAGCCAGTCTAATTGCATTGAAATAATATAAATGATTTAAGAAATTAAAAAATTCACATAAATGCTTTAGAATAATATAGAGTGATAATAAAAAAATTTAAATATTTGCATCTTATTTGTTGAAATAAAAAAATATTGGTCACTAATTGAGGACAAGTGAATGATATAGTATAGACTCTTAAAAATATAACAATGTGGTAAAAGTATCATTAAATGAGGCTGTGGGTAATTGATTTTTTCTTCTAAATTGATAAAATTAGAAATATTTATTGATCAAAGAAAAGCCTAGAAGCCACATTACAATGATAAGACTACAATGGCAAACACACACACACACACACACACACACACACACACATTATATATAAATATATATATATATATATATATATATATATATATATATATATATATATATATATATATATATATATAGGAGCACAAAGGCATAAGTTCCAATTTAGCTAAGAAAAACCCAAATCAACCTCTTCAAATTGGAAGAAGTAGTATAATTCATTCTAATGAAAGCTGTCAAAATATAAGACAAGAAGACAGTAATAACAAGTAAGAAAATAATGTAATATTTTAAAAAAGAAATAAAAGTTAATTGTGAGAAACAATTATTAATTTTATTTAATATTTATTAATATATAATTTAATGAATATAACGCTGAAAAAATTGCTAGAGAAATTTTCATTATTCAAAAAATAATTAGAAGTTTATAAGAGTGGATACAAACATATTTTGTTGTTCTTTGTATCTAACTTTTTCCTCTATTCACACTCTTAGGCCACAATAATATGAAACTTTTATCTACCAATGATGTCATTATTAACAAAGAAGTCTTCTCCCGTGTATCTAGCAAAAAAAATATGTCAGTCACATGGGTGATATTCACTTAGATAGTAATCTACCTTCTTTTGTAATGGAGTTCATTTAGGGCCTTACAGTGTGATTATCTATAAATAAACTAGCAATCAGTTCTATTTATAATTGACACACTAAGAGATGTAAATAAATACACACATATATTAAATGAGACTATTTAGAATAACTTAGATCAAAAGAAAATTTAAAACTATGGATATTTTTTTAAATATCTTTTCATATTTATTCTACTTGTCCATCGCACAATAAGGTACCATTTCTAGTAAAATGATAAACTGAAAGCATGCACACATTTTATCCTTAGGTACACTATATTGTAATGTTAAAAACTTCCATACATTATTCAAAATCCAATAGTAATAGAAAAAATTATAAACATATGTTTTAAATATCAATATAGTTTTTCTTAAATGTTGTAAATGGACAACAAATGGTTTCCCAACTTTGGCATGAGCTTTACTAGATGTTTATTTCTTAAGATATAGTCAAACCTTATTATTTGAATAAATTCTAAATAGTTCCATCTCCATTACAACCCACAAAATTGAAGATTTAATCAACAAAAACTTTCCCACTAGTATTTATTAAACACGAGGGTGGTCTCATGATTGAATCACATCAGTCCTCTCTAATTTATATTGATCTTCACCTACAAAGCTCCTATTCAATTAATATACAAAATATTTCATGTATGTTTGACTTTAAAAATATGGAGATTTTGACGCAAGTTACTTGATGAGAACTATTAGTTATAGTAGATTTGTATAGTTGTTTATCCTTATGTAAATATTTAGAAAATAATGGTTTTACTAACTAATTAGTTAGAGTAGGGACAATTATTTTTTGAAAATTGGACACATTTTAGAATAAACAAGGAACTAATTTTGTTATTAGTTATTAGTTTGGTTTTTATCTCAACTGTCAATTGAAAATCAGTCTCAGTCATTGATTTTTCTATAAGAGTAGTATATAAGGGGGTCCATGGGACATTTGGAGAACACGAGTTGGAGAAGAATTGCAGTGTTAGCAAATAATCTTCCAATGTTGGCAAGGGAATAGTGATAGCGTTAGGGATAGTAGTGGAGGAATATTAATAGGAGAAATTGGGAGGTTGTTAGATAAGTGTCAATAAGAAGGGAGGAATTTTTTATCTCTTGATTTGTTGAAGTTAATATAATTCCTTATCTATAGACCTATTTTTACCTTAGGGGCTTTTCTAGGGATGATTGCCATTGAAAATGTTGTGTCTTTGTATTGCTGATTTCTTTTAGTATTTTTGGTGATGTCAAAGTTGTGTTATTTTTTAATATTATTTATGAATTAACTTTTAGCATTTAAATAGTTATTTAAGATGGGAGATTAATAATCAATTATTATTGTCGTAATTTTTATATGGTATCCAATAGATGTTGAGAGTAAAGAAGAGTTTTCCTAGGAAACAAAATAAGGGTTTATTAAACCTAGCTTGATTTTTTAATATTTATTGCTTTTATCCCTTTAGATGGTTTAAGTTGGTTTGAGAGATCAAGATAGATTGGATAGTGTCTCAAATTTTGGTGTCTAAAGGCCAAAATTTATTTAATGTTGGAAGAAAATAGTACTAGGGATTATGTTACCATTGTTGTATATGTATCTATCGATGTGAGACATGTAACATACAAGAGGAAGAATGTCAAGGAGAGGAGGATAATCCTTGATTGCGTTAAGGATCATATTGTTCCACATATCTCAGAGCTACATATGGTGAACAAGATGTAGGATACAATTTTGAATATGTACTAGAAAGCTACCACCAATAGGAAGATGATACTTAGAGAGAAGTTAAAGATTATCTAGATGAACTAGTGAGAAGACATCACAAGTAACCTCATAATGCTTAGATTATTCAAGGATAGGTTAGTAGCTATTAATAAAATTTATTTTTAGCTAGATTTTATTTTCTTTCACTTTAGAAACACAAAAGGTGAAGAAGGAAATATGAAGAGTTCTAAAATAAATGATCAAGGTTAAACATGAAAATGGAATAAGATGTATGAAAAAATTGAATTGTGGGCATTGTCATGGTTTCACAAATCACACCCATTATAATTCACAAAATGGGGTCTGCTAGCTTCAAATCCCCTATGACACTTCCAGTCTAGAGCCTTGGTCATTTTGGACCCTCCCTAGATTTAGTACAAACCTCAATCTCATACCGTGAAGGATTGGGCAGTCAGAGAAAAGGGAAAAAAGCTTACTATATTGACTATTTGTTTTTCAGTGCACACATGTACAGTTTACCCTATTCTAGGGATGCAAACATGTGTATGCCCACACCTTCCCTATGGAGGTGTGCAGAAGGATTTCCCGCAGAAGGATTTCCCCCCTAGGCCTATATAAGTCCACTCACACCTTCTTACCTTTCCTCACTTCACTTTCACCTCCAGTCAAACACTCCACCTCCCAACCTTGTCACCCTCTATAGTCATGCAAGTCCACATCCCCTACACGCACATGCACATAAGAAAAAAATATATCCAAGAGGTGTGCATGTACATACCTTTGTAAAAAACCCAAAGAACTAAAACAACATAAAAGAAAATAACCTAAGAAAAAGGCTAAGGCACTCTAATAGGTTCTAGAGACCATCCATGAAGAAGATGTGGAATAGATAGAATTTTTCCCTTTGAGATAGAGAATCCATTCGAGTATAACCAAGGAGGAAGAGAGAAGAACTTCTATACAAACACCTCCATCTACTCCAAGAGAGCCTATCCAACTAGAAACTTCAAAAGATGAACAAAAGAAGTTGATGGTGGAGATGGAGAGTGAAGGAACTCATGTCTTTGACCTCACAAAAATTGATTTCTTTCTACTGGGCAATGAGATGGTGAGTGACAAGATAGGAAATACTCCCATGAGTGATCCATCAAGGACCTATGGGCACTCCATCACCACTATAACAAGATATGACCACCATTTTGGATAAAGGTTTAGTAAATCCACCTCATCGAGCTACACAAGTAGAAGTAGAAGGTAAAAAATTTGAGGAGGGAGAGTACCAACAAATTCATATTGATGAGTTATAAAAGGAGGGGAAAATATTAGAAGAGACTTAATACAATACACTAGATATAGAGGCTAGATCCTTAGTCCATTAGAGAACATAAACTCCTTCTAAAGATCTTCCTTGATATGAGAGGAATCTAGAGTGGAGTAATATGAGAAAGAAGCCTACTTCAGAACCAACTTCTTCAGCCATGTAGATGTCACCCATGTGGACTAGACAATCATGGCTAAAGGGGGAGGTCATATTTTGATAGAATAATAAATTAGATCTTATAGAAGAGGAGGGAATGAAGGAATTACTAAAAGTAAAAAAAAAAAAATTGAGCCACCTAACAATGATACTAGAATACTTTCCTTCATCATGAAGAATTAAGATCAAGGCCTTTTAGTTCATATTTCCATTCGTCCTCCTCATGCTAATACCAAAGAACTAACTTTTAAAAATTAGCACATAAATGAAGTCATGGTAAGAAAGTGCATAGTGGACATGTCCAAAGTGTTGATTACCATGGGCCTAGAGGAGGTATTTCAACACATGGATCAAGACGAATTAGAATTGATAGCACTACGAAAGAAAAATGAGCTACTCAGAGGTTACCTAAATGAATTAGTTGGACCTATTGACTTGGAAAATCTAGAGTTCTCTCTTGGAGTTGCACTAGGAGGAAGAAAGATAGGGCTGCAAACAAGACACATTTTTGGAATCAGTCCAGTAATGGCATGATACATTTTAGGAGGGTGGAGTGCAAATAATATAAGATAATTTAAACTTGTTGCACACCATCCAATAAAAGTTTGATATGCTGGTTTCTAAAGTGAACCAAGGTTTTGTGATAATTAATGAATTACATGCCTGGGTCAAAAGTACTAGATGCTAATGGAAGTATATTCTATAGAGGAGTTGGATAAGCTTAATGATTGGATAGAGAAGATATTGGTAGGGAAAAATTTATCGAGGGATTACATGAGGGAATTGAATGGATAAAAGGCAAAGCTCAAGAATTATTTTTGGAACTGGAAGAGTATCATAACTCCACTAGCTTTGAGATGTTTGAGAATGAGTAAAAATTTGAGCTTTTTGTGGCGCCATTAGTAGTTCAACAATTGAGAGGAACTTTTGAAGATGATTCATTAGAAAATGATGTTAGACAAGTAGTTAGAACTAAAGAGAAATTGTTAGAACTAGACACCAAGCTTGAGGATTTTGTAGAAACTCAAAGAGAAGTTGGGAACTACTGACATATAGTAAAGAGTAAGTGTGAGGATTTAGACTTTCTAGAAGCTAATCAATTAGTAGAGATAATAGATAAATTCAAGAATAAGCATCCAAACATCATTTAGGTATAAAGGGGAAGAGATCCTAGATGTTGGAAATTTGGTTTTGACACTTAGAAGATAATTTGGATTTTGGAGCCTATCACCAAGGTGCACATGTGCACCTTTTATAGAGGTGCATCAATAGTTTGGAAGAAGAAATAATGCACTTAAAATTAATTTTTGGTTCCTAATTTAGAGCACTAATACATTAGGGGTCAATTTGTGATGCCAATTTGTGATGGCAAGAAAATGTTATGTTTCTCTAGCCTTTTTTTTTCAATTATAGCTCGACAAAGTCACAATTGCGACATTAGCCAACATAGGTGTCGCAATTGTGATGTCGTCGGGCTAAAATGGAAAAAAAAAAACATTTGGAATGCGGGTTTTGTTCGGCGGCATATACAATATATGCCATTTCAATGTTTGGAGGAGTGTGCACATATCTTGGCCTCATCAAGGCCATAGTGAAGAAGAGTGTAAAGGTACTTGCCATCTTACCTATTATAGGCATTGAGCTTGAAGTCGCTAAGATAGAAAAGTTGATGCAAAGCCTATTTCCATTTTTCAATAGTTCCAGAGTGATATCTCCCCTTTTTCTGGTGCATTGTCAAAGCTTCTGCATAAGGTCCTCTTTTGTCCATCCATCAGAGGTCACAAGGCTTCACATTGTATAAGAACACTGGTACTATGGGTGCTCTCGATTTCAACATGAGGCGAAGCTCGTATAAGCACCATCTTGATTTTGCATAATTCTTTGATAAAATAGTGATGTGGATAGACATTATGGCAATTGCGCTTTGAATCTATTCTGCTAGGTGTGGAGTAATTATGGTAGATCTTATCTATTGAGGCATGGGCAAGGGTATTGGTCGAATTCTTTGAGAATTTGGATTTTGATCAGTACCCTACAGTACTAGCTATGAAACCCTCTAGTACAAACTACAAAACCAACATACATTTCTTCCTCCAGAATCTCTGACATACATTAACCATGTTCTAGGGAAAGCCTAGGTTTTGTACTATATAGAGAAAATGGTTGAAGGAAGGGTGATTGGCAAGAAGAATGGTCTCACTGCCAATGTCTGGTATTTACATATCTCCATTTTTATTTTAATGTTAATTGTTATGCATACAAGAATGTAGGGTTGTAGTTGTTTTTAATCAGTTATATGTTAGCTTGAGATATTGTTATTATTTTCCCCATAAGTTTTCCTATGTTAAGAACTATTCATTCTATATGTTAGCTATAAAAACCACATTCCAACTGCCATGTTCCAACTATTGGAACTAACCCATAACCACCTTTGGAGATTTTGTAAAATCTTGCCCAAATGTTGAAGTTAAAATGACAACTTTACAACTTTTCAGCATCTTGACTCCTATCAACCTATCATCACCTCAAATCAATGCATAATGCCTTCCTCAGCCACATGAACCATGTATCCATCCTTTTAAAAGAATTACACAATTTGTAGGGTCATTTGGGATGATCTCATTTTGCCAAACTCGGCAATTTCTTGTCACCTATTGGCAACTTTTGCCCAAACACACACAAACTACCTTAACACACCACTTAGACCCTCTTGGAGTCTTTATTCATCAATGACCTGGCTAGGATCACAAAGACACACAAACTACCCTGACACACCACTTAGACCCTCTTGGAGTCTTTATTCATCAATGACCAGACTAGGATCAATTACAAGCTAGAATATCTTGGGGTTTTAGCCTAAACCTTAGGTCCTCCTACACCATGGTGCTAGGAACATGTCAAACAGGTCTACATGAGAAAACTAGCCAATTCAGAATAATATTGAAAGAAACATAGAACTGGAATGAAAAGGAACAAACTCAAAGGAAATGTTTTTGGTTGATTCAAGATTGCCAAGAACCACTTATGCTCCTATATCACCTTTATAAACTTCTAAATTTGGCATGAGCTTTAATGGACATCCACTCATTGAAATTCCCATTTGGCACAAGAATAGATTAAGTTTATGAGAATAAAACAATCATGTGTCCCACAAGATGACATATAGTGAAGAAACCTTTCAAATACTTCATACAAACATGTGTCCCACAAGATGACATCTACTGAAGAAACCTTTCAAATACTTCATAGGCTTGCAACTCCCATTCCACATCTAGTAAAGAAACCTTTCAAATATTTCATAGGCTTACAACTCTAATTCCACATGCTTTAATAATGGTCAAAAGGTTGTAGATCTTGGCTTTATTCTTGCTAATGGCATTTTGATTGTTAGTTTACCATTAACTTGGTGAGTGAACTTTTTGGGTTGGGTTAGGTGTTTGAGGACCTTGGAAACCATAGTAGAACCCTCGTGAAGTTGAGTCCTTGTATTTGTATATGTGAACCATTAGTAGCCCTAAGGAACATTGTGAGTTTGGATTGCAATTTGATCTTTTGGCAAGACTGCATAATAGTTGATAAAGAGCCCTTACCCATCTCTGCATCATTCCCCTCATCCTTAGTAGGGATGAATCTTCTAAATAGTACCACATAGATTGTTTTGAGACAAAACATATGAAAATATCAGATAAATTCCATCTAAATTAACCAAAGTAGATATATAAATCCTATTTTAACTATAAGTTTGCACATAATTATAGAAAAAGACTATATTCGTATCTCCTTCCTAAAGCCAATCAACCCTTACCTTCTACTTCCTAAAAATAGTTCTCATTACTTACTTAAGTTCCCAAACAACTTCAGACTCCTCTCTACTGAAATCCTATCAAAAGACAAGATCTTGAATTTTTGTAAGTGACAACACATGATCTTGTTCCTAACTCTTCCTCGCATAAATATTACCAATACATGACCATTTCTTGATATGCCATTTATCTCCACGGGTAACCATGAAAGCATCTAACTTGTTCACAATCTCATCGAAAATGACTACACCTTCCTGATTCTTGACCTTCAACATCAGCATGATATTCTTTGCATGATTAATGAGATATAGATACATGAAATTTTTCAACTCCAAATTTTCTGCTTTAATATGACAACCACATTTTGAACATGCTGAGAATCTATTCAGACAAAACCATCAATCTCTACACATTAAAAAAACTAGTTGTATAGCTTGATATTGCAAGGGAGGCTTGGCCATTTTGATAAAAGCCCAAATGGTTTGAAGGTTATTATCATTGTCCTGAATCAATCATGCAACATCACTATCATCTAAAGCTTTTGTCAACAATAACAACACCTTCATCAAATTCTCTGCAATTGGTAATTCATATAAAGTTAGAATTCCCATGATGGCTTCAACAAGATTGCATGCTTCCATTGGTATCTTGTCATCACAAAGAAGAAAATATCTTCCATGCTCCATAGTTAAATATACTAGAATAGTTGTAGCTTTGACTTTCATATTCAAATTAGGCTTCTCTAAGAAGAGAAGTAGCAAAGGAACCCCTCCAGCTTCAAAGAATCAATTACATTTTGTTGAATCAAGGCCTCTCCTCTATTTTCATTGAGCTGCAACTGTGTGAGCATTTTGAAAATTCCAAATTTGGATTCCTCCGTACCTCTTAAAAGGAAATGGGCAAAGGATTTGCACCAATTAAACTAGATCATTGATCTTATGTTTCCTTCATTGTATGAGTTTCCATCATAAGAGAGCTGATTGAGAATAGTCTCAATATCCATTGTCAACTCTGGATGATCACCCCTAATTAAAATCATAACAATTGTCAAAATAGCACCACATTGTTGGCCTAGCTGCTCTAAGATATTCTTATATTTTTGTCAGCTCTGACAAGAATTTTATAGCAGCCCTTGTGAGGTTAGGGCTCAAGTCATTGAACAGACATTTAATGATCTTACAAAGCCCATTGGCTTCAACTAGTTTTTCCTTCCCATTGTTATTGTCTTGCACAACTGCCATTAAAACTGAAAAAAAAAGTGCCTTCAATTTGTTATCATTAGGCTTCAAAGCTCCCACTATTAATGGAAGTAAAGATTCAAAAATTATCTAGTTTTTATCATTCATACTCTCTTTCTAGTGTTTTGACAGATCAACAAGTGCTCTTTTTTTTGCTCGGCACATAATTTTGTCTCCAACTTTATCTTTGCCTTCAAAATCCTTGCCATGTAGTTCTGCTACCTCCAAATATTTATAGTGTAGTACAAGGCTTGGTTTGGTATAAGAATGTAATTCAGGAGAACTATACGAATAAGGGGATCCTTTGGCTCACCTCTTGCAAACTCACTCTCACTTGCTTCTATCTCAAAAGAATTACTAGTTCAGATCAAAACTGGATCGTTCATCACTTTCCCTATAAGAGGACATTTAAAAGGTGAATATGGCTCATGAGTAATGAAATTCTCCCGAGATCTACTATCTACTCTCCTCAATTCCAGGAAATGCTTGCAGGAGGTTTCTAATGCCATGTCAGCATCTGCTTGAGAAAGAAGAGCCATGACCTACTGCATATACTAGACATCCTGGAGCTCCTTTTCCCTTTCAGCTTCCTCAATATCCCTCTTAAACTTATGAAGTTTAGTAGATATATAGCTAGGGCTTTTCCTAACACCTTTGACACAATCATCCATCCTGCTCTTTGAAAGAATCATAATAACCAATGTTTTTATTTGTACAAAGCATTTTATACCATTCCAACTCTACCATAGATGTTGCATAGACCTTGACAATATTCTCTACATATTTCATCAACGAGGAGACTAGTAAAGTATTGGAACCTAGATTTAGGACAACCACATATTGAAGTTTCGAAATAGGGGTACTAAAAGTGTGCATACAAACATCAATCTCTGTTTTGCATGTATATTCACCACTATCTTTCTTTCTGATGTCACTATTTTTTTCATTGCAACAACGCTATTTGGATGCATATCTACTCACTGTTTCCTTACATTGTTTGATCACTACTTTTTCTCTTATACATATATTATTGTTGCTTTTATATGGCACACATATTGTTTCTACCCTTGGACACCACACTACTCTTTGTTTTCTGATGGCCATCATAATATTCTTACTACGTTTCTAGGTCTACTCTGTGTAACCAAGAGCATCATTTCATACAATCACAGATATTGTATCTTCACCAAAAGTGTTGTACCATTATTATCAGAAAATAGTCTTTGACATTAGTGCTTGGACCCCTTAGACAAGATAGTAAATTGATGATCATTATATGGTGAATATCCTTCAAACAAAAGCTATGAATGTATCCAAGGATAGTGAATCACCTTGCAAAAACTCTAAATACCTTTAACAAAAAGGTGAAATTATCTCTCTTTTTGCCCCTCATCATATGAGTCATGCTCTCTAATATTTATCATAGTTTTGATCTTCTTCTTCACTAAAATTAATTGCGATCATGTTGTTTTAATGTCATTAAATCTATTCATATCATTGTTGATAGCTCTTATATAACCTCTGATGATGATGATCCTCTAGACAATGGTAAATGTACATCTTGTCATGTCCTATCATCTTTGAGTTTCTATAACAGTCCATCTCATTGTCTCGTCATTACTATTATGGATTCCATTTGATGACATATCTATTTTGTTATTGTTAACATTTACCATTGTTCTTGATCTGTGCTCACTGAACATACATATAAAAGTGTGTCAACATTTCTTCATCACTGTCCTTTAATGTCGTATTTCTTTATCACTATCCTTTAACATTGTTCCTAGATAACAGTGACTCATTTTGATGACTTCTAATTGATCTCTACTCAAGATATCTCCAATTCCTTCTCACTATTTTGTGTTTTGCAGCACTTGTGTTTGTCTTTGAATGAGCACCATTTAATGACTTGGCTCTTGCCCATTGATTTTCTTTTTACTATCTTAATTGCATGATTCTTGACTGCTACTATCCTTCAATTTGTTGATCACTATTTTGCATTGGAATTCTCATTCTTTGGGCTTTCCTTTTAGATTTCAGTATTCGTCTTTTCAACAACAATGTTCTTGTCTTATTTTATGTAATGCTTTACTCTTAGACAAAATTGTATCTTTGTCTCTAAGACAGTTGCCTTCCATTATCTCTTTCTTACTTCTATAATATTCGTGAGACCTTATGCTCTGTTGAACATCCTTTTGACTGAGTTGTCATGACCATCACTTTTTTTTCAAAATTATATAGTGGTAAATATCATTTAGGACCTAATATTCATGTAAAATCCCTCTAAGTCACAATATTTTCCATGGATGTCTAGATCAACCTAATCATCCTACATTTGATGTAAGGTGCCATTCTTACCCAACTACCAATAGTAAGTTTACTAGAATCATAAATATTTTCTTTGCAAGCAATGCAACCTAGATAGATCTTCGTTTATATAATGAAAGTTAATAAAAATTGAAAACTGTTATAAGAACTCCTATACTAGAAACATTTGTGTAAAAATGTATTTCATTTACTTCATATTATCTCTAACAGCTATCGCATTCTTTCGATGTTTTCATCAGTTCCCTTGATATTGTCTTCATTTATTAGTTTCTTTCCTTTTCTCATGACTCTTCATAACGCTACTCCTAACTACTCTTATCATCTTCAAGATCTCTGCAATATAAAAGACCTTGCTTGTCATAGCAGTGATATCTATTGAGCATCACTGTCTTTTATTGATATCTCATTGTCTAAGAGATGTGTACTATCTTAAAGAACTATTGATATCATTGTTACATTGAATATCACTGTTCCATTGAATATCATTGTTATCTATCACATTTTTTTCATTCTGAACATCAACACCAGAATGTACCCCTGGAGACTTAGGTTCTTTAGAAGCAGAAGCATTACCATCAGCTCCAGCAACCATCTCCACAATTAGCAACCCTTCTTCTTGTTGCTTCACAATATCATCACTCTGAGACAAGATCTCAATTGATGATTAAACTATGGTTGGAGATTCCTTCTTTTCCACCAGGTGCATCTCAACCTCTTCAGCTATATCTTATTGCATGAGAGTTTCAAAATTTTCTAGTCTTTTTTCACTAGAATCAACCTTACCTAACTGGAACCATCTTCCTCAAGTGGTTCATTTGTTTCCTTTGGTTTTTCTGAAGACTCTGGTTTCTCTACTTCACCATGTTCTTCAGTAGCACTTGGAAAAATGGTTGACATATCAATGGCTATAGAATTTTAGGCCTCTTCAATCATGGCTCTCTCATGTAATTGAGCCTTAGCAGAAATCTCACCAAGTGATGAAACACATACCTGTGACAGACCATTCAATATCATTCTTCAAAAAAAGCATAACCTTGATTTATATTGAAATTAACTATAATAAAATTAGAACAAAAGTGAATATAAAAAATTTGAGAGCATTTGGCATCCCCAAATTTTCATAACAGAAAATGAATTGTCTCTTACCATATGAACATAACTATCCTATACTAAATGATAATTGTGTGGTTTATTTTATTTAATAAGTATAACTATGGAGAGGCAAAATTGATAAAAATTTCTGGGAAAATTTTGGTAAAAGTCTTAGATGATACTCATCAATGGCAAGTTAAAGCAATGCAAAGCTCTTCTTTTCTTACAACACATATAACAACAATGTAAACTTATCTTGAAACTTTTTCTTTTCCTACAACACATATAACATCAATTTTAAGTGCTTGCAAGGTATATACTTATGAATAAATATTACATCCTGATTTAAATGTATGAAAACAATTTTCATTCCTTTTAAGCTTCATTCATCTTGAGGTGCAATTCACAAACTCAAGAATAGTGGCTTTTGTTCTTCAGGATACCTTTAGGGGAAGAGTATGTGAATGCCCCCTCATGTCTAGAGTCCAGTTTAGAGGAGATGGCTATTTACACTGCTAAGGTTTGTTGAATCTAATTCTGAATAACATAGCTTTCTATTGTTGAATCTAATCTAATGTATATTTTAACTAGACTTTTAGCTTATATGTTTTGAAATTGTTGTTAGGCCTTGTAGTTTGTATAATTTTATTGTTGGAGAGCTTCTACAACTAAGAAAGAAGGTTGTTGCACGAGTTATAGCTGCACGCTCAAGTATGAAAATTGTATATTTTTAATTCTAATGTATATTTTAACTAGACTTTTAGCTTATATGTTTTGAAATTTCTTTTAGTGGCTTAATGTTGTCAGGTCTCTTAAAATAAGACCTTCAGGCGGTTGATCAAATTTTTACAGATAATCTTAGGAATAAAGTCAAAGAAAGTATTTTTAAAATATTAAAGTATTTAGCTAGGTCTAAGAAGATTTGTGTACTTTCAACACTTTTTCTTAGTTTTTGAAAGTTGTAGACCGAAGTTTTTATAGCCTGATTTTTGCTTTCGGCAAAGAATGATCATGTCAGATAATATAAGTGAAGAACAAAACTAGGAGGCAATTGCTAGATTGTGGTCTAACTTGAAAAGAAAAGGTGATGGAAAATGTTATTGTCCTTTCAATATTTGTAAGGGCTTAAACCATAGAAGACTGCTAATCAAAATAGTTAAGAGACATTGTAGGGATAATGGTCACATTGAAGGGGGGCATGACTATCATCCATTGGTAAGTCATTCATTATATTATTTTAACAATTTATATACATATGAAATCACTTGATGATGAGTTGATGATCATGGTTTATTTATGTTAATCAATTTTATATAGGTTTATATTCCTAGGGAAGGACATGATATGAACCACAACAATCCAAAGAATATGGTTTTTGAAGTGGAGGAACATGGAGGTGCAAATATCCAAGGTGAAGATAATGATCCCATGGAAGATGATGATCATGCGCTAGAAAACACAATTGAAGAGGATGGTATAAATACACTAATCCATGACACATTTAGTCAAAGCATATCTAATCATGATGATGATGATAGCCTCAATGTACCTCTACTTTAGAAGGCAGATGAGCCCCTATACAAAGACTCCCAAACAACTCTTCTCTCTGTTGTATTGTTGTTGTTGAACTTGAAGGTTATGAATGGCTTATCCAACATAACAATGTCACGTATGTTAAGGTATGTCATATATGTCTTTATAGTGAACAAAGGGTGAATAATGTACCACTAATATTTTTTATATTAACAACATATATTCTTTTACTGTAGATTGATAGGTGAGTTTCTATTACCATCATCAAATATTCTACCTCACTCATATCGAAAATTAACTACTGTTATGAAAGATATTGGAATGGAGTATGAAGCAATACATGCTTGTTCCAATGATCATATTCTATATTATAAAGAACATGAATTTTCAACACAATTCCATGTATTTCATACGAGTAGATATTGAACAAATCGACTAACAAAAAAGGTGCCTCAAAAGGTTCTTCATTACATCCCCATTATTCCACAGATGTGACAATTATTTAGGTATAGTAACTTAGTTCAATTTATGGATTATCATGCACACAATAAAAGTTGAGATGACATTATTCAAATCCCTGAAAATAGTTTGGCATTTATGCACATAGAGAAAAAGTGGGAACACTTCAAAGAAGAACCTCGTAATCTTAGGCTTTCATTGGTAGCAGACGGTGTCAATCCATTTGGAGAGATGAGATCTGTTTACTCAGTGTGGCCTGTTTTTGTTATCAACAATAACATTCCTCTATGGATGTCAATAAAGAGGGAGCACATTATCTTGGCAATGATTGTTCCAGGTATCTTATCTTTTGATAGTTATTAATTTACATATACTTACAAATCTTGCAGTAAAATGGTCACAATAATTATGTAATGTTACTGTTCATTCAAGTAGGTAAATATCAAGTTAAAGATATGAATGTATATATTGAGCCTCTTATCGATGAGTTGGTGGAGTTATGAAATGGTGTCACTATGTATGATGTGTCCAGACCAATAGGACAAAGACAAATTCAATTCCATGCAATACTTGCATGGACAATACATGATGCCCCAGGGCTAACACATTTTTGTGGTATGTTATAGTGAATTGAAGTTGTGCACGATAATTCTAATTATAAAAATCAACACATTTAATAATCCAATTATATCATTGTCTTTTAGTTCTTCAAACAAAGGGAAAATTTGCATGTCCAGTTTGTGGTCCAAAGATGAAATCTCGTCATTCAAAAAGTTTAGGAAAGCAGGTGTTTGATGAGTGTAGACACTTCTTCCATAGGAATCATAAGTATCAAAGTACAAAAAAACATCTTTTCAATGGGAAAGAAGAGACTACATCAAAGCCATGAAGAATGACACCTCGCCTATGGAAGTTGGAAAATAATAGAATTAATCGTCGAGGTAATGTCATTTTACCTAATGGTTTATGTTTGTAATTTATATATTTCTATTGTGATTTTTGTTTACTAATTGTGTAATTGATGATCGTGAAGGGCGTCAAGGAAGTACTGACAACCTTCCAAAGGGACTAAAAAGCTATCCCAGACAATTTAGTAGGTTGCCCTACTACAAGCACTTACAAATTGTGCATTTGTTTGATACTATGCATATTGGAAAGAATATAACAGAGACATTGTGAAAAATATTGGATGGAAGGGGTGACAAAGAAAAAATTGTCAAAATTTTTAATGACATTCATGAATTCAATCATGAATTGAAGAATTTCATTCACTCAAATAGCAACAGAGATCAGATTAATATAAGTGCCCTTCCTTGGTTATTAACAGAGAAGCAAAGTGATGCCATAAAAAAGGTCATACGAAAAATTTAATTTCCTACAGCATTTGCTGCGAACATAAACAATCTCATATCAAAAAAAAGTGAATTTGGGCCAAGGGTCAAAATGCATGATTGGAATACTTTCATCAAGGTAAGTTGCGTTCTTCTGTATTTACAATATATTCATAAACTACGTGTACTATTTGTTATGTTATGTTAGAAAATAATGAAATGATTGGTTTATAACTATTGCAGTACGTGCTTCCTCTATCTCTCCCAGAGCCCTTCAACAATAACATCAAACAAGTGATATACGGTCTTGGAAAATACATGAGGTAAGAAATAATATCTGTTCAATTTGTTGTATATATTAATTATATTCATGATTTTTTTTTCTTGCTATGTAATCTATTGTATATTATTTTGTAAAGTCTCGTATCTATATATTTTTTGTCACTTGAATCTCTTAATGTAGGTGGTTGTCATCTAAAGAAATCCATAAAGAAGATATAAACTATTGGAAGAGATGAATTCCTCATTTACTATGTCAAATGCAAAAGTGTCTACCTCCAACTTTTTTCAATGCACAGGAACACTACCTCATACACCTAGTTGAGGAGATTGAATTGTGTGGACCTGTACACAGAAGGTCAATGTGGATGGTTGAGAGGCACTTGAAATATTTGAAGGCTTCGGTTCGACAAAGAACACATCTTGAGGATTCTATGGTAGAGGGATATATGGTAAACCAGACTATGGTGTACATTACTAAATATCTTCCTATGTTTGCATCAAATATCCATATAGATCGCATTTGGGATCTCGAGCCTTTTAAAAAATTAGAAGGGGAGTACTTGATGGGGAAAGGTACATTGAGGAAAGTGAGAGGTAATAAATTATAATATGTTATTGTAATAAATTATTTCTTAATCTTCAAAATAAATTGGTTGTAAGTTGTCTATTTTTTTTTGTACAGGTGCTCAAGAGTGGGATGCACTACATTTGTATATTGCAAACAATCTTGATTAGATGATGGTATGGATTGAACGATGTCAACATTCTAGTCAGAAATTAACATGGGAAGGTGTATCTTCATTGGTTAAAGAAGCTCATTGTAATGTCGATTCCAATGTTATGCAAAGGGAAATAGATTTAGTACATGGTTTAAGAGATTTCTAGGTACGTACATATTTATTAATCACTCGTATGTTTATCAACTCATGATACAATAATTTTGACATGTTTTACATATTATTGCAGGTTAAACACCACAAGGCTATGTTCTGTAATGGTCAAAAATTTCATGTCAAAGTGTTGGATGACACAAAGAAAACTTGTAATTCAGGAATAACTGTAGTCTTTCAAGTGACTAAGATTTCATCTAGAAATGACTTACATCCTCGAGAGTCTGAAAATTGATACTATGGCATTTTGGATGATATACTTGAGTGTGACTTTAGTTCCTTCAAATTAGTACACTTCGTTGTCAAATGGTATAGGCTACAACTTAATCCAAATGATACTGATAGAACTATTATTGAACATGATAATAGATTTGCAATGGTTAATATAAGGTCTTTTGAGCCATTTGGGGATGAGCCCTATGTTCTTCCAAGCCAATGTGAGCAGGTATTTTACTCAAAGGTTCCACATAAATTGGGTTGGTCATTTGTTGTTAGACATGAACTGAGAGGAAGGCCAATAAAGTATAATGCAATGGAAGAAGAAGATACCGAAGAAGTAGAAGATGGTGTAGACGGTGATCACGATCGATAATTATTGGATGATGTTCCTGACACAAATTGTCAAGAAGAAGAAGAAGATGATGATGACGATGATGCTACTACTGATGATGATGATGAAGATGATGTTGATGTTGATAATGATGATGTTGATGATGATGACGATGATGAAAATGATGATGACAATGACGATAATGATGGCAAGGATGATGATGATGATGATGACTATGGTGATGATGACGAGGATGATGATGATGATGAAATTTAGAGGTATGCCATCAATCCTTAATCTATTTATTATTCATTTCTTGATAGAAATATATTTGTCTTATACATATGGTTACATAGTTTATTCATTATCTATTTAAAAGCTACAAGTTTAAACTACAAATAGAATACTACTAATCTAAATTAATTAAATAAAACTATTTAAAACACATATTCATACATGAATGTATTGAGCCTTATTTTCTTTTAGGTCAAAAGCATTTGTAAGTGTTTAGTTTAGAAAAGGGAATTCATTAAATATCTATAAAAGGGAGTTGTACATAGAATAAAATTCATAGGGAAATCATAATATAAGTGGTTACCCAATTTGTTGGTTAACAATTTTGCCTCTGTAGGTGATGCAGAGACCCTAGGTGGACTTGCAATAATTCATAACAAGAGGGACTTCCATAGTGTTCTCACAACACCAACCAAGCATCTTCATAAGATCCCTCTCCTTGATCCAAGAAAACTCCATAACCTATCAGAGTGCACACCAAATCCTTATGCCACCTTAGGTTCTACATCTTTGGAATAATCCCATGTATGTCCCTCAATCCATCTAATGGATTCATCCAAGCAATCTAATCAATAAACTATCAAATGATCACAATGCCTCAATAGGTGCCAAACTTGAATTCACCTTAACTAGGTGTTTCCTCCACCTCCACACACATCAAAAAACTTCAAATAGCATGTCCTCAAGGTGACTAAGCCGTCAACTGATCAGCTGATACAAAAACCTAGTTTTAGCCCTTCACTAGGCCTACTTCCCTAGTAGGCTTATAATGTGAGCCTGATTTAAGTGTTATATTGTGTACCTTTTAATGTTTTTAATTTTTATGTGATGCTAATGATGGATGTGATTATGATTATGATGTGATTATGCTCACAATAATTGAATTACATTTGCAAGAAACTAAACCCCTTTCAGGAGCATCCCACACAGTCTCAGGGATCGACAGGTATAAGTCAATACTCCTTATAGACAGTCTATTTAATACACTTATCAATAGTAAGATTGATGTCTTTAAAGATCTCTCCCATTTGCAAGTACTAGTGAATAGGTATTTTTCAGAAGTGTCTTCCTTGAGTGAGGGAAATATAGGAATAGAAGAGGAAAGTGAGACATGCAGTTTATCTAGAATAAGGAGATTAATTAGAGGTCAAAGGACTAGAAGGAAATTCAATAAACACATGAAATTTTTCCTTGCTCAAGGGGGGTCATGTTCTTATGATGATGAGATAGAAGGCGACATTGAGGTGCCCTTGAGGTACCAACATCTACAAAAACATTGGATACCCAAGGAACTTCCTCCAATAAACAATGATTTTTGTGTTAATGAGAGGATATATCGCATAGCACCATCATCACTACATGGTTTGGGTCTATTTTATATGGATGGCATAAAGGTTTCTTACAAAAAAGTTTCTAAATTGATGGAGTACATTGGACCATGTTACGATTACAAAAGTTGGATGCATATTGTTCAATATAAAAAAAAGTATGCGTAGGTATGCCCTCTCGAAAAATTATATACAACAGCAAGACAATAATCAAAGTAAAAGTGTGGCTATATAAATTGATGGAAGGCCAAAAGCAACAGGGAATATTGCAAGTTTTATAAATAGTACATGACCTTGGTCAATTATAAAGCAACCCAATTGCATATTTGAGGCATGCGAGGGAAATCATGTATTCATCTGTGTGATAAAATAATAGGTGCAGGGGAAGAGCTTCTTATTGATTACAATTTGAACCACATAGATACAAATGAGGCTACTATCATGGAGGTGGTACATACTATTAAATCAACATCTAATCAATGACTACAACATACCATTTAGTCAATAAATTTGTGGCTAACATTTTTATACTTGATCGTTGACACAGGGGCACAATATGGAGCAACTGCCCAGAGGGGATGCTGGCAATGTTCCTGACTCATCTACAGACGAGCAGGTAAAACTCATTGTAATTGTGCAAACTAGATAGAAGAAATTTTTTTTTTTTTAAATGTTGTTTTCTTCATTATTATGGAGTAATTTTTGATAATACTAATACTATTGTTGTCACAAAGGGCTAGTGGTCAGAGGGAGGGAAAGGAACCTACAGTCCCTGATCAGCAACCCCCCACTGAGGAGGACCCTTTTTATATTGATTTAGCAAACACCGATGACTCGATCAGTTTGACTAAAAAGTTGCTAAAGAAAATAGGTAGAGAAATTTTACGTTTAGCAACCATAAAGCCTACTACTCGGGAAATAAGAGATACGGTATCTGAATTGATGCACACCTCTAAAACCTTAAAATTAAGTATTAATGAAATTTTTAATTATAATAAGAGTTCAAAAATGGTTTTTATGTTATGCTCTTTTATGGCATTAATTAAAATATGGATGTGTTGTCTTTACAGAGTTTTTTGAGTGATTTCAAGCCCTGTTCCCGTGATGACAGTGCTGTAGGTGGTTCAAGTAGATCACATGTTCCATTCCACACTTCTATTTTCCACCGAATATATATAGGAATGATCATAATCATTGAAAATACATGCTCAAACAATCCTTTTTTTTAATGCTCTAACAATCTTGTCCATGCTAGTCCACACATTCTATATTTATGCATGCTCTAACAATTTTATTCTTTAGCTTCACATCAATTGAATCCTATGATGATGCCACCTCCATCCAGAACAACCACAAATCTCTTTTTGACTGTTGAGTTAGCAACATGCAGCTTATAGGCATTGACTGTTGCACCATTTGCTGGTACACAAATCCCTCTTTTTCTCTCTTATGATAGAAACAAATAGTTTTTTTTTTACAACTTTTTAACATCAATTATCATTTTTTCTTTTATACTTCATGACAAAGACTTATGAAACTTATGAAACTTTTTGCAATAGGAGCTGCAACATCATTTCCTGGATGTTCCTATGTTCCTAGTACAAGAACAGTGAAGGATGTCATATTGATCGTCTGCAATGATGAAGGCATTCCATTAAAAGTAGCCAATGTTCTAGGTACTTTAAAGTTATTATTATTCTATAGTTATATAATAGTAATTTAGCTTTTGATCACTCTTCATCGACTAATGATCCCATGATTGTTTTCTAGGGAATGATGTTTTTCGGAGAAAACTTGGTGATGAGTGTTTGCGAATATTCAGGCCAACCCTGCATACCTGGTGGAACATCATATCCTAACTAAAACCCCAAACCACTATTTTGATTTCATATAATTGCTATAATAGTTTTCCTTTTCATCCATTTCTTGAACTATATTAAAGGTAGCTTGACTTCATTTATGAGTCTAACATGTTTTTTTTTTTACTTAAAAGGTGGAATAACCAACACAAACCATTTGAAGGATGATCTTATAAAGAGCATGACCCAACTCTTTGGACCTCGTGCATTCAAGAGAAACAAGCTCCTTGGAAAAGCTAGTTTATGTTTGAATTATATTAGGGACCAGTACAGAAAAATTTTATGGGATAACCCCAGGTACGAGCGTCTGCCCTATGTTCCTAAGGCTGAGTGGCAGGCTCTAATTTTGGATGGAAAGTATAAAGCTAACAAGAAAAATAATATTATAGTAGTGGAGAGTACATCAAGGTATGTGATACTATTGAGAATATAATTATGTACTAATTAACCTCTATATTTATACTATCTAACATATTTCAAACTTTTCATAGATTGTCTGACACATCAAAGGCAACAAAGGCAAGACTAGAAAGGCACATGACACACAAGCTCGGCTCTGGTGGTTTTTCGAAACTTCAAGCAAGAGTTGTAAGTATTAGTAAATGAAAAATTGTATCAATTTTTTTATATAATGTGATGGGAAATGCTAGGATAGATTAGCTTCCTATGCTCCTAATCCTCAACTTGGATCTCAATGTACCTCCACACCAATATATGATGTAGAGTAACATGCTTTGGAAGCACTAGTGTAAAATAAAACTCCTAGGTTTAGTTTTCTGCTTCCACCAAGAGATTTCTCTTATCTCCTAGTATCCTATGCTTCTATAGGATCTCCTAATAGGATTAAATCATTAACTAAATCCTATTCACTCTTTACTACAAGAGTCACACCTTGAAAACTCCACCTTGGATGATCCACACCTTAATTTTGGTTCTCTTTCTCACTTTCACTTAGATGGATCTAAGTGCCAAATCCACTAAAACATCACAAATTTCAAGCTTCATTGTGGGGACCTTCTTCACATTGAATTCATTCATATTCCATCCCATTTTATTGATTTGGGAAGGTTCTTGGCTCTTAGGTTTATCATATTCAAGATTTGATCCAAACCCTTAACACATAACATGAAAAAGTCTTCAAAATGACTATAGAACACATCACAACCACTGTATCAACACGTTTTAGGCTTCAAGTATGATTTTTCCTTCAAAAACCGAAATATCACTTCAAAAATAGAGTTTTCCAACCACTTCATTAACTCAAACATTTTACAATATGCAACCAATGCTTGGAGATTCAAGAAATCAGTCCATTAGGTGTCTTCTCCACCATTCTAGGACCTATTTGGTCTAAAATAACCTCCCAAAATGAAAGGAATCCAAGGCTATCCATGTTGCATGGAATATTTGCAATAAGTACAAAATGTTGTTATTACAACATTCTTACAACACTTGGCAACTTTGATAGATGCCTTAATCCTATATTATAGGCTTCTTGTCCTCACATATTTTGAGGATCCAAGATCATTCATGATCATCATATTTATTTCATAACCATTAACCATTCTTAGGCCTAATACATATTAATGACTCAATCTCCCTAACTCCTAACATTAAGAATTTAAATAACAACTAACAAAGGCTATTTGTGTGACCTTAGTCTTAGTGACTAATTCACCTAGCCAACATTAAACAAGACCTTCTAAGGTCCTCAACCAAATTACACTAACGTCTTGACTTGGCTAGAGTCAAGTACAAGCCAAAATTGACTAACTAGTAGAGGTTAGCCTAGGTGCTCCTGCACCAAGCACCAACAAACTCCTAGCACCTTGGAACAACTAAGCAATTCAATTCATCACCCCAATCCTCTATTCTCTACAAGAACATTCAAGGCTTGATTCACCTTCAAACAAGGAACTAATCTACTATTACAACATCTACTCCTTTAATTCGTGGACCCAAATCATCACATAAAGTTGCATACTAGTTACTTCTCCCTTGTACCATTCAAGGCCTCATACACCCAACCTTGACACCAAGTGTTTTGGACAACTCCAACCCCCTAACATAAATGGAAACCAAAAAAAACATCAACACAACCCAAAACAAATTAGGTCTAAGGAAAAATTTCTATTACCAGTGACAGGGCAGATTGCAGCACTTGACCTTTATTCTACACACCCAACCAAGAGTGAACTTGGATCCTCTAGGACTCCCAAAGACCAAAGATAGTTTAGAAAAACTCCAACATGACCAAAATAAGGTGTAACAAGGGTTGGAAACCCTGCTAGCTATTTACCATTTTCTTTTTATATTTTAACTACCCTCCATTGGTTGATGAAACAATGCAAGTAAAATTCACCATACCACACAAAAATATAGGGCTCAGAGTTCAAGAGATGCCTCATAGAAAAGGATAAGAGAATTGGCTTCCAACAATTCTATAGAACCATGGCTGAATGGCTACGAGCTAAAATCATTGTGGAAGGTTCTAATAATTATGCATCTAAGCCACAGGTAAATAAGCTAAATGAAATTTATTTCAAAATGAATACTTTACCAATTAGTCTATTTGATGTTAAGTTCCAATATAAAGTGAGTATATCTATTTTAAGAAAGCAATGATAACAATGTGTAGGATGTTAGAATGCAGCTTGACAATCCTTCTACACAATCTGTGGACGCTCAAGATTCACATGATGTGAATCCCAGTGGTGGAGGTATACATTTGCTATTAAATTTGTTATATGTAATTGCAATTGGTGTTTGGATTAATGTAACATTTTGTATAGCAGTTGTAGAGGATCGAGGGGTAGATGTTCATGACCTTGTTGACATTGAGTCCAAAAAAAATGATGTGGTCAGATCAGGTAAAGAGCACAACAGTTCGTTATTTAAAATAGTCAAATACTTGTAACAATTATAATAAATTATTTTTAATTTATCTCGTTTATTTGTTATTGCAGAGGACCCCCCCTTTGCAATAGCATAGGAATTTGAGATCATTAAGAATAGAGAAGAGAACAACTAATGAGGGGGGAATTGATGATGACATTGATGCTTGTCTTAGAGCTTACATAGGAAAAAGAAAAAGAAAGTAAAAAAAGAAATGATTATCATCTATATACCTTAATTTATAATGACTAAATTTTATGTCTCAATGAATTTAATTATGTGCTAATGAATGTTCATGAATTATGTGTTAATGTAGATATTGATTAATGGTGCATGTTAATGAATCTAATGTGTTAATGAATGTTATCATGTGATATGTTTTTTTTTTATCATGTGATATTGATTGAATCTAACATTTTATTAATGGTTGAAAGAATGAATGAATGTTAGATGTTAATGGGGAATGTAGAGTGATGTTAGGGGGAGGGGGGTGGGACCAAATGAGCTTCCACCTTCACGTGGTTGGCCCTATTTACTAGGGAATATTAAACTATTCTCAAAACAAAGTGAAGCTCAATAAGATACTAAATATTTCTCTATTTTGTCCTATGTTTAGACCTATAACACTATTTCTTGCTAAGGCCCCTTTCAAGTGGAAGGACACAAGCATCTTTTATAGTGGAGAATGTAACCAGAAGCACCAAATTAAGACCCGCACATGTCAGATATAATATATTCAAATAGGTTACTATGCTTGTAACCCTATTTTTTGGTGAGAGCTTCACTTTAGAAGAAAATAATGGATCTCCTAAGATTGACTTGCACAACCAACCCCTTAGCTCTGCTTCCATGTGGCAAAGATTTTAGGGTTTCCTCCCTCAACTTGTTGAGCAAGCATCAATTAAGTCCATGTGATAGTTTAGAGTCTACATAATGGCTTATGTCTAGCTTAATAGATCGAATCAATCTATTTCATACCTACCTCTAACTTTCCTTCAAATTTTGGCTAGAATAGTTATAATTTTGTGAAAGCTACTTTGAAAATAAGTTCGGTGTAGAACTGAAAATACTTTTTTTCACAGGACATAGAAGCTATGAAAGGCTATTTTAAACTGTTGAACTTCAACATATCGGTATTGAATTATTACAAATGAATAATTAGTTTAAATATGATAGAAATCAATTCATGACATTCTATGTCCCTCACCAATATTTGTTTGGAATATTGGATTCATAACCCGTATGTCCATTATTTGCCTGAGTTTGTGGGTGCATAAAAGTGACATCTCCAGTCACAGATCTAATCCCTAAACATGTAAAACTAAATTTCACATATCCAATCTCTAATCTCTAAACTTTTAAAATTTAATAAAATTCATATTTTGACTTGTTTATTATTTGATAGGTTGTTCTTGGAATCATGATTGTAACTTAGTTTCATCACAATGATCCTTATGAACTTACATGTACATTCACTAACAAGTAACTCTAGATGAAACTTTAAGTTTATTTATCACATTTCAACATTCTCACCTTTTGAACTACATCATCTCATGATTGTTGTAGTGTACCACTGCTCACATGTGAAATAGGCATCTAGATTAATGAACCCTTCTTAAAATTAGTTTCATTGAATTAATATATGTTATGCTATCACTGGGTGTGTAATTTGAGCATGAGAATAATGTCATATCTATTTGCGTATTTTTCCTAAAAAACTTCTGAAATATAATTTCTATAAGTTTTTAAAATTAGAGTAGATAAATTATTGTATAGGAAAAGGTGTTGCATTTAGGCATTTATTGATAGGTTTGGACATGAACAATTTTCTATTTCTAGTAGATTATAATGATGATAGTATTGGATTTTTTTCCATGTTTAATTTTTCTTGTGATTCTTGAACTTTCAAGCTGTTGCTTCACAAGATTGGCCTAAACTTATAAAGGATGCAAGTTTGTTCTATGTATGCTCAAGTACATCGAAAAGAATTGACTCAAGAGATAGAAAGATCATGTGAGAGGCACTCTATCTGGGGGCATGATGAAGTATGTGTTGTCTTGCTTATCCATCCCTTGAAGGTTTTGACATAGCCTAAACATTTATTCTTTTGTGTTAGTATGAAATAATTGTTTAGAGTAGGTTACTATGTGTTAGTATTTTGTGTTGTTTAAAATACTTCTATTGTATTCAATAAATGATGTGTGGGAGGAAGAGTAGAGTGAAGAAAAATATGAGTCTTTTAATCATATGAATTACGATTATAGAACACATTACAGTCTCCTTTCTTCTTGAGCGTAGTAATAAAAAGTAAAACAACATGTAATAGGCTTCCTTATCCTGCTAAGGACTTCCCCTGACCTGCCTAACCTTCCCACCAAGTTTCATGGTCTCCTTCATTAACCTTCTTGCTTTGCATTCTAACAACTAAGACCTCATATAGGTTAGAATGGTCTTTCTACTCCCTATGCTATTACACACTTCAAGAGGGAGATCTAATAGTACTGAAGATGTTTTTGAAATATTTTTTACACCTGCTCATCCCATTCACCCAATTTGTTAGTTTATTTGGAAACTAGGCTATTAGAATAGGCCCAATTATCCCTCCATTAGATTTGTAGGGAGTTTTACCTTTTACTCAAAGATTTAGTACCTCTAAAAAAAAGAACACTTTCTTAGATTGATCCCCTCTAAAAGATTTTTGGGGTCTCAGGCACCCAAAAGGCTGTATAATGTACTTGGCCAAAAGTAAGGGTTTTGAGGGTTTTGTTAACTCTCCAAACTCCTGGGCTTTTTCTTAACCTTCCACCTCTTAGAATGCCTCCTTCTTAATTATTTGGGATGTTCTCATATCCCTTTTTATGCCCTCAAAAGGGCAAGTCATGATTTTTTACCAGTAGCCTGTTGTAGCACATTTTTTGCTACTGCTACAACCTAGCCGGGTATAGTCACACTCACCTAGGGCTTTGTTAAGAAACTATTTTACTATCTCTTCAAGGGCCCTTCATTGGTAACAATATACATTAGGGTCTGTACCTTTAATATCCACGTTCCCATGGAAAACCCACGGTGAATAAGAAAGTTACTGCCCCATTTTTCACGAAACTCTCCAAAATTGGCAGAATACTAATACACAGAGTTGTATATACAAAATATGACACACCAAATGTAAAATAAAACTAAAATAACTCCCACATACAAAAATCAAACACTAAAAAACAAAGAAAACCTTCAAATTTTCCACAAAACAGTTTTATATTCACAAAATCACAGTCATAATAGTGACTGCTGCACTTCTCAGAAAAACCAGTTTGCTACAACACAAATCCCAAACCTCTGAAAAACAAAAATTACCCATACATTAGGGTTTTAAAAGAATTAAATAGGATGGTTTAGGAGTGATTATTAGGCTCTTAGGGTGTGACAAGCCTCTTTGGCCATTTTTCCATTACAAGGCAAAAATTGCCAGCAACTTTTTGATCAACATTAAGTTGCTTGAGTAATATTTGATCATTCATCCTAATGTATTATTTCTAGGTCCTATAAAGCTCTTATTTGCATTACAAACCCACTAACCACTAAATCCTATGCTCATTTTTAAAAATAAGCCCAAAATCCTCAAATAGACATTTTGCTTGAGTTAAAGGGCAAAACACATTCATAAAGTTTAGCAGACCTCTAGGACTATCACCTAGCCTAATCAGAACCAAAACTTGAGTCAATCATCACAAGGAGGATTTTTATTTCTATTGACATTCAAAACACACACAAAAAAAAAGAAGGGGAGGGCCCTCATAGAGGTGCTCCTGCACCAGTCACTCGGGCATGCTTAGTAGAAATGAGGATTTTCTATTGCTCATAAAACCTAGTAAGCATATGATAGTATTTTCTATGATATTTATATTGAGTAGAAATTGTGTCCTTACTATTTGTGAAGTGCTAAAATGCTTTTCAACAAACATGATTGGTTTCACCCTGAAAGCTTTAGTTTCTCCCAATAGGTTGGCTATCTGGCACTTGAGGCATTTGTTCAATTCTTGGATGAGTTTCAGGAGGAGAGGGAGACTTCTAGCTAGATTTCTTCCTCCTTATTTTTGTAATATAATTGTCTTGGTGCATACTATTTTCCTCATTTGTAGGCTAATTGAGTGAAAAGCTAGGTTTCACATATAAGAAGCAATAATCAAATTGATAGCTTGACCAAATTTGTCTTTATGAGGTGACAAAAGCCTTATTAGGAGAGGCCCAGACTGAAGGAATTAGGTGATGATCATCTAAAGTAGGAGATAATCCAAATTAATTGGGTAGTAAATGACTTGAATATTGGAGTTCTCTATCCCCCTCAACTTCTCTTCTTTCACTACATATTAGCCTATGTGTGGAATTTATTTATTGCAGGGTATTATGGTGAATTGAATGTGACTAAAATTAGATAAATAGTTATGTTTTATGGCATTAAA
The DNA here is from genome assembly GCA_028749045.1 of Cupressus sempervirens. Classification (NCBI taxonomy): domain Eukaryota; kingdom Viridiplantae; phylum Streptophyta; class Pinopsida; order Cupressales; family Cupressaceae; genus Cupressus; species Cupressus sempervirens. The sequence continues at coordinate 225,451,517 of CM053791.1, forward strand.
TTTGATTAGATGAGATAGTTTTAACGTTGTGAGATGATTGGATTTCAGATATCTTTAGGCTTTAATTCCATTCTGGCATAAGGAAATGCCAGATTGATAAGCCCTTGGTACTAGACTATGTGCTGGATAGAGAAAACTAACATAAATGAATGTGGCACACTATGAATTTTCTTATGTAGTGTTGGATGGTCTTGTTTATGCAATTGCAGGTTATGGGGAGAATGGTGAAAATCTTTCAAGTGTCTCCAGAAAACAAGAACTTTTTATAGCTAATCAAGTTTTCAAATACTGTTAATTGGTCTCCTGAATTTAGTATTAGAGATATGAATCTAGGTCCTACTCTTAGAGGTGCACCCTAAATTTTTTTAGAAGACTATTTTCTAGAATACAGTGAAGAGTATTTTGTTCCAGGTCATCACAATCCCTTTGGACTTGATTCTTGCTTGAGTTTAGTTTATATTGGTCTCAATGTCTTATTCATGCCAAAAATAAACTGACACTACAAATGATAAATGTTGAGTTTGAAATTTGAAGACACTGAATGTCAGTGGAAATATCATATTATTAAGAGATAATATTTTCTCTTTTGATCTTATTAACTTTGTGAAGAATGCATCTAGAGTAAATCCATTTTGGGTATTCTATATTATGAATCTCTAATAAATTTATGACTTAATAACAGTTTTATAGACATGTTCTTTCATGTCAAGTATAAATTTTTATCATTTTGAATTGGATTTTAACTCATTTATTTGAGACTTATAGAATCTTATCATTTTTGATAACTATGTGTTTTCTTTAATCACTAGTTTCTTATTCTTGGGGACCACTCCCTTTATCATTGATGCATCATCACTGATGCATCAATGACTTCATTTTATTTCATAAGCTTACTACTATAGTATTTCCTTAACATATTTCTCAAACTTATATTTAGATTGATCACTGTGACTCAAGTAACATTGGTTTGGGTTTATCACAACATACTCATACCCCTTTGCCTTTGTAAAACAACATGCCTACTTGCTTGCCATGACCATTATTTTCAGACATTATCTCTGCTATGTCGTTAGTGTCAATGGTCAGATTATTTTTTCTATAGCACATGACTGCATATGTATTTTAGTTTGATGTTCAATGCTGGCTATTTGTTGATGGTTCCATGGTCACTGCATCTTTTGCATAATGTCACTGACAGTCATAATTGTACTCTCTCTATTATGAGTTGTGACATTGATGTCTTATTACCATAATGATTAGTTATTCTTCATTGTTTTAGAGTTGTAAAAGTGATGAGCTATTCTTCATTATTTTAGAGTTTCAAAGTCCACTATTTTGATGAACTATACTTTATGTCCTTTGTGGTCTTGTCCTCCTATTATGGCAGCATACCTTTGTCCAAAAGAGAATCAATTTTCCAATTTATATTTCGTTCAATTTTTCTTTGCAAGTTATTGTTTTCTTTATGGAGATTGCATGTGTGTAAATCAATTTTCTTTTTTATTGACATTTGACAATTTTCATTAAGTTATCAATTATTGCATGTGTTCCGTATTTAAGTCCTATGGAAAGCTACCTAGTGTGATTGTTTTGGTTCCAACTCGAGAGCTTGCAAAATAGGTATTATGTCAGCATTGACCTGTAAACTATCTGATTATGTTAGTATTTTGAAAATATGTTCTTTCTTTGGCAATTTCTCTACATCAGCAAATCTGAGAACTTTGTATGATCACTTTTGATATCTAGGTTCATGCAGATTTTGAGTTTTATGGGGGATATGTTGGCATTAATCCATGTTGTGTGTATGGAGGTGCTCCGTATGGTCCACAGGAGAATGCACTATGCAAAGGTGTAGATGTTGTTGTTGGAACAACAGGTCGTATCAAGGTAAGTGAGTAGCTTTTATTAACTACTTTCCCGATATGCAATAGTTCATTGGTAAAAAAAACTGTTTCAATTTCTTTACACAGGATCATATTGAGAGAGGCAGTCTAAACTTGAAATCATTGAAATTTCCTATCCTTGATGAGGCTAATGAAATACTTAACATGGGCTTTGTGGAGGACGTGAAAAACATCCTTGGTATGATTTGTAATTTTGTATTGAAATTATAACTAATAGACTATATGACTTCTTTTGTGAATGACATAAATTACATGTTTGTTGAGTTTTCAATAAGAAGTGCCAATTTCCATGATGTATCTTTAGCACCTCACTTTTAATGGTTACCTTCTCATGTTTCCTTGTTCTTATTCTCAAATTGAATTTAGTTTCAAGTGTTTTTTTTGTTGCAGTGTGTCAAATTATGCTATCTCTACATTTAATTAAGATATCCAAATTCTTACAATCTTCTGATTTGTATAGATTACTCAAATATTTGGTGCTCTATACTATATCAATTTGTGCTTGTTTATCTAGATTCAACTTAAAGTGATCCATATTTCAATGAGCAGTGGTTAGTGGTTAACTAAAGTTGATATCTCATGACCCATGTTTAAACTTCATTGAACCATATTGAACATCAAAAATATTCTCAAGATTTGTTTGGAAAAATTGACCTTATATTGTGATATTGCTAACAGGATTCAACTCTCGACCCATGTTTCACAAGTAGTGGTTCATAAGAACAAATTTCTCATTACATTCGCTTGTATGTAGTCATATAGTTTGTTGAGGCATTTTTTGATGTTATTTTGAGTCAGAAAAGCTACTTTTGGGGCACTTACAAGGCCAACATGAGATTTGTAAAGCCAATTGTGACCAAACTCTTCATAGAAAGAGCCATCATTTATAAGCTTTAGCATAAAGTCTTGTTAAAATCTTAAATAGCACATATATGAACAAAATTGTTGTAGTTGTGCATTAAAACCTGAAAAGACCTATGATAACAATATTATTCCTTGCCACTTTACCCTAGAAATAATCTAAGATATTTCTGTATGATGCTTTTCAGTATTTATTTTTTTGGGGTAGAGTGATTTTGTACAAATTGAGTTAAACCTTTATTTTTGAACTTTCTCAAGTTGGAATTGTTCTATAGTGGAAAGGAGACAAAAGGTCCCCTGGGTGAATATTATTAGTCCTTATCACTACAGACTAAGATTTTCCTGATCAAACTATGATTTAGGTGAAGAATTCTTGGACTATAGTGTTTGTCTCATCCTTGGCCCTTGAGGTAGTGGCCTATTGTCCATATCCATATTTTTTTTGAGAGAAAACAAGATTGCCTCTATTAAAATAATATCCTCACTTAGTTCAAATAATTGAATTTATATAACCTCAGAAATGCTTGATCCTTTAACATTTACTAAATTTGGATGGTGCATTCACCAAATGGATGTGAAGATGCATTTCTGCTTTATTTGTTCATCCACAGGCATTTGGCATGCTTTAGATGATAATCGGGTATACATTTGCTACAGTTGTGAAGACATGTTTAATTTTGTGGAGCAAGCTCATTATAATTTGTGTATAATAGAATACACAAAAGTACTACAATTTTATGTAGAACCTTTTCTTTATACAGTAACACTAATTATACTAAAGTTGCTTAGACTGATTGAAGTTATTCTTATGACATTTTGTACTCTAGATCTATTCAGTTAGTTAGAAAAGTGTGCTTTCCTAGAAAGCTTACATGCTATTCTATATACAAGATAAGAAAACTAGCATTCAAATAGTAGGTGGGTCTGAATCTTAGTATAATGGCTCTAAACTAAAGAAGAGGGTGTCATTGAACATTGGACATCCAAAGGAAAACCACTTACAAGATTCATATGCCCCCCAGGTGATAGAAAACATGCATTCTTTCCAAACGAAAACAATCTCTTTTAGTGTTGTAGGTGTAAACAAGATACCCCAATAAGTAGAAAATTTGTCAAATGTTAATTTCATTTCAAAAAGTCTCAAAAAGAACACAAGTTCTGGCCAGTCATGTAGTAAATTCAGATCATCAGTACATCATGATGCTACTATATATGAGCAATGTTAGTATGCTAATAGAAAACAAATTTAAATAAAGTTTCTACAAACTAAACAAAATTCATAAACTTCAAGATAGACTAAGATGAGCTCTCAATTGAGAATATGAGCCATTAATGGACTCTCTCAATAAGAAGCTCTCTTGTTGAGTGGCTTTGTCTAAATGGATAGGATGTATGCTCAATATGCTTCCAAAGGCTTCAATGGATGATTGTGGATTTTTGGTGTGGATAGATGGCTTTAGTATGGATTTCGGTCTCAAAATAGCATTATAACTTTACTTCATGGATTGTGTTGTTTTGCAAAGGGGAAGGATCCAATTTATAGCCAAGAAGCTTGAGGGATTGAGGGCTAAGATGCAAGGATGGGAAAAAGCTCATGGAGGGCTTAGATTGCATGAGAGGAGAGCACATGGATTGTGCTTCCTTACAACCAATCAAGGAGTGACACATGTCACATGGTGAGAGGATGGAGGAAAGGGGAAGGATGAGTCAACAAAGGAGGCTCAAGGGATAAAATCTTCATAAAGACCCTCATAATGACTTGTAAGAGCAATAAAAGGGCTTGTAAGAGTCATTTATGACCTAGTGGACTTCATAAAGTTTTATGGTTGAGATATTTTGAGGGTGATGAGAGCAATTTCGACTTGGACTTGATTAGGAAGGTTTTAAGCTTGTTTAGGCTTGTGCAAATGATTAGAGGATGGATTAGGATGGTTTAGGATTAGCTTAGGGATAGGCAAGTGGATGGCATTTAATGAGGGTGGGTGAAGGAGGAGATATTTGTTAAATTTGGCTTGGGTTAGTAAGTCTTAACCCATGTTTAGGGAATGTGACAAGGTTAGGAGGGGATTAGGATTAGGTTTAAAGACATCTTCTAGAAGAGTCTAGACTTTGGATGAGGATAAAGACTTTCTAGAATAGTCTAGAATTTCCTAAGATGAGGATGAAGACTTTCTAGAAGAGTCTAGAACTTCTTAGGATGAGGATAAATTAGATTTTTAAGAAATAAATAAAGTTTTATTTATTTCAAGGGTTTGGGTTGAGGAGATATTTATTAAAACTTTTTTAATAAACATGAGGATTAATATTTAATTTTAATTAAATATTTTGAGTTGGGGTTAGGGGTAGGAAATGATGAGATTAGTCTTTAATCGAAATTAAAGAAGGATTAGAAGATTTTGGAAGAGGTTATTGGTCATAAGGAAATTGGCCAAGTTTTGGGCAAAAAATTTTTTTTTTATTTATTTCAGGATTTTTGGTCAATTTATTAATTAAATAATTAATAAATAAGAAAATAATGTTTAAATAAGATTTAAACATTTTTGGGAGGGATTCCTTAATTAAATATTTTTAATTAAGATAAAGGGATTTAATGGCATAAAAATTAATTAATTAATTAAATAATTAATTAATTAATAAATGATGATGTCATCAGGACTTTTTCAGAAAATAAAAATACTTTATTTTCTAAAGGTTTTTAGGTGTCTACAGCTACATTATAGATGGTGCCTCCAAGAACCAATGGTATTCAAACAAATAATGTCTTCTAGTCAAGTCATACCATAAGTAATGGATACACATTGAACGGGTCTAGTAATAATGTTAAGAAGCAAGAATCTAAAATAAAGGGAACTGATTCTGTGGGTAATTTTAAGATATGGTTTTTAGACATTCTCAAAACTGTGATGTGAGCAATGATAATGAGAACTATATTGGTAGAAATTCTGAAGCTTATTCAAAAATTAATGGTAACAGATCATGAGAATGTCAAACATTCTACAAATGGTTTGATAGGTATTATTACTCAGCATCATGCTACTAAACTTCCAAAAAATGATTCAAATGGTAAACTTGTAGCTGATGAGCATCTAGAGAATGGTAGTGTGGTCCACAATTCTATAGATAATGAGAGTGAGGCTGCTAAGCTCCTATCCCTGGAAGATAGTTCCTTATTTCAGGTGCTTTTTTTTTGTATTAATGTTGTAGTGTATATGTTTATTTTTGAGAAAAATTCTTTTAGTCCTAATAAATCTTTATATGTTCCTTTCGATAGGGAGGCAAAAATGGTACTTTTCTCTGTAAGGGAAGGGAAATGAATGGGTCATGTGTAAAAGCTATACATCCACATAGGTTGCAAAAATATAGTCAAGAAACTAATTGTCTTTTAGGGGGCATTTTCTTCTAAGAGCAATGCATATTTTGAGGAAGAAATGATCCAATGAAAGGAAGAAATGCATGAAGTTACAGCTTAAGAAGGATGACATTTTTCTTAACCAGAAACAATCTACAAAAATACCTTCTAGAAAAGAGTATCCAACTGCGAAAAGTTTTGCATGTTTAGTCGCTTTTAAGTATCCACAACAATCTCATAGAAAGGGTCTGTGAAAAAAAATAAATGGTTGCGTTTCTATGCAGCAAACCAAGACATCTAAAATTACAGCTAGTGTGGTTCAAAATGGGTGTAACATTGCTAAATTTTGTGATACTCTGATGCCTCTTGTAAATAGGCAGCTTTCTAGTGGAAATGGTACTAAGCTAAAGAAAAAAAGAGAAGTTCCTAGTAGACTTGGTTTAAGTAAAGCTAGACAATATTCTAATGTTGGGGCAAAACCTATAAACAGAGGGAAAATCACATTGCTGGCAACCATTCAAAAAACATGGCAAACACTGCAGAAAGTTGATAATGAAGTCAAAATATCATGAAAAGATGCATTACTTCAAACTTTTTCAATGATTCAACGTTAGATCCCTGTAGCCAATATTTCCTTATACTTCTAAAATTCATCAAATAAATGTGAGAAATGGAGATATATTTCTACTTGTCAAACTTGCAAATATGTTTGTGGCTGAAGCAGCAGGCTAAATATGCTTGCGACAGGGTCGCTGTGGTGATGACGAAAGTTTGCATCGTCTCCACAGTGGCCTCATTGCAATTCCTACCATGGATGTCACAATTGCGATGTTTCCCTGACCATTGCAATGGACTTTGCGTCGCTACCAGAGTAGGTTCATCGCAATGCTTGCAGTGGCCATCACAATTGCGACATCCATGGAAAACATTGCAATGGACGTCAGCATTTCTGCCACAGCGACACCGTCGCCAGATGCCATTGCCACCTTGTGGAAATTTGTGGTTGATGTTACAATTGGCAAGAATTGTGATGGATGTCAAGGTCACCGCCATAGTGACCCTGTCGCTAGATGTCGTCGCTACCCCATTGAAATGCTTTAGGAGAACGTCACACTTACGACGTAGCCATAATAAAGTGGTTTTATAGCAATGGATAGGCATAATAATTGTAAAAATGGAGGATAGACATCATAATTTGTGACTAAAAAAAAATGACGTCTATTACTATCGCAGTTGCGACACATTACGATCATAATTGTGACACTTAGCCATTTCAAATCGATGCCAAATGTATTAGTGGAGCATTCCATGCACTGGAAACACATTTTGATAGTAATTAGAAATTATCATAAACACCTAAAGAAGGCTGAGCTTTCATTTTTAGATCTTCTATAGACTTATAAGTCACCTCACAACTTCCTTCTTCTTATATTGTTATTCTTTCATTCTTTTGTGTCATGTAAAGTCTCATCAACCCATTATTAAATATAAACAAGGGTGGAGACCTAATTAGCACCATTTAGAGAATTAATTTATATATAATTAGATTTGTTTATTTAGTTTTTAGCATAACTTTTCATTTCAAGAGCTCTCACTCCTAACACAAAGGGATAAGATTATTATAAATATATGGCTATAATATCTACTCCTGGCCTTTATTTTGATGCAATAATATATGCTATTGGTGGTCTCATCTTAAGAGTAGTTATTATTTCTAGAGTATGTTATTTTTGTGAATTTTCATAAATAATAATGCATTAATTAGTTTTATAGTGTTGTTATAATTATGTGATCTTTTAGGTCTAGTGTTTTCCTTGTGCTCACAAATTCCATTGTTGTGATGAATGGGAAAAAGGATCACCTTTGTTCTTGCATAACATTTTATCTTGTGAGAGAAAAATTTCCATGTACTTGTGATTTGGTGAAATGTAAAATATCCTTTTCTTTTTATTGAAGTTACCATTGATGATTGCATTAGTGAAGCTGAGGAAACATTTCTCATAATTTCATTGGTTGCCTACCTAGATACTTTTAACAATTTAATTTTTAGATGTCTTATTTCCTTGGCTTATGTTTGTTAGGAATTTCCCTTTTAGCTATTTTCTTTAAATCTCTTGTTACTCTATCTTTGTTATTTTCTTCTCAAACACTAGCTTAAAATAGGAATTCATATAGTTGCATCAAAAAATTGTATTCGATATACAACAAAAAATTTTAAAAATAAATATCATTTTTGGTTATATTTCAAATAGAAATAGATTGTGCAAGTTAGTTAGAACTAGAAAAGGCCTCCCCATGAACATACACATTTATCTTCAATTGAGTTACCTTGGAGGTTGAAAAACCCACCTAGAACCTTGGATTTGGTCCATGATAATGTTTTGAAGAGAGAGATCCGAAAGGATTTGTGTCATTCAACATCATGCAAAATAAAAGTTCAACAAGCATGATGAACATCTCCTTGAATAATTTTATTTTCCATAAAGGGAAATGTATCCCATGTTCATAGTAATCATAGCTACATCACAAGGTCCAAGAAAAATATATACATATAGAGATATGTAGATAATACATAAGGTGAATATTATTAATATCATGATAAGGTAAATTTTTTATTAATATCCAAGTTAGAAAATCTAAATACTGATACAATCAAATTCAAAATTATTACACTCATTTAAACTATTAAATTTGAATTCACCATATATGCAATAAATTTATATAATATGTTCATAATTGTTGATCTCAGATTGATTTGAAAATTGAGTGTCAACACACTTAAAGATATTTACTAAGTTCATGTTGAGCTAGTGATATATGCCCAGTATAATATGTATAAATATTGAGTTGCAATAAGTCTCAAGTAAATCAAGTGTAAAGCAAGTTCAAGTGCCAACTGAATAGTTCATTTTGGGCAAGTTCAAGTGTTGAGTCAGCCATAATTATAGTAAGTGTCAAGCATTAGTATTATCAAGTGTTGAGTAACATAGAATGGACTTAGTTGTTTGTAATGGTCAAAACAACTATGTAAACCATTTTTTTTCCAACTAATGGATAGATCTCAGATCTTAGAAGATAAGATTGAATCTATCTACATTTCATATACAATCAAAATGCAATCAATCAAAAAATTGGAAAGGTTAAATTGTAAAAAGGATGGATCTTAGTTGTAGATTCATATCTAACCCTAAGTCACAAAAATCTTTATAAGGACATTAGAACCACATAATTCATAGATCAAATGTGATGCATGGGAGTGAAGAATAGAAGGGAGAAAAGGGTGAATTAATTCAAAGGCATGCAAGGTGATTTAGAAGGATAGAATTGCAGAATTAGTATGCAAAACAAAGGATTAGGTATATAGCATTTTCATATCAGATTAGAAAGGATCAAGATAGACAAAATTGAGATTTGAAATCAGCAATACAAGATTGTAAGTTGCCATATCAAAACATTATAATGTTAATTTCTAACAAGTGTATCAGTAGGGTGAAATTGTTTTGACTAAGGTTGACTTCACAATCATTGTGAACTCCTTTAACATGTTGATATTCCAAGTGAATGTTTAGAAGTCCTTTAACTAGTTAGACTTCTAATAGGGTGTTAAAATCCTTTAACATGGTAGGATCTAACTGTTATTTGTGAGCCTTTAGCAAGGTAAGCCTTTCACAAGGTAGATCATGAGAATGGTCAATAGGTGAAATTTTTTTTGATGTAGTAGTGAAGGATTGTGGGTGTAATCCTCAACCCAGTTTTATCCTCTCATTTGGAGGGTTTCTACATGATCATAATTGGTGTCAATTATTTGTGTGGATGCATATAGTTTACATGTAATTTCAATATGTTTTATGCATATATCAGATAGAGGTCTACAAATTAGGAAAGATTATGGAGAGTTAGGAGATTGAACTATGTCTCATTTTACATTCATTGGAAGAAGTTAGGGAGGAATTGAGGAAATTCTGAAAGAGCAAAAAATAAACTACCATTACAAAAAATGATGCACATTACAAAGAGATTGACACCACCAAATTGTTTGCAAATAGAGACTCAAAAGAGTTTGATGCAGCAATTATAGACCTAATGGAGAAGAATAGAGTACAAGTAGAAGAGATTAGAAATCTAAAGATGCAACAAGAATCATAAGCCATGATGTTGTGTAAAGTGACTGAACAAAAGAAAAGATCCATAGAGGATAAAGTCATGATAGAAGAAGATAAGATAAACCTAGCCAACAGATTGGGAGAGAAGTCAATTGAGCTTGCCAGAATCTCCAAAATGCAATTGGATACTCTAAGTCAGATGATGAATGTTCATCATGACTTGAATGTTAAAGACATTGAGATCACCAAACTCAAGTTGTAGAATGAACAACTGGAAAATAATTTGAGAAGAGAAAGAGAGATTATTGAGAGCTTCAATAAGACAAATTAAGCCATCAAGTACTTTGAAAAACTGCTAAAATCTCCAAGATCCAATAATGATACTACTGGACTAGGCTATCCCAGCATTGAAGAAAGAGAATCATCCAAGACTGCTAAAGAAAGGAATGACAAATGTAAGAACTCTAATACCACTTGTCATTTTTGCGGTAAGAAGAGACATACTGCTAATGTGTGTAGGAGCAAGAATGCAAATCAGCATGAAAAACCAAAAACCATGGTTTATTGTCATAAGTGCAATAAGCAAGGTCATCAGGTACATGAATGCAAGACAAGAACTAAGCATGCACAAAGATTTGAAGGTTACTGCTACAACTATCATAAGTATGGACATAGAACCTCAGAGTGTAGATCTAGTCCCATGTCATCATCAAACAAACTGGTAAAGGCAAGAAGTCATGGACACTTCTATAATTGGGACTAGAATATGAGGCAAAGTTGTCACTATTATTAGGAGTATGGACACATCCTTGAGAACTGCATAAGAACACATTTCAATGGTAACTACAATAGATGTTTGAGTCAAACCACATGCTTTAGCTTTTTAAAGACTTGTCATATTAGCAACCATTTCCAACAAGCTCAAGGGAACCTAATTTTGAGTTCAACAAAGGAAAACGAAAAGTAGATGTTGAACACATCAAAGGAGAGATAAACAAAACATGGAAGAAGAGATATGGAAGTAACACATAAAATGGAGGGATCACTTCACCTAATAGGTCAAGTGGTCACACCTCATCAAACTAAGTAGAAAAAGGTATGTGGGAATGATATTTGAATTCTTTATCATACATCAGTTCCAAGATAAGTTAGTACTAAAAAGGATAAATTAACATGGATAAAAGATGCAAGTCAACAATGAATATCCTCAACTTTTAAATATCTTGTTACTTTATCTTTGTTATTTTCTTTTCAAACACCAACTTAAAATAGAAATTCATATAGTTGCATCAATAAATTGTATTCAACATACAACAAAAAATACAAAAAATATATCTCTGTTATGGTTATATTTCAAACAATAATAGATTGTGTAGTCTAGTTAGAACTAACAAAGGCCTCCTCATGAACGTACACATTTATCTTCAACTAAGCTATGCAATATGTTGAAAAACCCACCTAGAACCTTGGATTTGATCCATGATCATCTTTTCAAGAGAGAGATCTGAAAGGATTTATGTCATTGAACATCATGCAAAATGAAAGTTCAATAAGCATGACAAACATCTCCTTCAACAATTTGTGTTTCTATGACAAAGTCCAACCCAAATATATACATATAGAGATATGCAGATAATACATAAGGTGAATATTATTACTATCATGATGAAGTATTTTTTTTTTATTAATATGGAAGTTAAGAAATCTAAATACCAATAAAATAAAATTCAAAATTGTTAGACTCATTGAAATTGTCATTTTTGAATTCACCACATATGCAATAAATTTATATAATAAGTTCATAATTGTTGATCTCAAATTGATTTGACAATTGAGTGTGAACACACTTAAAAATATTTACTAAGTTCATGTTGAGCTAAACATATATCTCGAGTATAATATGTATAGATGCTAAGTTACAATAAGTGTTGAGTCAATCAAGTGCCAAGAAAGTTCAGTTGTTGAGTGAATAGATGATGTTGAGAAAGTTCAATTGCTATGTAACATAGAATGGACCTAGTTATTAGTGATGGCACAAAAAACTATGTAAACCATTTTTTTTTCCAACTAATGGATAGTTCTCAAAGCTTAGAAGATAAGATTGTATCTATTTATTTTTCATATGCAATCAACATGCAACCAATTAGAAAATTAGAAAGGTTAAATGGCAAACAGGATGAATCCAAGATGTAGATTCATATCTAACCCTAAGCCACAAAAATATATATAAGGAAGTTAAAATGCCATAATTCATAGATTGAATTTGATGTATGTGAGTGAAGAATAGAAGGGAAAAAAATGGAGAATTAATTCAAAGGCATTCAAGGTGACTTAGAAGAAGGAGAGAATTGCATAATCAGTTTGCAAAATAGAGGATCAACGATACATCATTTTCATATCAGATCAGAAAGGATACCCTAAGTAATATGATGAATACCTTAGGTAAGATGATGAATGCTCATCATGAGTTGAATGTCAAAGAAATTGAGATCACCACACTAAAGTTGCAAAATGAAAAATTGCAAAATGATCTGAAAAGAGAAAGAGACATTGCTGAGAGCTTCAACAAGCCAAATGAAGCCATTAAGTGCTTTGAGAAACTATTGAAATCTCCAAGATCCATTAATGATACTACTAGACTAGGCTATACCAGAACTAAAGAAGGAGTATCATCCAAGACTACTAAAGAAAGGAATGAAAAAGGTAAGAACTCTAAACCTACTTGTCAATTTTGTGGTAAGAACAGACATACTACAAATGTCTGTACGAACAAGAAGGCAAATCAACATGACAAACCTAAAAATATGGGTCAATTTCATTAGTGCAATAAACAAGGTCATTAGGCACATGAATACGAGACAAGAACCAAGAATGAACTAATATTTGAAGGTATAGACATAGAGCCTTTGAGTGCAAATTTAAGCCCATGGACACTTCTATAATTGGGACTAGAATACAAGGCAAAGACATCGCAATTGTTAGGATTATGAACACATCCTTGAGAACTGCATAAGAACACATTTCAATGGTAAATACAATAGATGGCTGAGTCAAACCACATGCTTTAGATGTTTAAAGATTGGTCATATCAGCAAGCATTGTCCAACAAGATCAAGGGCACCCAATTCGAAGTTCCACAAAGGAAAAGGCAAAGTAAATGTTGAACACATCAGAGGAGAGATGAAAAAAACATGGAAGAAGAGAGATGGAAGTAGCACATCAAATGGCGGGATCACTTCACCTAATAGGTCAAGTGGTCACACCACATCAAACTAAGAAAGAAAAGGTATGTGGGACTGATATTTAAATGGTTTATCATACATCAGTTCGAAGATAAGTTAGTACTTAAAAGGATAAATTAGCATGAATAAAAGATGCAATTCAACAAGAAAAATGTAGGGTCAAATCTTCAAGTTTTCACATTCTTGTCGAGTGTGAAAAGTTCTCCTCAGATGCTGACTAAAACACTAGTTAATGCTGAATTTTCAGCCAAAGCCAATTGGAGCCAACTAAGTAGTAGCTACAAAGTAAAGATAAAATCAATAGTTTCTAAGTGAGAGTAAAATTTCTATGGATTCCAAGTAAAATAGAAATTGTATTAGAGTTGATTTTATAACTATACATGTATCATGTAATAGATGCGATGTTTTGAAAGTTATAAGACTAATTTTTGCCCATTTTTTATCATTTCAAATTTAGAGCAAGAGCAAGTAGAGAAAATAAGTGATCTCTAAACTATTCTAAAGCATTCACAAGGATCATAGCTAAGATGAAGCATCAGTTCATTGATCCTAAAGGTATTTGTTACTTGTTCACAATATGGTAGTTTCATTTTGTTAAAACCATTGTTCACAATATGGAAGCTACCTCAAAAAATTTGAAGCACAAAGAGACTTTTGAAGTTCGATTAGTTAGCAACAAGGTGAGATAGCCTAATTTCAAGGCCATACTAGAGATTGCCTACAAACAGGATCCTTCAAACGCATTGTCTATGATTCTACTAAAAGTTGTAATGGCGCAAGACATAAGAAAATGATATAGCTATAAGTAGGAGGGATTGGAGACATAGAAATACATTAGGCTTATGAAAAATTATGTTAAAACAGGATATTCAAGGAAGAATTGAAAATTGTAGAGAGAAAGGGATTGACTCATGCCCTAGAATTACCCACTGTATTCAAAAAAGAGTTGATCAAAATAGTCCTTAGCAAAGTACATGATGGATGCTTATAGCTAGAGGGTGGACCCATCAAAATCACAAAGAAAATTGTACATAGGGTTATTGGTTACCCAACCCTACACCGGCCCAAGACCCTAAGGAGCAATTCTAAAGAGGTGATTGAGAAAAACATAGGAGCTAAATGGAACAAGTGTAGAATGACCATTGAAACCATCACAAACCCTCTTCTTAACTTTTCCATTAGGGTCATTTCACATAAATTCTATTAGTGAAGTAGAACGAATAGTGTTCCATGTATAGTAGTAGATATAGGCTATAATATTGTTAAGAAACATCACACTTATGATCTTGCAAAACTTCAAATACAACAAATAATGGAGAACCTAGGAGTAATAAGAAAGTTTATAAGTGCTCAATGTAATTTTGGTTCAATATTGGTATGTATATATTTCTATGTGCAAAATCAGTTCCGATCTTTTGGCAAGATAGGATGGAAGACAAATAGATCCATAGTTGTACAAGTCAATGAGTATATCGAACAAATGGGAGACAGTTTTGAGTCTGTAATGCAAAGTTATTTTAAAGATTTCTAGAAGTCCATGAAATAGAGGTTAAGAATTCTTGTTTCCCTATTAGAACAACAATTCATATTTGTTTCCTTGTATACATTGAGTACACTTACATCCAAGATGGAGTACTTAGAGTTAGATGGTTAAAACCTCTAGGATATGAACTTAACATTGTTGAACCTTCAGTTGCTATCACTGCACTTCTTGTGGAGGAAATAAGTGACAAATTTTTTAGTACATATGATGTTGTAAAATCAAAGGTTAAGTTCAAAGCAGGTGTAGGAGACAATGATGAAGATGGTGATGAAGAAGATGAAGAGGAAGAAGAGGTGCAAGGAAAAGAACATCTTGCTTTAACCCAAGGCATGGATGAAGATCAGGAAGAAGAAGATGTCGAGGAAGTAGAAGCTAAGGAAGCACCAGTGAAACCAAGACTTGAGAAGAGGAAGGATAAGACACAGCTTGTTGCACAACCATAGGGAAAGAAAATAGTAAAACCAAGCACAACAAAGCCTAAAACTCCAATAACAATATCTAGTACAAGAGAAATCACTCAAAATGCCAAAGAGTAGGAAAGGTAGAAGAAAAAGGCTATTGAATAGAAAGATCTTGTTCAAAGGAAACCAAGAAGAAAATACATTGCACAACTAGAGATAGATGATGAAAAGGCAAACATAGAGGACACAAACTAGTTCAAAGTGGTAAGTCATGCTCCCAAATCTGATCTTCAAAACATTTGTGATAATGTTAGGGATAATGCAGATTTAACAGGATTGAGAAACATTGAATTTGACAAACTTGGTAGAGAAGACAAAAACATGTTAGAAGAGTTAATATTTGCCATGATGGCAAAATTCAAGAACACTCCTCTTGAATTGGATAATACAATGCCTAAAGAATTGTATACAATTGTTGAGAACAAGTGGCATTATTGTTTGAATCTTGAGAAGCAAATAAGGGAATCAACTCTTACACAAGTGATGCTAGAAATTATTAAAACAAAAAATTACCAAGGCAAAAAAGAAGTATGGTAGGAGATTTGCACCTAAATACAAGGCATTTAGCATTCTGTGGAACAAGATTGAAGATGTTGTCTAGAAATCCACTCAAATGTGGAAGTTAATATATGGATTGATGATAGTTAAAGAAGGAAAAAAGGATCCTTTTGAGGGAATAAAGAATAAGGAAGTGGATGAGGCCAAGGAAGATGAAGGAAAAGAAAAGAAAAGGAAGAAACAACTATGTAGGAGACACAATAGAAGAAAGATGAAATGGCAATAGCTATTGAACAAAAAATATAAAAGAGTGTGCAAGACACATAACTACCAACCATGAGCCCTCCACATGACACAAACACACTTATAGACACTATAATAGTAAAAGATATTCCTGATAGTTGAAATGGTTGAACAACAGACTCAGATTGTAGAAGTAAGAGAGCCTACAAGTGAACAAACAAGATAGACATGTGTTTTTGTACCTAATGCACAAACTCAAGGTGCAACTCAAATAAATGTGATTGATCAAGGTTGATCTGATGAAGATAAGGACATCAAAAAGGATAAGGAGAAAGAATCCATATAGACATTGGTAAATTTACCAACAACTGGCACTCCTACTAAAGTCCTTCAGAAGCTGAGCACTGACGCAATACCACTTCAAGTATCTACACCAAGCTTGAAATCAATAAAGGTTGCAAAGATACTCCACTATGGTGATGCACTTCTAGATGAAGAAATAGTGATACCCAAATATGACTAGGAAACTATAACATTAGAACAAATAAATACAATGCAACAGGCATTGGAGAGAAAGAAGAATCATTAAATACTAAGAAAAGAGTACAAACAAAGGAAAACACTACATGAGATCAAAGAAATAATTTTAGATGATTTCAACTTGGAAACACTTGATAAATCCAATCCCATATTAGAAAAATTGGTAGAAATTGTGCAACAGGTGACAAATGAAGACTAGGATACTAATAAAAAACTTATGGAATGGTCTCAAAAGAAATTTCAAGGCAAAGTTAATGAGAAAATATCAAGCCAAATAGCACTCTCCCAAGTGGAATTGGCTACCAAAATTGAAAAAGTAAATAAGGTACTTGAGAATATATTCTCATGTACACAAAATTGTGTAATCCCACACTCTTCACAGAAGAAACAAGCCATATTATTCTGAGTCTTGAAAGAAACATCAAAATATTAGGTATCCAATTTCCACAAAACCCAGCTTAGAGCAAGAAGCATTTCCATATAGTGCTTTATACACAAGAGGAACTATTCATGTTGATAGAAAAAGAGGAGAACATAAGAACCAAGTTGGTCAACATTCAAGATTCCCTTAGCCCTCATATGAGAATACTCCAAAAAGAACTAGCCTATGCAAAAACTATGTTAAAGAAAGATCCTAATCTTTCAACTTTGGAAAGACTAGTTCATTTTGTAGCAGAGATAGTCATCCAAATAAAATCCTTAGATGTTGCAATAGACAACTCAGATGTTTCTTTGAAGATTATAATGGAAATCAACAAGATTTTTTGGACAAATACACAATCAATGTATAGACCCTTTGACATAAGTGTCAAAAAAGGGGATAAAAATATGAAGGCAGGAGATAAATATGAAAAAGAGAAAAGAAAGAAAAGGGGGAGTAAATAGAAAAAAAGAGAAAAAATAGAGTATATTAGATAGATAATTAGTATCAGAAAGAGGAAAATCTACTCAAAAGAGAAGAGATTTTGGATATAGTCATTACCTCAGACGAAGATACAAAATTTTGAGGTACATAGTCTATTATAAAATTTTAAATCATTTTGAAAATTTTGTATATATGATAAATATATTATACTCAAGAATATTAGATTTGTTATGTATAGTTAAGTGTTTTTGACAGTCATGTAAAAGGGGGATATTGTTGATCTCACATTGGCTTTCACAATTGAGTGTCAAAACACCAAAAGATATTTATTAAGTTCATTTCAAGCTAGTCATATATGTTGACTATAATATGTATAGATGCCGAGTTGCAATAAGTGTTGAGTCACTCATGTGTCAAATCAATCAAGTGTCAAGCAAGTTCATGTGCCAAGTAAACAGTTAATACCGAGAAAGTTCAAGTGTCAAGTCAGCTAGAATTATGGTAAGTGTTGAGCATCAGTATTATCATGTGCCAAGTAACATAGAGTGGACCTAGTTATTTGTGATGACAACTATGTAAACTATTTTTTTTACCAACTAATGGATATATATTGAACATTAGAAGATAAGATTAAATCTATTTAGTTTTCCTATGCAATGAACATGCAAACAATTAGAAAATTAAAAAGGTTATACAATAAAAAGAATGAATCTTAACCATAGATTTATCCGTAACCCTAAGTCACAAAAATATATATAAGGAAGTTAAAGCCCCATAATTTTTAGATTGAATGTGATGTATGCAAGCGAAGAATAGAAGGGAGAAAAAGGGTGAATTAATTCAAGGGTATTCAAGGTGACTTAGAAGAAGGAGAGAATTGCATAATTAGTTTGCAAAATAGAGGATTAGTGATACAAAATTTTCATGTCAGATAAAAAAAGATCAAGATGGATAGAATCAAGATCTGAAATCAGCAATACAAGATTGTAAGTTGTCATATCAAAACATTCTAATGTTACTTTCTAACAATTGTATCAAAAGGTGAAATCCTTTGGAGTAAGGTTGACTTACCAATCATTGCAAAATCCTTTAAGAGGGTGACATTCGAAGTGAATGTTCAAAAGTCCTTTAACTGGGCACACTTCTAATAGGGTGTTAAAATCCTTTAACATAATAGTATATAACAGTCCTTTGTAAGCCTTTAATAGGGAAAACCTTTCATAGGTTAGATCATGAGAATGGTCAAAACCTTGTAACCTTAACAACTAAATACTTTAGTGCTGCAGTAGTGAAGGATTGTGGGTGTCATCCTCACCCCAGTTTTACATTCCTATTTGGAGGGTTTCTAGGTGATCATATCTAGTGTCAAGTTTTTGAATGGATGCATTTACTTTACATTTTATTTCAATATGTTTTATGCGTGTATTAGTTAAAAATTTTATTGGTGAAAGTTTATCAAAAGGAAATTAACCAACATATCTAAGAGTACCAAAAATCCATAACTGTAGGTACAAAATAACAAAAAGAGTATCATCTTGATATTATATCTTAAAACAAAATTAAAGTATAAAATGGATAAGTCTAAGTAGAGGGGCATTACACTCATCCTAGAAATGGGGTTTCTACTAGAAGTCTATAAAAAGACATAGGTGTATGATTCTTTGATCTATGATGCCTCCTCCTATGTAGATGAATAATCATCATTGGGGTACCATTAAAACCTTACATAATCAATAGCTTGACCCATGATGATAAAAACTCACTTTTATAGTGTGTGTACAGGCTGTAGATGTACCTTCCTATTCTTTTTGTATAATGTAGTCCAATAAGAAATAGCTAAAATATCAAGATTATACCTAGTAAGAGTAGATACATGGAAAACATCATCAACGCATGATAAGTTGGGTGAAAATGCAAAGAAATAGGAAACAATATCAATATTCTCAAGGATCTCAAAGGGGTTAATAAAAAAATGTGACAACCTAGATCCCTTATCATGACAGATCATAATTTAAATGCTTGCACTCTCCAAAATATGGGATCTCCTATTGCATGTTGATGACTCATCTTATAAGCATCTACAAACTTCTTTTGTCCATCCCATGTTACAGTCAAATACTCTCTAATTCTATCTACATGTTTCAATTTTTCTTTAAGCACATCTAGATCTAAAAGTACATGACCCTCTAGATTATCCAAATCAAGAGTGTATGACATAAGAGACCATACATGCCCTAAAAAGGTGTCATTGCAATCAAAGTATAGTATCCATTGTTATAAGAAAATTCAACAAGGAATGAATAATACTCCTATCTATACTTTTATTCTAGGATGAACATGTACAAAATATCTTCTAAAAAATTTCTAACTCTCTTATTATATCCATCTATCTCTAGATGATATGGAAAATTAAATTTTCTTTTTGTTCCTAAATCGAAGTGAAGAGATGTCTAGAAATGCATTTTTATGGGTAGATCTTAATCTCAAATAATTTTCCTAGGAATAACATGGAGACATATGATATTCTCCATATGATGTGTGCCACCACCAAGGCTAGCTAAGAAGACCTTAATAGAAAAAAGTGTGCCACTTTGGCCAAGTAATCCATGGTTACCATGATTGCATCATGTCTCTGACAAGAGACTTGCGAATTCAATAAAATCAATGGATATAATACCTAATTTCCATTTAAGAAAAAAATTTGGGTGTCAAAATTTTGTAAGATTTTAATGTTATACCATAACTCTCTATTAATTCAAGAAATAAGATTAAAAACCTACAATGTCCCTCTTCATACCTGACCAATAGTAAAATTTTTGAATATTTGTTGGCATATTCTTTACTCCTAGATCTATTGAGAACATTGCTTGATGGGCTTTAGTTAAAATTGAGTTATATAAAAGCTCTCATGGACAAAATTGGACATGATTAAAATGGTGTAGAAGTCCATCAATCTTGAGGGTGAAACTAACATATCTACTTCCCAAGGATATTCTTTACTTTTTTTTTTCCTTTAGTTTCCAATAAAATGCATCTAATTAGAGATCTTGCAATTTTTTACCTCTCAAATTGGCATTGATGGTAATCACTAAAACTATATAACTTAGCCTACTCAAGGCATATGCAACCACATTATTCCTTCCTCGAATGTGATTTATGTCACAGTGATATTCACAGAAACTTTTTATCCAAAGATGTTGTTTCACATTTACATTGACTTGAATGATTTTAATTTTTTTGCAAATTATAAAGGTCATTATGAAGCTAGAACTTGTGTCCCTAAGAAAAAATATCTCCACTTATCAATCTATAACTATTTTAATATTAGGCTTATTTAGCGATCTATAATCATTACATAACCATAGTGATCCATCCTTCTTCTTCATCAAGGTAATTTTGATTCAGCAGTGAGATATATTAGGGTGGATAAAGACTTTCTCCAAAAGCTCCTCTAACTTTAATTTTAGCTCATTCAACTCTTAAGTGTTCATCCTATAAAGTTCCTTAGAGATGAGTTTTGTAGCAGGTACTAACTCAATCCAAAAATCTATGGACCTCTCTTATGATATTTCAATTTTGTATAATTTTAGAGACTTTGCCCCAAATAATTATTCTTTCATGGTACGCTCACCAATAGCTACAATTGAAATTTCATTATCTATCATGACAACTTTCAAGGAATCATCACATCAAAAAATTGATGATTCTATTGAGGACAATTATAGTCACCTTTGATATTCTTTATAATATATATCTCATCTCATTTTTTTATAATCTATTATTTTCAAGGAATGTTTTTCCTCATTGGTCTTTCTTTCTCACTCTTGTTTATGGAAGATCCTTATGTACATAGCTATCTAACAAGGCTAGTAACAATATTCAAATCTTACTTAGGTGTTATTTTGAATTTGTTTCCATCTAATTAGTGTAGACTTGTATTCTCAAGTGGAACACACCTCTTTTATTAACATTGGCCACTTTGTGATATACCTATGTTCATTGTTTGTATCTGCTTAGTCAATTGTTTGTAGATCTAGACCATAGTAAAATGATCAAGAAATATATCTTGTAGTATAATAGATTATAAGCATGCACAATTTTGAACCTTATCTAAGCTACATGTAATATTCAAGATTTCCATACATTACTCAAAATCCATTAGTAATAGACAAACTAAATATAAATAGATATTTAAATATCAATTAAAATTGTAATATAATCAAAGAAATTTAAAATGGACTACCAATGATTTCCTGTTTCTAGAATGACCTTTACTAGATATTATTTGTTCCGTTCCTAAGATGTAGTCGAACCTTCTAATTTGAATAGCTTCTACATAGTTTTGCCTCCATTACGGCCCATGACTTTGAAGGGAAAATTAACAAAATGTTTTGCACGAGTATTTATTCAATATGAGGGTGGTCTCATGAGTGAAGCATATCAATCTTCACATACGAAGTTCCTATTTAGTTAATACAAAAAATATGGAGAGTGTGATGCAAATTAAGGTTCCATGCCTTGAAAAGACCTCTGGAATTTGGCACATGTGCTACAATTCGGCCAAGTGCCACAATACACATTCCATCAGTCCCCAAAGAAGCTGCTTCATTAGATCACCTACTAAACATATTCCAGCGCCACTTCACTCCCCGAAGAAGCTGCTTTATCAAATTGTGTGAATCTACATCCTGTTGTGAAAGGTGTTTCATCGAAATGTGGCAATGAAGACAACCATTGAAATCTTATATAATATACTCTTTCGTCAAATAAAACTGGATCCATTCTTATTCATTATTTGGTTATCATTTAATTAAATAAAACTGGATCCATTCTTATTCACTATTTGGTTTTCATTTAATCAAAGGTGTAGTTGAATCTCTTATGAATAAAGCCATGTGCATTTATTACTACTGATGCATTCCCCAAATCTTTGTTTTATTTTTTTCTTTGGAAGAATCATAATGCAAGAAAGCTGGAAATACATTTGACTGAAAACAAACTGAGATGCGAGAGTTGCTATCTATGTGATGATTCTCAAGCACATTAAAATACTGCTGGAATAATTTATCAATCATTTATTATAAGAGCTTGAAATGCAGAGAAACAATCTTTTTGAACTAGAACAAAATAATCACATCCTAAAAATTAATAGATGCTAACGTATGTGTTTAATACAACAATTTAGTTCGTAGAATAAAAGAACATTTAAATTTATAATATATAATATTCTTTATTTATAATGTTGTTCAATATACATGATTAGTAATATTCTATTAAATGAAAAAGTTCTTGTAAAAACAAAATTGAATACTCAACCAGCTTGACATACCATGTCATGTCTCCAGTAGACCTAGAAGAAATATATATATATATATATATATATATATATATATATATATATATATATATATATATATATATACATACACACATATATATATACATACATATATATACATACATATATATGTATATATATATATACATAGATATATATGTATATATATATATACATACATATATATATATATATATACATATATACATACATACATATATATATATATATACATATATATATACATATATATATATATACATACATATATATATACATACATATATATATACATACATATATATACATATATATATACATAGATATATATGTATATATATATATATATATATATATATATATATATATATATATATATATATATATATATATATATATATATATATATATATATATATATATATATATTTAAATACTGATGAAAAGAAAATGCCACTATTAAATTCTTCTAAAGTTCCATGATTTCATCATTAGAAATTCACAACACAATTTTTAAAAAAATGTTTACAAGAATTATCATAATTTAAAAGCTTGTACAAGTAGAGAATATTACATTTTGGAATCCCAACCATCATTTTACATAATCTTACTAGATTTTTGTAATATAATATAAATCAACTTCATAACATCTTTGAGTTTATTACCATAAAATAGTAAGGTGACCACAAGTTACATACTAAAGTGTGTCATCAAATGATTCCATGTTAGTGCCACCCCTATCCTCTCCAAACTTTGGGCTTATGTGGACATCATCTAGAAATTGTCACTTCACCACATATTGAGGTGGCACAAATGTGAAATCAACACACCAAGGGCAACCATACCTTCTTAACCCATCCTAACAAAAGAGTGAATGCAACTCTAGGCATGAGAGAGGAACAATTATCTTATATTAACATGAAAACCAAACCCAAAATTTAATAAAGTCTCAAATTAGTAACAATTCCACAATGAGATACCTTGGACTAGCCACTTTGTACTATTGCTCCCATTGTGAGCTACCCTCCACATATGCCCCTAGAGAATCCATTCCCCAAAAATATCAATAGAATCAAATTAATTCTTTCAACATTTGAGAACAATGGTCATGCATCCCCTCCTAGAGATAACTATCAAAATCAATATTCCCAAAGTAGATTTCAAACAACATAGTGAAAGGTAAAAACAAAGTGTACACAACCAAATCTCTTAAACAAGAAGAAACAAAAATGAAGAAAAACCTAAAACTCACTTCTAGAACTACCATTAGTGATCAACAACATTATCATCAATACGTGTCCTTGAAACAATCCTTGGTAATGTATAGAGTAATACTTTGACAAGGGTATACAAGGGTTAAAGTATATTATATGGATTTGAATAGCATATTTTCACTTTATTTTAAAGATTTATTTAAATATTGCCTCCCATAATCCTATGTTCAACTTAACTCTTATTTTATTTAGAAGAACAAATGTTTATAGTAGCTTTGTATTGATAGTCATTCAATATTATAGCTTAGATAATAATGTTAATATTTAATAACTTTAACCAGATATATCTCATTACTTTCATATAGAATTTTCCTCATGCTATACATTTATTAAAATTATCCTTGGTGCAGAACAATGCATACTAAACATATCTAGATATGTGGGGTTTATTCTATAATGAAGAAGAAAATGAATCCATACCTCTCAATATTACATCACCAAGTTCCAAATCTTTATACTTAGAGTGCCCCTAAACAATACTACACAAGTAAAGATATTTTTAAGCCAACAACCCTGAGTCTCACCAACTAAAACTCACAACCTTCCTTATTAGCTCTCAAAGTTTAGTTTTGACCTAAGGATTATAATATTACTACTCAAACCATCAAAACCTCCCCGCTTCACTGTAGGATAAATTTCTTATAAGCCAAGAATAACTTATTTCCAAAAGATAACTCTCTATGTTTATAAATACTTATAACCAAAAAATACCAACATGGTCATTCCACTACCATATCCTTCAACCCTTCTTCACATTGTGTCCCATTATGTTCAAGGAGTGGGAGCATTCGGCCTCCATATTCAACATTTTCATAAACGAGTGTTAACAAGCCATCTTTGAAATGCCTAGGAGATATTTGTACTCTCTTGGTGCCCATCACCTATTGATTTCCTTTTTGGTAGTTATTTCTCTAACATTCCCAATCCCTAATGAATTCTATCGAAATAGATCATGTGACCTCCTACTGATTGATTAAGCACTCCTTCAACATGGGCCTCTAAACTCTCCATGGCTTTTAATACCCATTAAAAACATCTATCAATGTGTAGTACATAAAATATAACAATGCTAGAATGAGAAGTGTTAACCAGAGAGATCCTTCCTAGGGTAAAAGCAATATGAGAGATGGAATTCTTTAATGGTCTTATGAATATCATATAGAGGTATTATCATTATTAAGAAGGTTATATTTAAAACCATGATAGAAATACATGTCTAAAGTGATGATAATGGAATTTTCAAAATAATATTATCTATACAAGATCATTGTTCAAATGAAATTATATGTCATTGTCATGTAAAAATACAATATCTTCTGTAATATTAACCCCATTGGTCAAATATGGCTTTATATTTATCATTATTAAACTAATAGAAATACTGTTATTTATTTGATATTACCAAAATCTTGGTAGCATTAATGTTTTTCAAGTATTAGATAGAAGCCAAAAGGACGAGAGGTTTACCTCAATGTACAAAAAGGCAAAGAGATCAACTCGAGGTTACATCCCAATCATCTAACCAATACTATTTTTATTCATAGAGAAAATATGATCCAACATTGAACAACTAAGATTAGTCCTACAACTTACAAGTAGATAAAAAGAAATCATTCTAGGGGTAAGGAAACATACTACTATCAAAATAACAATTAAAATTATAAATATAAAATAAAGCCACACATGGCATCAAGTTAAAAGCAATCAATATCATAGCTACAAAAATAAAAGAATAATAGTAAGACTAACTTCTCTTCTTCATCTTAGGTTCCTCACCATTCTTCACCTTAGGCTCATCCCTATTCACATCTACACCCTCCTCTTTGATAGTTTTGTCTAGGAGAATCTTTAGCAAGTCCTCCACCAAGAAGTTGTATAAGGAGTTGGTACTCTCACTCTCCTCGCCCATGTCTTTCACATCCCTATTTACCTGCAAGAAATAGAGGGTAGTGGTCATGGAATGCTCGACTTTAGTGGAGAAAACTGAGCCAGAGTTTCAAATTTTTGATAGATGCCAATGTGGTTGTTTGCCAACTCCATTGATTGCTCGAGCCTAATTTTATCAACTACTACAATAAATCTATAGTAATGTTATCACATTACTACAGTTTTATAATTCATTTTTGGCTGAAGAAATCCATGTAGGATTGATAGGGATTATGAAAGGAAATTTTGATAAAAAATTTGGTCTCTATTCTATGTTGATGAAAATGTTTCTTTTCAAGGGAGCTTGTTATTTTGAGAGAGAAATAGAATTAACAAGAAAGCCTAAATGAAAGCCTCTACTAGTCCAATTGTGGAGTGTAGATATAGTTAGGATGTAGAAAAATCAAGTTTTTAAAGCTTTGATCGGTACTTTGCATATAGGTTGAGGATTATTTTGTTAAACAATAATCCTAGGATACCTAAATTGTTGTTGGATTTGATTAGATTTGGATTTGATTTGGTGAGCATGAAAATGATTGCTCTTGTCATAGTGATTCCTCAAGAGGGGATAAATTTTTATAGGGACAAGAAAATGTCAGCAAAGGTTGTGAAAGATTTCACAATGGATTCAATAAAAAAGCTATGGAGTTATGTTTTAAGGGTTGTCATTGAATTCATTTCCCTGGATACTAGATTCAACAGAGTCAAAACACACAACTTTGTTCTACTAAATCATTTGAGACATGGAATTAAAATTTCTTTTCCTTTCTATCTGTTCACCTCTTTGAGCAAGAACATTGTGGGTTACAAGAAGAAACCCAGTGCAAACCTGGCTCTTCATGTGGGTTTGCTCCTCCTAATTTATGAATACCTCAATACCTAGACTAGGGGAAATCCTTAGGCTACTTTGGGGATGCCTAAAAGGATATCAAGTGCTCAAATTTTTTAGACTTTGAGGAAATCCAAAGTCTTAGCTCAGAAGAAGAGGATAACACCCCCTTGACATGTAAGAAGCCAAAGGGGGCTGAAAATTTTTCTCCCTCCATTAGTAATGTTCCATGCAGGAAGAGTCTGAGAGAATTAACCCCCAAGCCTATAGAATATGGGAAGGATGAGTATAATGATGACGACAAGGCAATGGAGTTAGAGTATGAGAAGAAGGTGAAGGATATTTCTATTCTTCTTGGTAATCCCAAGAAGAGGAAGGCTAAAGAGGATATGCCTCTAGAAAGGAGAAGTAATGAGACACCTGAGATTCCTACCCCCCCTCACTCTCTTCTCGCCAGGGGAAGATAAAGGAGATCTTGGTGGAAGACAGTGGTGCAGAGGTAATGAAATAAAGAAAGAGGTAATGGAGAAACTCCAATACTAAAATTACAAATATGGGGATCGCTAGAGAGACAATGAATCCTTAAGTTTTTAAAGACAAGGAGGGAAAGTTTATTTTGAGGAACTCATAGACCAAATATTGGTTGTGATTTCCGACAATGCAAGGGAGATAGGGTTCAACCTAATTAATAATTCCAAAAATAGTATGATAGACAACTTTCATTCAATTAAGTGGTTGTGACATGAGATTGAAGACCTTAAGGAGAAAAAGGGCTAGGAGGAATGCCAAAGGAAGAGTAGCAACTAGGATTTTTTAGCCAACCAGGAGGAACATATTACTAAGGTCAAGAAAAGGGTGCAAAAGATGGAGATATCAAATCAAAATCTTTCCAATCAGGTGATTGCCACTCTGAACACTCCCAATCAGAATATCAACAGCCTAGGTGAATCATTAAAAAATGCGGGCATTGGTGGGGAAAAGGATGAAAGGGTCAAAGAGGAATCCAAGCTAACTAAGGGGGAAATGAATGAGACCAAGAGCCTAGTGGAATGTTCTAATGATCTAAATTAGGAGCATGTGACCATGGAGATCTAGAGTGCTTATGAAGTAGCTAAAACCTTGCATGAAATTGATAGGAAGACTGAGTAGTAAGGGTTTTATTTCGTATCCTACCCTTTTTTCTATTGTGTATGTTCGCTTTTCCTTTCTAGCTACTGGCCTATTTTTGTTATGGCCTTATGTAGGTAGAATTACTAGGTCTAGGCTTTATTTAATTTTATGCTGCCAGCTTTCTTGTAAAAAATTTTGGGTTTCAAGATCCCTACAAACCTATTTTTTTAAATCAAAAACAAATAAAATAGAATGCTCATTCTCTCTTTGACATGTTAATATGCCTAAAACTTTTCCTAGCTTGATTCACCCTTTCCTCTTACATTCTAATAGAGATAACAAAGCTCAAATAAAATGTAAATAGATTCCTCCTTCACAAGCATGGAATAAGAACAATTTTTTAAGAGCTTGATGAGGCTTGCGTGTGTCATCCACTTAGACAAGGAAGTGCAACAAGTAGAAAAGACTAAACATTCAAGAAATTTGTGTAATAACATAGCTAAAGTAGAAACTATTATCAATATAAGAATCAAGAAATTAGTTATAGAAAGTTACTCCTAGATTATCCTAAAGACATCAAGGAAAGGGAAAACACCCCATTGGATCTTAAATTCGAAGCACGAATACATTTTAGTGCTCCTTGCCAAATTTGAAGAAAGTAGGATTACTCATATTTTGCACAAGAGAAATGAAAAATCAAATTATCTAGCCAATAAAGGTGTGGGTGGGATACATATTATAAACATTATCAATTTACATTCAGGATAAATGATAACATTTTATGGTTCTTCAAAAGGAAATCTCAGAAAAGTTGGTTGTGGCATGTGTTTACAAAATCATTTGGGTAAAGTTCATGCATTCAAATGTCTCTTTTTTCCCTCAAGCACAAACAATATGATAGAGGTAGTTGGATTACTTTGTGGTTTAGTTTTGGCCAAGAACTTGGAATAAAAAGTGATTCATATTGAAGGTGATTCAACTCTCATCATTAATGGTTGCACCAAGAGACAAATCCTTAACTAGAGAATCAAATATATCATGTCTAAAATCTGGTAATTGGTTGACTTGTTTGATTCTTACCTCATTTCACATACCTACAAAGAAAGAAATTTGACTACTGATCTTTTAGCAAAATGGGGGTTTGATGGCAGTGATCTTGATTCCTCAAGAGTAAGTATCTATGTGAAAGATTTTCTAGATTTAGCACACATAATTGAAATAGATAAAGAGCTTTGTGCTGCTCCTTAGGAATCTTTTTGTCAATGTAAATGTAATTGATATTGATATGCTCTTTTGTATTGGTTATGAATTGGAGTTTTCTTTCTAGATTCTTTCCCTAATGAGCCCTTGAATCTAGTACACACACATATATGCAAGGGAGATAGGCCTCAACCTACTCAATAATGCCAAAAATAGTATGATGGAAAAATTTTGTTCAATTAAGTGGTTGTTCCATGAGATTGACGAGATTAAGGAGAAAAAGGGCTAGAAGGAAGGCCAAAGGAAGAGTAGCAAATAGGGTTTTTTAGTTGACCAAGAGGATCATCTTACTAAGGTTGAGAAAAGGATGCAAAAGATGGAGATATCAAATCAAAATCTTTCCAATTAGGTGATTGCCACTCTGAACACTCCCAATGAGAACATTAATAGCCTAGGTGAATCGTTGAAAAATGTGGGCATTCATGGGCAAAAGGATGAAATGTTCAAAGAGGAGTCCAAGATAACTAAAGGGGAAATGAATGAGA
This sequence comes from Cupressus sempervirens, assembly GCA_028749045.1. Classification (NCBI taxonomy): domain Eukaryota; kingdom Viridiplantae; phylum Streptophyta; class Pinopsida; order Cupressales; family Cupressaceae; genus Cupressus; species Cupressus sempervirens. The sequence continues at coordinate 225,481,348 of CM053791.1, forward strand.
CCAAGAGCCCAATGGAATGTTCTAATGATCAGAACTAAGAGCATGTGGCCATGGAGATCCAGAGCGCTTATGAAGTAGCTGAAACCATGCAGGAACTTGATAGGAAGACCAAGTAAGCTGAAAACAAATTTAAATATAATACAATGCCTTTCATTTATTAAATTAAAGAATCTCATTATTCATAACTTGTATTGGTGAGAGGATAATAAGCTAATACATTTTTTTTCAAATTTAATGCCATTGATATATGTGTATTGATTTTTTTGTGGAAAATGTGTTGAGATACAACTATTTTATGCCTGCAAATTTTTACTATAAAATAAAAAAAAATGTTTGCGGTAGATTTTCACATGTTTATGTATTAGAAAAAGGTGTATGAGTTGTTAGAAATATCTCTTGTCCATAATAGAATATAGGAGGGCCATTATTAGAGCATTGATGAATCATTATATATGACTTCTATGAGGGTCTAAGCTAGGAGAAAAAATTATGGACGGGATTTATATTTTAACTTGGTTTCTTTTCCCATCTCAAAATTACAAATGTCAAAGATAGGAAAAATGTAGCATAGTAGTTTTGCCCATTATTTTGTAAAACCACAAGTGGTTACCAATTTGTAAAATCACTATATAAATAGGGCTTGGGGAGGAGTTTGTGTCGTTGAGTTTTAGTTGCAAGGCTAGGTGCTAGGAGGTGTCTCTTTGAGTTTGAAGTTTTAGTGATGCTCCTATAAGAACTTTCATTGTAAGTGTATGTAATTCTCTTGATTTCATAATGCATTATGCAAGTTTTGAAGTGTGGAGTTTTTCTCCCATAAGGGTTCCCTATAGTAATCACTATGTAATGTGTTCATTCTTATTTTGATTGTTCTATAGTGCATTGCTTGAGATACTTTTTCATATATAAGTTGAAATTTGCATAGTCATCCTCTCAAGATTAGCAAAGGTGTTTTTCTTGCATACATTTTATTCCTACAAGTGGTATTACAGTATGGCCAATTTTGGTTCTATTTTTCAAGTAGAAGGTTTCTTAAGATAATCAAGCTTCAAGTGGGAGCTTGTAGAGAGTATTTCATATTTTATTTGTGAGATTCACTTGTATCATATAATTCTTTCTAATATTTTACAACACTCAACATGCTACATCTATGTCATTTTTGATAAATTCCCCAATCACTATTAACCAAAAAACATTCAAACATTTAGCCAAATCATCTAAAGTTCCATCAAACTATCCAAGATAAATAGGACCTTATTTCATCCTATCTAATCCATATACAATGTTATCAACTCTCACATGGATAATGAAATTGTTCCCATAATTTTGAGATGGAGAAGTAGTGACCTCTTCTCTTCCAAAATTGTTGTGGGCATCATGAAATACTCATTATTGGTAATACAAAGAGATATGAGTACTAGTGTGTCAAAATCACAAGTGTAGTATAAATTTGAGAGTCATTCATCAATTTCCAAAAGAGATGCACAATTTGTGAGAATGGAAATAATGGCTCAAGTTGGACATGCATTTTTGAGTTGTAGTTCTGTAATGAATAGATTGGGGAGATCTAATATAGTTTCTCTTATCATTTTTTGCTAACTTTATCTTAGCAAAATGATTAGGCCATTATTGTTTGGAAGATAATTTAAACATTGCAAGTCTAGATAAAATAATTCTTCTACTTGAACTCCCTTCACTTCTATTTCTGGAACGGCTTATGTTAGAGTACCTAGCTTGTAGTAGATTGAGTGCCAAGACATTCTAGAGTATATCGATGGAGATCATGAGTTCTAGGTTAAGGATAAGAAAATGTCTAGATTTAGAACTTTTTTCATCAAATAAAGAAGTGAGTGAGGGTTCTTGAGAGGTGAGGTAAGAGTTATGCAATGACATGGACGAATTTCAAATATAAATAGGTTTTTTTTGGGAAAGTTAAAGTTATGGTAATCTGTTTATCTAACCTATAACTAACACTCTTTTCATCTAAAAAATATGGGATGATTCTAATTTCAGTTATAAATATATAAATTTTATAAATTAATATATGGATGTTATTTTAAGATTGTATTTATTTGAAATAGGAAAACAAAATATGATTAGATATTTGTAGAAATAATTTTATATGTTTTCTAATTTTTCCAGTTCTAGTGATTCACAAAAAAGTTGAAATAATGATGCAGGAGCATCCAGAGGTATAAGGGCAATCCTGTGTCACCCAAAAAAATGTACTTAGACTTAGTTTCTGTTTCATGTGTTTTCATTTTTGGACACCCATTTGGGTCAAATAAAGGTTCCAACTCTCACAGTTGAACTATCAGTGTGCTAGAAAATCTCAAAAAAATAGGAGCATGCAATTTGACCATCATTTTGGTGACCTAGAAGGTGTGAATTGGCCAAATGAATGTAAATGTGATTTAGAGCATTTCGAAAAAAGAATCAGGTCAAAAGGCCCCACGGTTTGAGAGTTATTGCAGTTTTTCGAGTTTTGGAGACCTCCTAAGAATGCTTCAAAGTCAGGTTAGGGGCATTAAATGACCTCAAAAATGGCTGAAGAGTGGGGGATGAGCAAAGCTCTTCCATAGGGCTATAGAGCGCTTTGAGAGCTTTCTAAAAATGTAAACGGTTCGTCAATCGGAGCTACGGTTCAAAAGTTATGCCTCCTGGAAGTTCGGTTACCGTTTCTGGATTCTTCTAGATTTGCGCTGACTTCTAACGCAGCTTTTGGAACCTTCTATTTGGTCAGTGGATGCCTAATAGCACTTTCTAGAATGTACTCCTAGTCCTTAACCCTCTGGGGTCTATTTAAGGAGATTTCTGGCATTGTAAAAGGCAGTTCAGAGTGGAGTTTGAGAGGAGGTACTAAAAGGAGAAATTATCTCCAGATTTAGGCTATTGTAAGCCCTTAGGGCATGTTTCGAAGTTTATTTTCCTGTACTATTTGTACTAGCTTATTTTCTTAGTTAATATAATTTTCCCTTTTCTGTTGTGTCCATTTTGTTCTTGGGTTGTGTCCCCATCAAATAATAATGTATAGAAGGTGCTAAATATTTCTTAAACCTAAGGAAAAATGTTGGCACAATTACAAAATTAACAAGTGTTATGTAGAGGCCTCTATTTTTCGTAAGTTGTAATAATTTTTTTTTAGGGTAAAACTGTAATATTTATATTATATCATAATAATATTTACGCCATTTTTTCCCTGTTTAAAAATGGCTCATGGAGAAAAAATAATTAACTTATTATAACTTAATGTTTATTGAAATATATGAAATAAATTAAATAAATATAAGTAGAATATAAGTAGTAAAAGTTTGATGGAAATAATTAACATAAAATAAATGATCATTTCATATTAAAATAAAAAAAATTGAAATAATTACATTAGTGTAAAAGTAATGTATAATAGTATTTAAAATATTTATGTACATTTAATATATAAATAAGAAAAAAATGATGAAGTAGTGTGAGGAATATTAGTTGTAACAAAAATATTTTTAGAGTCCAAATTGAATAAATTAGTTACATGTAATTTAAGATGACTAGAACCTAGAGCTAGAAGTAAGATAGTTAACATTAAAAACAAACAAACTTTATATATACATATAGATATAGATATAGATATAGATATAGATATACATATGCATATACATATACATATACATATATATATGTATATGTATATATGTACATATATACATATACATACATATATATATACATATATATATATACATATACATATATATATACATATACATATATACATATACATATATATATACATATACATATACATATGTATATACATATACATACATATATATATATATATATATATATATATATATATATATATATATATATATATATATATATATATATATATATATATATATATATATATATATATATATATATATACAAACATATATATACACACATATATATGCACACACACATACACACACACACACACACACACCTACACACGCATGCACGCGCACGCACACACACACACACACACACACACACAATCATGCCCAAAATAATAAAATTCAAAAAAGCACACAATTTTTTTTTTAAATTTATAATAAGGTTAACATGCTCTACAATAGATTTGATGTATAAACCATGATAAGACTTAATGTTTGAGTAGGTCATAATTTCAGACAACCATAGGTTTCTTAGTAGAACCACTAATTAAATTTTACAACTAATCCAACAATGTGTTTTAATAAATAATTTAAAATGAATTTGATTAACTAGTTCCTTTCATTACTTGATACATGTACGTCATTATGATATATAACACTAACGTTAAGAAAATTTGATGCTTTGGGCGATCATAAAAAGTTTACTATTCAACCAAGCTAACTACGTGAACTTTAATCCAAATTTGTTATCGCTACAATATAGCACCCTACAAATGGACATAATTGTTAACTATACTATTTATGATTTAATTTCAGATTACCTCCTATATTTTCATAACAAACTAATATATAATGATCAATTATTTATAATACAAAATTGAGACTAGGTTTCATGCAAATAAATACGTATGTTACGCTAAAATTTATTCAACTATTTCAAATTGAGCATCCATGTTAACATCACCAATATAATAAAGCCTAATCATCAAATAACTTATAATTTAAACCAAACTACATACAATATTAATTAACTTTAATATATTTCAATTTATACATATTACAAATTGAACTAAGTAACAACTACCATTTTAAACATAAAAGTTGTTAGTGTAGTTTTTTATTTTTCCTATTTTGCTAGGTTTTTCCTACACTTTGAATAATCTCGCTTAGGTTAATAAAGCATGTCCTATTAGGTGAATGGTTGTGAGCTATCACTTTCCTACATGTGAGCATCCATTAGCTATCTTGGGAAGATACTTTGCTATCTTTAGTTCGATAGATGGTTGCTCCTCATTGGTTGGTGTTGCCACCTCCTCCCTCTTCCTAGCCTATATAAGCATGCTACCTGGCTTGTTTTTGCATCTCTTGTTTTTGCATCCTCTTAATGTTATTTTTCTTCCAGCATTTGCATTACTCTCTTGGAGACTAACTCTATGATGCTATTTTTATTTTGTATCATTTGCATTCATAGTTTAGATATTTATTCTTTGCACTAGTTTTATGGGTTATTAATCTTATCAGATTCTAACATGGTATCAAAGCTTTTCTATGTGCAAGAGTAGATTTTAGTTTCCTTATTTGAGAGATTCGAGGGGGGCTAATAGATTTTATTTTAGTTTTTTGAAAAACAAAGTATGCTCTTCTCTTGCACCTTTGGATGATCTTGAGAATCAGAAAAGTTTTGACAAAAATGGTTTTTCTTTGGGGTTTCAATCTCAATTCTGACAACCAACTTGCATATTTGGAGTTTTCAATTAGTTTTGCAGGTTCTAGCATGCATCTAATTTACACTATAGAAACATCTTCTGTACATCAAAAAGAAAAACTCTTTCTGGGTTTTGTTCGCAGCCCCTAAAAACCATCTGGGTATCTTTTAAATTTTTCATGCAAGTTGTATATTTTTCAGAATCGAGCATGCTAAGCTACAGCCATACCCCTCTCCATTGACAGTCGTAGATTTGAATGTAGTTTTCAAATGTGTCGTTCTTGCTTATACAGACTCCAATTTTGATGATTCTTGTTATGAAGTTCACTATTCTTTTGTGTTCTATCCACTAGTGGAGTTGTTTTTTGATTTTCATGCATGAATTCTTTAGAAATTGTAAATTCTCAGTCGTGACTGTGCACAGTTCTCATTTTGGAAACTTCAGAGGATCATAACTTTCTCATACAACCTCGTATCAAGGCGATTCTTTTTTTGAAAGTGCATGATTTTTCGAGTAGATCACAGTGGTGCTATTTTTTTCTTGATTATTGTGCCCAAGTTTTACTTTTAGCATATGCTCTTCATGAGGGTTTGTAATGCATTGAAATCAAGACCACTAAGTATATCTTTCTAGTGGTAGTTGTAAATGCACTAAAATAAAGTGCCAAATCATATTTCTTTGGGGGGTTGTTCTTTGATTAAGTAAAAAGCGAGGGGGAGGGCGCATTGTCATGGCTGGGTTCTCTTCTTTTTAGCATTTCTTCATCATGGATCAAACAAATATGCCCATCCTAACTCTATACAATTACTTTTAGTGGAAATAACGCATGAAAATTCACTTAAGGAAAGCTGGATTAAATAGGATAACTATGGGACTTGAAACTAAACCTGCTAAAGATGAAGACAAGCCTAAGTGGTTTAACAAATGTGATGAGGCATATGGAACATTGTGTTTGTTTGTTTCTCCTAACTTGCTATTTCACATTGAGTCTTTGGATACACCAAATGAAGTATGGACAAAGCTAGAAACACTATTTTGCACACAAGATTCAATGACGGGTCATATGATGGAAAATGAATTAATTAGTTTGAGTCCAGGCAATTTCAACACAATCCAAGATTTCTTCACCAAATTGAAATCACTAAGCTACAGTTAAAACAATGTGGAATTGAAAAGAAAGATGAACAATTGATTCTTAGTATTCTCTCTAAGCTATGTTCAGAATATTTTGTGTTTGTCTCTACCTTCTATGCTACTAAGGGTGCACTTGGTACTCAATTCACCATGCCATCTTTAGATGATTTTGATGTCAATCTCACTCGAGAACAGGACAAGCTAATCTAGATGGGCACTCTTACATCCTCTAAGTCACATGCCTTGGCTGCCAACCAATGCACAAAAGAGAAATAGGGAAAAAGTAGTAAGGACAAGAAACAAAAGAATAACAAGGAGAAGAATGATCAGATACCAGTTTCTTCAAAAGTAACTATTGATACACCATCTTCCAAGGGCGATAAGCCTAAGAAAGAAAAGGTCAAATGTGCCTATTGTAAAAGACCAAGTCATGATGAACATAAATGTTTGCAGAAATAACTTGATCACTTGAAATACATTCTTGAGAAGAATAATATCAGTGTTCCTGAGTCTATCAAACAAAGTTCTAATGAAAGGTCTAACAAAGAAAAAGAAAATAGCAAGGGGAAAGGAAAGGGCAACACCCTTTTTGCAGTTGCTTCCTCACCATCCACTTGGGTTCTTGATTCGAGTACTTCACACCACATGGCTTCATCTAAGGAAGAACTTGCATCCTTGGAGCCATGTATTATGCCCTCTATGTTGATGAGTGATAACACTCCTATTGAGGTGTGTGGGAGAGGGTTTATTGATGTAGGGGATGGCACATTCCATGATGTTCCTTGTGTACCCTCATTGTCAACTAATCTCCTATCAGTAGACCAGATCACTCACACAAGTTTAGGCAAGCGAGTTGAGTTCACTCCTGATTCAATGGAGATATGTGAGTTGCACAATGATTCTACAATTGTAGTTGGGAGAGCAGATCATCCGTCACGACTCTATATGTTTTCTCACCTTGTTCCTAAATCTCGTTTGACTATTTTTCTCACTCACTCTAATGATGTGAGCAGATTATGGCATGAGCAGTTTGGCCATCTTAACTTCCACTACTTGCATCAGCTTAACCAGCAAAGCATGGTCACAAGGTTGCCTTCTACTTTGACATTGGAGTCACTTGGAATACATGATAGATCTTCTAATGGGTCAGATTCACTTGAGCAGTCTTCTACCTTCATTTTTGATGCAGAAAGTGATTCAGAGGACTCACCTCCTTCCTCTCCTAGTCATCATTCATAGGTTGATGATTCTCCTCTAGATTCTCCATCTTCTGGTCCACTTTGGGATAGACAGACCTTGCAGTTTGCAGGTGACTGGGTTGGAGATCCATCAGACACCAAGCAGACTCATTCACAATTCAAGGATGTTCTACATATCTTCATTGCTACTGCCTCAAATCCATAGTCCTTTCATGAGGCTTCTAGTATTTCTGAGTGGGATATAGCTATGCAGGAAGAGTATGGTTCCTTGATGAGGAACTGCATTTGGGATCTTGTCCATTTTCCTAAGGGAAGAAAACTTGTTCGATGTAAGTGGATCAATCGGACAAAATTTGCAAGCTTTGTTGGGGGTGTGGGATGCTTCATCTTTTGGGGGGGCCTCTTCCTCTCACTTGGAGTCCTAATTTTCTTTGGGGAGTCTCTTTTCTCTCTCTTTTGTGGGAATATTATGTACATGGGCACCTCATTAGGCTTGACTAGCTATCTTGGGAAGATACTTTGCTATCTTTAGTACGATAGATGGCTGCTCCTCATTGGTTGGTGTTGCCAACAAATCCCTCTTCCTAGCCTATATAAGCATGCTACCTGGCCTGTATTTGCATCTCTTGTTTTTGCATCCTCTTAATGCTATTTTGCTTCTAGCATTTGCATTACTCTCTTCGAGACTAACTCTATGATGCTATTTTTATTTTGTATCATTTGCATTCATAGTTTAGATATTTATTCTTTGCACTAGTTTTCTGAGTTATTATTCTTATCAGATTCTAACAAAAGTAAAATTTAACTAACACTACACTAAACAAGAAATAATTTTTTATTTTTTTAAAAAGAAAAAACAACTACACTACCTACCCCTCTCCCCCCCTATTCCCTTTACTCCCTAACCCACGTGGGTCTGCCCATGCGTGGCCCAAGGCCTATGCATGGTAGGCATATCCCATCCTTGCATGGGAAGGGAACCATGCAGGAGATTTGCGTTTGGAGAGAGCATGTGGGTTAGAGTTTTGGGGAGTAAAAGGAGATAATTAAGTTGTAAGAAAACCATACTTTATAACCTCATTCCTTGCTCCCCTCAAAATTGATATGACATGTAATTGATAATGTACAATGACAGTAGTACCCTCCTACCCACGCCTAGCCTCCAAAATAGGATATAAAAAAAAAAAAAAAACTTATTTAGGTGGGGTTTGGGTGATGGTAAGGGTAGTGATGTCAAAAGTTTATTAGGTGGATATAATAGGAAGTGTCAACAATAATAACTATTTCCATCCACATTTTAGTATTATAATGCATAGTTGTGTCAACAAAATTTGATTATTATATTTGTCTGTAATAGGAAGAATACTAAATTTCTTGTTCTCATATAAATTCTAAAGGAAAAAATGTGCACCTATAGCCATTATATTTACACCTTATACGTCCAATATCATCTATTTAGTTCTCTAGTTCTATAGTCTAAGATTCTCATAAAAAGTTATTACCATGATACTTTAGAGGTTACTAGATATGTTGAGATAGCCTATACCAATGAATTTATCGATTCTTTTGGACAATATATACATACAAAAGCACATATAGAAAGCATGCCAAGATTTTTACAAGGACAAATGATTATTCATATCTTGCAAATAATGAAATTTGGTAACCCTTTTACATGCAAGAATCCACTTCTTTGATGCATATATTTTTATTGTTCTAGAGATTGAAATTGATGATATTATTCCATAAAACCCATTCCCTTAACATGGCTATTCATCCATAGTAATTGAATTCTAACTTATAATCTACATAGGAGTAAATAGACTCAAATCTTTAAGAACCAAGATACTTAATTTCCAACACAATACATGCTTCTACAATAATTCTTACTATGCTCACAAGGTGGTGGAATTTTCATAGTATAGCAACACTTTTCATAACTTACAACTAAAATGTTTCGGCACTAAACACCAAGCAACTCTTCCATTCTCATATGATTGAGGAGATAAAAATATCAAATGATAATATTCGATCTTTTCTTCCAAGGTAACATGATACAAAATTTCCTTCTTCAGCACATCCCAAAATTTAAACAATAATAAGACAACAATATGACATGGAAGCAATACAAGGAAGTTTTCATAATATTTCGTTCTTCTTTTTTCTCTTCCATATTATTCATCCTAGTTCAAGGCTCCCTTGAGAAAGAACCGGCAAGAAAACCCGATGTTGTTGCCACTACCACACAATTCAAATACAGTTCTCATAATATTACATTTCAAAAGAAATCTCTTTTTAAATCCTTCATATTAATTTCTTCCAAAACCTTCAAAACTTCAAAGAAATACAAGGGAAACAACAGCTGACCTGAGTGAAACATCACAACATCAAGAGCAATCAAAGATGCACAACATCAAGAGCAATCAAAGATGCACCCAAAACCAGTTTTGCACATTTGATCCAACCATAGCACCTAACTAGGGGGGAGATGGATTTTCTCAATGGGAGATGTCAATCACCATACCATACCATAACCCTTTCGAGGCTAAAACTTCAAGAATTTCCATTATTTTACAAGGCCCTTTTGAGGCTACTATCACAAGGATGTTCATTCCTTTCCATATTCAAGATTTCACAATATCAACAAGGTATGTGATGACCAGTAGGGGCCCACACACCCTACCCTTTTTCTCTCCTCTCACCATGAAAGGAGACTCTTCACCATTGAGGTCCAACTAAGGCCCTACCCTTGTACATGGCCACTTCTTCACTATCCAAGGGTGAGTAATGCCAAAACAATCCCCACGAAATCCTCTCAAAACAAGACATCAAAACAAGCACAACAGTGCAACAAGAACAAGAATGAAACCCCTCCAAATCAACCCAACACACAACCAAGAAACAACAAAGAACCAAACCATACCTTACACAAGATTCAAACGAGAAAAATATGAAGAAAAAATCCAAATGAGTAGATAACTCCTACCTTCACAAAATCTTATGGCAAATGGTAAGTTGAGAAGAGCTTTTCCCCTCCTTCCTTTAATCTTCTAAGTCTCCTCTCTAAATGTAGAGATTGGGTAACCACCTAGACTACTCCAAGAAGGGTCTCTAAATAAGCCTCAAACTCAACCACCAAAAGGATCAATAACTTCTCCCACCCACCTACAAATCTAGAAGCTCCTAACCCAACCCACACTATGGTTAACCACTAAGTGGAGGTGAGGTGAGGCAACTCATGGTAACCACTTGCAATTTTCGCACAAAGGCAAAAAGAGACTTTTTGAGTGATCTCAAAAGTCAAGAAAAGGGGCTTAGGGGTTGGAAAAGACCCCCCAACCCATACCCATACCCCTTGTGTTTAAATATATCAATTTTTGAAGCCTTAGGAAAGGGTTTGGAACCAAACATATGCTAGGAAATAATTAGGACCAACTAACAAATCTAAAAATAGTAGATTAAGCACTAATCCAGATTAAGGGTGACTAAACTCAATTAAGAAACAAATTAGCCAAAGATACTAACTTAATCCAACTTAGGTCCAAGGGTTACACAACTAACCCTAATAAGCATGCTGAAGAACATAAGGAAATTCACAAGTGTCAAGCAACACTAAAAGAACATAGTTACGAACATTAACATTTAGTAATCACAGAAAGATACATACATACATCTCACAATAAATTTGATTACAAACAACAAGGTTTCTACAATAGCACATAGGGATTAGTTTTGTTCCTCCGTTGCGTTTCTCGGCTAAAATATCTACACACTCATTGCACACATCAATAGTCCCATAAAATCACATGTACATATATGTATACGTATCAGAAATTCACATTAATTGAAACATACATCAATAAGGGTTTCTTCATCCTACTTAATTCTTAACCAATTAAAATCTCTTAAATCAAAGTATCAATCCTACATTTACTGATTTCATCAACATACATATACATGAAACTTAAATGACAAACATCAAATATATCTAAAAAGTAACATCACACAACATGACATAATATAGTATGTTCTAAGCATCAGATAATGTCTCAACACCTCGATTCATGAGTATCAAAATAATAGTGTAGCTACAAAGGGTCAGGGTGAGGACTCACATCCTCCCCCGCTAGGCATGAACTTCCTCCTAGAGTTCATCAAAAGATACGTGTATTGAGATCGCATCCATGGCATATCCTCCAATGAAGTCGTGACCTCATCGTAACAATCCCACTAGACCCTAACTTGGTCCAGCTCTCAACCTCGAGGAGCTAGGGTTTGTTAAGCAATAATATGGATAGGCTCTAGTGCTAACTGGCTGACCAACTCCACCTGTAGCCTAAATAATTGTAGCCTGATGCTCAATCTAGTGGTTTTCAACAGCTGTGAAAACTATGTGGGACTTGCCCATATCTCCAACTGTCGGCTCTAAGAAAGCCCCTCTCTGACCACTAGATGATTGTCTCTACAGACACTCTCTAGCTATATGACCCATGCCACCACAAGTGTAGCATGGCCCTTACGTATGTGATCATGTATCCACCCTTGGAAGACTACTGAGTCTACACTGACTATGGATGTGGGGTATGTCCTTTTTGATCCTATTGTGACTGCCACTTCTTGGGATCAAAGCCTTGGTAACCCTATGAGAGTTCTTGCTGCTACTGCTAAGACTGTTGGCCTTTAGAGGACCCTGGTGTATAGTTTTGATTCCCTTTCCAAGGGGATTTTTGCTGAGTAGAGTTTTGGTTCTGAGACCGATCTCGTGATTCCTATCTACCTTGAGTATCCTCTGCCACTAGTGCTATCTCCACTACCTGTCTAAAGGTGGTAGGGAAGGCCATCCAAACTGGACCCTGAAATGAGAAATTCAAACCCATGATAAAATGATGTACCCATAGTTTCTTTTCCTTCATGTATTCCACATAAGGAAGCAGCTCGAGAAACCTGATCTCATACTCAGCCACTATAAGACCTCTCTGATAAAGAGAATGGAACTCCTCTATCTATTTTTGTCAAAAATGTTCTGATAAGTACCTATCTTATAATATTTCTACGAATGATTCCCATGTGACGATATCCATCCTCACTCTACCTATGATCTCCTCCTGATGCCACCAGTTGGAGGCATCCCCTCTCAACTGATGAACTGCTAGGCATGCGTTTAGATTACTCCCATAAGGGTGTAACCCAAAGCACCATTGTAGGCTCTGCAACCATGCCTCTACTACTATCCCCTCAATGGAATTGATATATAATGGTGGCCCGAGTCAAATCAATTCCCTGATATCATCTCCTATATGTCTAGGAGGTCTATCATGTGGGGGTCTTCTCTGGTGTATTGACTCACCTTCATGCTCATCCTTCCCCTCTAACTATCTCAGTGGGGGACTCCTAGTCCTCTTACTAACTCCGGGTCCACCTCCTTCGGGTCCCTCTACTTCCAGTACTAGAATCTGCTGAACTGGCTGAACTACGAGTACTACTCTCTGCTAAACTACACCGATCAAAGTTTGGAGTGCATCTATAATGTCCTGGTTCGGGTTAGGTGGTGATGGAGGTGGAGGTGGTGGTGGTGGAGGTGGTCCATCCTCTTGTCCCACTCTACCACCTCTCGCCCTACGACCTCTGCCTCGTTGGTTGCTTCGAGTAACAGGAGGCATCCTACACAATTTAATGTTTAGTTTTGAGTTTCAAAAGCATAATGGTTTAAGGTTCCTAGTTTTGAAACATGGGCTCTAATACCAAAATATCATGCCCAAAATAATATTTGCAAAAAAGCACACAATTTTTTTAAAAAAATTTATATTAAGGTTAACATGCTCTACAATGGTTTTGATGTCTAAACCATGATAACATAATGCTCGAGTAGGTCACAATTTCAGACAACAATAGCTTTCTTAGTAGAACCACTAATTAAATTTTACAACTAATCCAAAAATGTGTTTTAATAAATACTTTAAAATGAATCTAATTAACTAGTTCCTTTCATTACTTGATATGTGTACATCATTTCGATATATAACATTTAACGTTATGAAAATTTGATGCTTTGGGCGATCATAAAAAGTTTACTATTCAACCAAGCTAACTACGTCAACTTTAATCCAAATTTGTTATTGCTACAATATAGCACCCTAAAGATGGACATAATTGTCAACTATACTATTTATGATTTAATTTCAGATGACCTCCTACATTTTCATAACAACCTAATTAATAATGATCGATTATTTATAATACAAAATTGAGACTAGGTTTCATGCAAATAAATATGTATGTTATGCTAAAATTTATTCAACTATTTCAAATTGAACATCCATGTTAACATCACCAATATAATAAAGCCTAATCATCAAATAACTTATAATTTAAATCAAACTACATACAATATTAATTAACTTTAATATATTTTAATTTATACATATTACAAATTGAACTAAGTATAGCAACACTTTTCATAACTTACAACTAAAATGTTTCGGCACTAAACACCAAGCAACTCTTCCATTCTCATATGATTGAGGAGATACAGATATCAAATGATAATATTTGATCCTTTCTTCCAAGGTAACATGATACAAAATTTCCTTCTTCAACACATCCCAAGATTTAAACTATAATAAGACAACAATATCACATGGAAGCAATACAATGAAGTTTTCATAATATTTCCTTCTTTTTTTCTCTTCCATATTATTCATCCTAGTTCAAGGCTCCATCAGGAAAGAACCAACAAGAAAACTCGATGTCGTTGCCACTACCACAAAGTTCAAATACAATTCTCATAATATTACATTTCAAAAGAAATCTCTTTTTAAATCCTTCACAATACTTTCTTCCAAAACCTTCAAAACTTCAAAGAAATACAAGGGAAACAAGAGCTGACCCGAGTGAAGCATCACAACATCAAGAGCAATCAAACATGCACCCAAACCTGATTTTGAACATTAGATCCAACCATAGGACCTAACTAGGGGGGAGGTAGATTTTCTCAATGGGAGATGTCAATCACCATACCATAGCACAACACACACACACACACACACACACATAGAGGAGAATTCTAGAATATTGCCTCATTATATGGTTGTAGTTAGAGCTTACTCAAAATTTTCTCCTATAAAATCAAAATATATTATTGCATTAAAATAATATTATTGTAATGCCCTGCTTGGGAACACAAGAGAAATAAACATAACATGTTACAATGTTTGCTATACTATTTTTTTAAGGTTTGAACAACATCAAGATAACATTAATGCCAAAGCAATATGAACATACACATCAAATACATATTAGCAATTACTAATACAATTTCAATTCCTCAAGGGTTCCTTTATGTTGAGTCACATTTATGAAGTTTAAATTAATTAGTTTAAGTTTCAAGTAGAATGTCTCCTAATCATAAAGAAATAACAAATACATAATCACATAAGTATAACTAATACAATGAAAGTATATCTAGTTAGTAACATCCACTGCACATGTCACAAGGTATGTGATAATAGATACAATATATCAAAATACATGATAACATATGTACATCAATTGAAAAGAAGTCTTCGAGATAAGAAATAAGAATGATAAAGGTGCATCACCTACAATGAACATCCATCAACTTGCAATATGAGGGGGACCCAAATGGTAAGAAGAGACTACCTTCCAATCACGTGGTTACCTATTCAGGCTTCCACTCCCACCGTGCAAGGAAGATAATGAACAATCCACATACAACTTATCAAACATAAAACATTCCTAGGCAAGGAATTCCTAATAGCCAAAACTACCTAAAAGGTAACACATGCTACTCAAGAAAATAAGATAATCCAAAAAGAAAGAACACTCAATCCAATACCAACACCACATAACCAAACATCATACATGAACCAAGTATAAATTGAATACCAAGATCATAAGATAAAGTCAACGAAAGATATACACCTCAAGTCAAGAACCACATGTCAAGAGTACGTCATCCATAAATCACCAATCATCATCAATGAAAGTAAATAACCATAGTAAACACATCCAACAATAAGTAAACCACTAGAGGTACACAAAATCTATAGAGGAGACCTAGGCTACATACTAGGGAGTGTCATCACATGGCTGCTTGAGTTACCCTAGACCCTTAAGAATTGAGTTACCTTGGACTGGTTACTCTGAACCCCAGACCCTCAACATGACACATGTGGAAACCAGAAAGCCCTCTCAAGAAGACAAGGCAATCATCCCCGTCCCATCCTTAGTCTATTCAAGAACTCAAGGCATAGATGGGGAAAATGCCTCTAACTTATCTTTTTATTGTGTTTGCCCCCCAAAATATTAATTACTAGATTATCACTTATTACATAACTTATAATAGGTTACCCTGGCACTAACCACTTTGGGCCTTAGACCCCTATTGCAAGCCACTCCCAAGTCATGTACCTAGATTACCTCTCCTAAGAACATAAAATATAGTTGTGTCCCATACCAAAAAACTGATAATGATCAAGCTCAGTTCCTTAATAGGCAACCTGAAAATAAGTTGGTTCTCCAAACCCAAGTACACATAAATGCTTCACAATGTAAACCTCATAAATATAATTTTCAATTTGAATCACAAGACATATTATAACATCCAATCAGATAAATGATATAAAATAAATCTCACAAGCCTCTGGTGTACATCCTAGACTGGTCAACTAAACACTCATAGGAGGAACCATCATGAAAATAAACTACAACACATGAAATGAAACGCATAAAACATTCAAAGTTTTGTTTACAAAATAACCTCAATTGAATTTCAATAGTCTAATTTGACCATAAGAATAAATAATAATAATGAAAGACCATTTATAATTATTAGTATTTAATTATAATTAAAGTTTATTAAAATCTTGCTGAATTATATTTAAATTATTAATTATTCTTAAAATCAATAATTTACAAATCTGTTATACGTAAGTCTCATATGAAAATCCAAACTAGCCTTTATTAAAATCAGCCTTATTAACCATAAATTTATACTCCACTAAATTAACTTCAATTTATTAATTATACTTAATTAAATCATATTTAACTAAATTAATTAATAATCATATTAATTTTATTTAGTTATTACTAAATTAATAATTATCAAATAAACATATAATAATTTAATATTATGAAATTTTAATATATAATTTTAAAAAAATTTTAAAATAATTTAATAAACTATTAATAAAAACTGATAATAAAATTACAATTTAATACTATATATTAAAACCTATGTACATATAACAATGTGATTTCAAAATCACATACTATGTGCTGATGACACAATTAACATTGGTTTTTTAAAAATTAGGGTTGTTGTTGTGATTATAGTTGCCGACATATAGAAACGCCATGTGACCCCTTTAATAGTCCTCCCCATGTCACATGTACGTGTAGTTGCAGCATGTGGAAAAAGCATCGGGGGCTTAAAATGGTAAGGGGGGTATGGGATATCCCCCTCCCAAATTAAACTTATATATATACTTTTAAAATTTTTGTTTATTTAAAATATATTAAATTTTGTTTTAAAAAAATTATTTATTAATATTTCTTTTAAATTACTTTGTTTATATATATATATAAACAATTTATCAACAACAAACTCTCCATAATAAGTAATTATAGTATTTTTTTAAATTATTTTTTTTAATATTATTTATGAATATAGTTTGATAGAGAAGATATAGTAAACCATTCGAATATATAATTTTAAATTTTCTTTTTAATCCTCAAAACCCTTCCCTATTTAGAATAATATTTTTTTACCTACAGACAAGGTTTCTAGATTGAACTATTTTTCTTTTAGACTTATCATACATACGAGACATAATACAATTATCCTAGACTCAGAACAAGAAGCAATAGATTCATGCAATGAAATCCAAAGAAATTGATTTCAACAAACTTGAAGAAGATAGGATCACCTGAATAAAATAATTCTAACTAGGTGAATGAAAACTCAAGAACCTACCTTGTATTGATGCTAAACTTGGACAGCTAGATGAAAATTGCTAAGCAAAATCCTTCAAGCCATGAAAAAATCCCTTTTTTCTCCAAACCCTATGAATTGCTCTGCAAAACTTGTGTTCCCTGAGACTTGTGTGTCCAATAATAACCCAAAAACCCTCTAATATAAACTCTAATTATCTTTTAGGGTTTCTGTCTCCACCAATTCTAAATTACAATTATTTTATTTTATTATTTATTTCATGAACAATTATCTTGCTTTTAACTAAAATATTATTTTATCATTCATTTCATGCATGTCAAATGAATTATTAAATTACTTTATTTAATTTTCGACTTGACTTCATTTTTATTTAATTGATTAACTTTTAAATCTCATGTGCACTTTATTAAAATATCTTTACTGAGTTCACATATTTTATCTTTTTAATTAATTTCCTATATTTTAATCTCATGCATGCATCATGTAAACTTAAAACTTTTTTCATAATTTAATATCTTTCTCCTTTTTAAATATTCTTGAAACTTAATTGATAAAATATTTGTCAACTTAAATAATAATAATATTTAGCATTTAATTAAAAAAGAACTCTAAATATATATTATTATTAAATTAAATAAATATTATCACATTCAAAAATTTAAACTTTATAACTTTTATTTTCAAATTTAATTCTTTTTATTTAATTAATTTCTTAATTAATTAAAAATAATTAGATATGAAAATGTCATAATAATTTTCAATCATTAATTTAATCTTTTCATTAGACTTAATTAATAGAAAATTCATTAAAGACTCATAAAACTACATACGCACAAAAGATTCGCAGATTTAAAAAGGGTAGACGATCTGTTATGAGTCCTCCTTGCAAGACAAGTATTTTAGGCTATGGATGGGATTGAACTTGATCATTATCTTCCCATTCTCACCATTTGAGTATTTGTAATTGGGCACACTCATCCTAGCAATTTAGGGAAGTCGATGCCTGGTACCTGCATCCTACATAAAAGATGAGCATGTATATGTATATAATATATATCTAAACTAAACATGCAATGGCAGGAAGTGGTGCATCATGTAGATCTCAACTTGCAAGTGACTATGACTCCCTCCTTTAACCACATCAAACACATCAGATAGAAAGATAAAATAAACACGTGCACCATAAAAATGCAAGTATGGGGTAAGTATCATAAAAATCACAAGTCTAACATTATATACTCAAATATAATAATGCATCTCTATCAATAAAAAAAAGGTCATCATTAAAGACATCATGTTAACATTGCTATGAAAAAAACCACATTTACTAACTAGGAATTATCAAGACATCATTAACAAAACGTGAACTATCAATTGCAAATGTCCTCTTAAGTTTTGTGATGGGGGCATTATAATGTGACATTTAGAAATTTCAATAGTAGGGTGTTTTGTGAACTATCAATAACATTTGACACATTCTTTTGATAAAAAATTGAAGATAGATTTTTTTTTTAAAAAAATCTAAAAATCTTCTATTAGAATGGTATCAAACAAGGATGCAGAGCATCTATTTTTCGTCAATGTTTAATTCGTTAATGCATTAGTAATATTTAGGCTATATATTTGAATTGTGAATATTTTGAGTAAACACATGTTGAATTATATTTGTGTATGTAAATACAAAATTGAGGATACTACATTTTTTTCATTCTATATTATTTATAGAAATTTAAATATAAAACAATATGTTTTATTTATTAAATTAAAGAATCTCATTTTTCATAATCACTATTGGTGGGAGAATAATAAGCTAATACAAATATATTTAAATGTAATTTCATTGATAAATAATGTATATTGATTTTTTTGTGGTAAATGTGTTGAGATATAACTATCTTAACCTTGTAGGTTTTTACCAGAAAACTCTGAAAAAAATAAAAATATTTTTGGCAGATTTCTACATGTTTATGCATTGGAAAAGGGTGTATGAGTTGTTAGAAATGTGCCTTGTCCATCATAAAATATAGGAGGGCCATTTTAAGAGCATAGATGACTCATTATATGGAAAAGATTTATATTTTAACTTGGTTGTTTCTCCCATCTTGGAATTATAAATGTCATTTACATTTTAACTTGGTTGTTTTTCCTATCTTGGATTTACAAATGTCAACGATGGGCAACATGTGGCCTTGTAGTTTTGCCCATTGTTTTGTGAAACCACAAGTGGTTACCGATATGTAAAATCACTATATAAGTAGGGCTTGGGGAGTAGTTTGTGTCACTAAGTTTTGATGGCTAGGATCCCACATGAACTTTGATTAGCTCAAAAAATCTTGTATCTAAGAAATAGAACCAAAATGGATCCTAGCCATCCCTCCATGCATAATATTCCAAATCACTGAAGAGATCATTGGTATTAACATAGTAGGAATGTCACTCCTAACATATACAACATTATATGTAGAAAGTAATCTAACATGCAAATATA